>JAHLSL010000009.1:9013826-9278478 GCA_025920805.1 Petroica traversi | reverse complement strand
AATAATAATAATAATAATAATAATAATAATAATAATAATAATAATAACTATTATTATTACTATTATTGTTACTACTACTATTATTATTACTCCTACTGCTACTACTAGGACATGGAAGATGCCTGCAGAGAGTTTGAGTATTCTGGTTGCTTTCTGAAAATCCTGTCAGTGTAAACTTATCGAGAACTATCTGTGTTAATAATAAGGGCTGTATAGAGAGGATAATTCTTGTTAATTCTCAGAATATATTCTGGGGCTGTTCAGTAACCTGTAGCTCACGGTGAAGTAAAAGTTATTTCACCTGACTTAATTCCACCTGAATTTAGGCAAGTATTTAAGATACTTAAACCAGAAGCTCCATCACCCTGAATGCTTTCCATAGTTTCTCTAGAGCAGAAAGTCACTAACTCCCCCCACCATCACAAATATTTCCACATAGTATTTTCCTCATTGTGTTGTTTAGCAAGGAAGTCTGAGGATGTTCCTGTCTGAGGATTGCTCCACATCCTTTAGGCCTGTGTTTGCAGTGTTAAATGCATCTGGAAGACTATTTTACTGTAAGTATCTGTAAATTATTAGAAATTGTTATTAAATTACTTCTTTGTGATTACTAAGAGAATAAAATTATAAAAAGCCTGTAACTCACCTTGACTTTTATATTTGTAGTTGACCTAGTAAAAGTCTCTTATTTAGTGTGTGATCATCATGCTATCTAGGACTCTGAATATTTTATTCTGCGATTGTGCATATGTTAGACATTAGTGAAAAATAGTGAATAATAAATTGGGTTCCACTGTTTAAAAAAAACAAAAAGAAGAAGAAGAAGAAGAAGAAAAATTGCCAGCCAAGAGCATTTAATTACAGCTGTTTATGTTGAAAAGGCTGAAGACCATGGAACAATGTGCTGAATGGAACGAGCAAGAATTGCCACCCTGTGCTTTGCATGTTAAAAGTAATGAGGGCAGTCCAAACAAAATTATTTGCATTCTGTCCAACTTTGGCTTGAAAACACCATGCAGTTCCACAGAATAGCTTAATTGCCTAGCACAGCATAATTGCCAGGCATGGGAAGTAATATAATTCACATGTCTGACCATGAAATGAACCAGAGAAAAACCAGAGTAACTGCTGGGTTTTAACAGCTTGGTTTTGACTTATCTTGGCTTTATAATTGTTATGAGCATAAATCCAGATGTTGATCCCTACAGCAGTATCTCATGTTTCATCTTCCTGCATCCTGGCATTGTGGTTTTGTGCATTCTGTGGATCTGTCAAATGGGGTAATCACAGGTTGGGGTGGGAACAGGCTGCACCTGAGAGTGTTTTCTGGCTCTGTCCTGCTGTGCTTCAGATTCTGTGGAAATGGGATGAGAAAAACTATGTGTGCATGGGAAGGTTATAGCATACTATTGAATCTGATCATCTTCTTAATCCAATAAAATCCTAAATTTATGGAAGATTTTAACAGCCCAGTTTTAATGACTATTTTATGGGCAGTTAATACCTTAGTCCTTTTATTTCACTAAGTTTCCTAGCATGCTTTAAAAAATGTATAGAAAAATGTTCTCTAAGCATTTGAGTTTCCTTTGGTGAGTGTATTTGTAATACACTGCTTGTCTATAGAAGGCGGTGATTCTCAAAGGTTAGAATGGCATTAAATGCTTAGGTAAGATGTACCAGGCTAAAGTTGTGTTTGGGTAAAAAGCTGTCTGGGTATGTGTTCTCTCACATAGTAGTTTAGTGTACAATTGTTTATATTCCTATGATTTCCAAGGGCAAATGCATCTTCTATTTGTTTCTAGTTATTTTTGGAGAGGACTTGTCCTTATTGCTTGATTAGTATTTTATTGCTCTCGTGTTCAATTGTATGGGAAGATAAAAATGGGTATGAATAGGTGCTTCACATTGCAGTGTATAGAATAAGTACAATTTTATTTCTTGTTGAAACACTCTTTAGTCTGTGTAAGAAATTGTTATCTCACAGGGTACTAGGCTATCAGTGCTTCTTTGTATCAATATTGATCTCTTGATTTTGTCTCCTTGTGTTAACTCACTCTTGTGTCTTTCTCGTTTGCTGTAACTGGATCACAATAAGAAAGCTTAGGGGTGGGACTTGGCATTTTAAGGAGGATTTTTTTGAGTCCGTTTTTAATTTAGTGTTTTCAGTGTTTTAGCCAAATAGTCTTTGCATTTTTCTTTCCTAAACTTTACATTGGTAGCTGGAATTCACTAGCTGTTCTCAATGAGTACTGTGTGCCCGCAGGGATGTAGAGGGGAATCAATGGGATCATGTATTACTCCATCCTGCCAAGTACTAAATGAAACTCCAGTGCCACTTAACAAAAACAAACAAACAAACCCAAAAAACCAAACCCAAACCAACCAAACACCAGAAAATCCCCACCCCAAACCAAAACCACCAAGACAAAAACCACACAAAATCCATACACACACTTAATGAAGACAGATAATCAGTTACAAAGAGTGACAGAAAATTGTAAATCAATCCTGATTATTTTTACTTTTTGTCTTAACAGGTCCACAGTCAGGATGTAACCTCCTGTAAAATGGAAATCTGTGAAGAAAGATACAGATAACAGTTGGAGTAAAAAGTGGTAGATGAATATTTCTCTTCTTAAGCATCAACTCTTTAAAAACGCTATGGTGATTTGGAAAGTCTCAAGACTGAACTGCAAAGTTTTCCTCAGCTCAATCGATGCATTTCTTAGTAATTTCTGCAAGTCATTGATGTTCAGAGATGGTGTGTGATGGGAAAAAGCACCATGTTTCTGTGTTTGTAGCCCCTGTTTTTTGGATTAGTTTGCCGCATTGCTGAACCAATTTCATTTTGAAGGGCAAGGAGTGACTGTGATGGATTTATCTTCAGAGATGAACAAACATGGAAGGAATCCAGTAAGTCATAAACTAGAAGATCAAAAGAAGGTAAGATTATTTTTAATTATACTTAATTATATTTGCATGACTTGCAAACTCTTTGATTTTCAGTAAACTGGAAATGAATGTGCTTTT
This sequence comes from Petroica traversi, assembly GCA_025920805.1. Taxonomy (NCBI): domain Eukaryota; kingdom Metazoa; phylum Chordata; class Aves; order Passeriformes; family Petroicidae; genus Petroica; species Petroica traversi. Next base: position 9,275,448 of record JAHLSL010000009.1, on the reverse strand, counting down.
GAGGATAAAGTAGCCTGCTATGCTGATAGCATGCTATGCTGATTTCTGCACTGATATTGCAGTACAGAAAACTCCCTGAATTTGTCTAGCAAACTCTATCAAAACCTGTGCTAGCTGACCTGCTGGTCTGAAGCAAAAATCTGACACCAGCCTGAGACAGTGTGTGATCTTTGTTTCTTACTGTGGATGTGTGGGTAGACCCTTCTCCTTCTGTCCTATGCGTAATTCTGGATAGTGTTTTGTTGTTCAGTTTCTGTATCTAAGGCAATTTAAGCATGTAAATTCATGCTCCCACAGTATGGTAGGTTATTTCGGAAATCCCACTTCTGCAACAGACTGTCCTAAAAATCTTGCCATCCAAGTTCATGTCCTTTACTTACTTATACTCTGGTCTACAAATATTTCTAATGCTTATTTCAAAAATCTCAATTTGATGCCTTGAGTTTTTTTTGGGATAATAGAAGGACCCATGCTTTATTGGTCTTTTGGTATTACATTAATAGATTTTTTCCTGAAAAAAGATTTTTGTTTGCTTAGTTTTGTGGGTTTTCTTAATCTGTACTTTATTAAAAGTTCAAAATGCTCTAATTTTCTTTTAGCCTGGGTTCTAAGGTAAGGCCTGCACTGATTGGCAGCCAGTGGAGAGAATATATTCTGGTGTAGCATCTGAGGCTGTGGTGTGCTCCATAAAATGTCTTAAAGTGAGATTTATTGACCTCGTTGATTTATTGCATAGATTCAGTGGGACTGTCCAAATAACATACTGCAGTGCAGATTATGTGCTTCATTATTACAAATAGTTTTAATAAATGCTTCTGGCTTCAGTATTTTTTTTTATTTTTGGGATGAATGTTTCTGTCTAATGTTTTAAGAAATTTTGATCTTATTTGGAAAAAAGTAGAAATTGGTGTAGTTTATGGACAATTTAAATGAAACAGTTTTAAGTCCTATTAAATCAAGTACTTGGTTTTAGAGTCTCTGAGATTTGTATGAGTTAATCTAAGTCATTTCAGTCATAGCCAATAACCCTCTGAAGTGCAGAGAATTGTAGGAAATACACTATGATAACACACATGATGAAATTTTTTACAGAAAATATATTCAGCCTCTGAGCATTTTTTGTGTAATGGAGAAGAGAGAGAGGTATATAATAAAAGATAATTAGTTTACAGCATGGGACTTTCTCTGCTTCATAATTCCAACCCTTTTGTGGCACAAAAGAAAAGCTGAGAAATGTTAGCATTAATGTCACCATCTGGTGAACTGTTTTCTGAACCATTATTATGTGACCTGGAACCAAGTGTGCTCGAGTCCCCTTTTCCTCCAACCCGCCTCTTATTTCAAAAGAATTTTTTCCCTTCATGTTTAATACCTGCAGATTCTCTCCTATAAACTAACTCTTCGGATTGCTTAGGAGGAGAAGGTTTGTTTCAAAGAGGATCTGTTGTACCTCAAGGTCAAATTTTTTCTTTGAGCCAGTCTGTAGATATTTTATTCATTTGTAGAACTATGCAATGACCACCAAAAGCTCTGCAGCTGCTAAAAGACTCTGCTTTTGTGCTGTGGCTGATGCTGAAGAAGTAAATGTGATGATAATAAATAGAAGCCTTGCTAGTTTTCATTTCATTAAGGTATCTTTACTTGTAATTGAATATCACTGAAATCATTATAGAAGGCTAATATTTAAAAAAATGAAGGGTTTATAAGTGGTGGTGAAACATAAGAAATAGTAGTAATTTTCTGTCTCTTTTTGCTGCATTGTCTCTAAATCAAATTTCTACATAATTTCACATTTTGCTACTTTAGGAAATATTGTCTGTCTTACTGGCTGACATGGATGCCTTAGTTGCATACTACCTGGATCGGACTAGGCAAGAGTCAAGCTGAATTTTTGGATACCTTATGTCCTTTCAATAAATATAAAATATTGTGTTCTGGAAAGACTCAGCTGTTGTATTGCTGCAGCATATATTGTTTTCTGCATGAGCAATTTAGGAAAAATGTCGAATTGAGAAAAACGCTCAATTTAAGACTTCTCAGGTAGTTTTAAACATGCAGACTGTACTTTGGGATGTAACTTTTCTAAAAATCTCATTGCTATGCTATATACATAATAGCCTAGGGTTATTTTTCTGTGGTGTGGGTTTGGGACTGATCAACTTTATTTAAATGAATTTTCATATTGCTAGTATGTATGACAGTCAAATATACTCCTTATCTCAAAAACCATTAAATACTACTACCTGCATTTTAAATTGGTGCATACTTCTCTTGTGGCTGCAAGGCTGTCAAGTTCCTTATCCTTCCTGTAGCTGCAAGATGCAATGACATTTTTATTGATTTCTGGCAATAGTCTGCTCATATTTGTGGGACTGGCATGTGTCACTGGGCTGATGCTCAGAGTAAAAGATGAAGCTTAGTCATGAACTTAGAGCTTTTGGTAGCCATGTGGAAGCAGTAGTCTGATTTCTGTGGCTGTTGGGGGAAAGAAGTGAAGCAGGCTGATAGTGTAGAGAGGAAAAAGGTTTTAGAAAGATCATCGCAATTAATTAATTTGACCTCTTATAGAAAACAGGCTTCCCTCTACAGATTCTTCTGTCTGGATTCAAAGCCTCAGGAAACTTGGAATGAGCTGGAACAAGTGGTTCTGGGATGTCCATAATTTCTATCTGCCGAAGGACCATGTGTCTATGGTAACTCGATCCAAAAGATGCCTTTTCTTCCTCCAGGCTTCATGTACCAGCCATACAGCTTCATCCATGTAGAGATTTCAGGTTAAATGCTGTGCTTCTGCATCTGTTTGCCCTTTCCACAGCGTACTATAATTTCTTATTAAAGAAGTATGATACAATTCAAGGCTTTAGGACAGAATGAGTAGCAGGTCCATAGCTGTTTACAGTTTGTTGTGTGAGTTCATGATTTAAGCACATGCCACAGAGAGCCACAAGCTAATCTATTGAATAACAGATTTCTCTAGGCAACTTGTTGCAAATGACAATTTTAAAACATGAAAGAGGCTGTCTTATCTGTCTGTATTTCATCATTCAGAAGGGTTCTTCTGTTTGCAAAATCAACATTGCAATTTGTAATCTGCTGCCACATATATGGTTTATGGTAGCCAATCTGCAAAATGCATATTCAAAATTTCCTGACTACTCCAGTCATTTAATTTTAATGTTTTCCCTACAAGAAAGCCCCATTGTGGCCATTTCTTTGACAGACTATCCAGGTGACACTGTATCTTCAAAAAACACCTGCTTGCTGCAGGCAGGCAAAGCCAAGCCTTGGAATGATGCTGCAGCTGTGGCCCTGTTGAGTCTGGACTCTGGGGCTGGGAGCCTGACTGTGGCTCCCTGTGGATGTGTGGATGTCTGTGAGGCAGCACACAAGTAAACAACAGTGTCATTTGTGTACTTGATCATGGGTAAATCTGTAAAATCAGAATGTACAAAATGCTTCTCAGTAACAGCAATACTCTGTGCCTTAAAGGTTTGGCATATTTGCTTTGTCTGCCAACTAATTTACTCCTTTCTGTTCTACAATGTCTGGATGTTTCAGAAAAACCCTCTAAGTCCCTATCCTGACTCACATGAAAGGATGTGCGCTGGAATTTGAAATCCATTATGCAGGCTACAGTAGGAGCTATATTCTTGGAGAACTTCTTGTTTCCAAAATAGGAGACTTTGCACCTCTGCTGTCACAACTTGTCCATGTCTTGCAATTCTGCACATCCACAAAGGTCACAAGGATAGTTTTTTCATCACATTTCCTTTAAACTGTCTTGACAAAAAACCTTGATCCTTCTGTTTAGAGGCAGATCCAAACAAAAACCAAAAAACTAACCAAACAAAAAAATTTTTAGCACTGGACCACATCCTCCCTAAATATATGCTTTGAAGCTAAATATGTGGAATTATAAGAATCTCTGTTGTTTTCAGAACAAATGACATTGTTTTCTTGTCTTTCTTTAGGTAGTCAGGTACCTGGAGGGTCTTTCAAATGGACACCAAGGTTCTATTACTGGGCGATAATTAAATATAATCAATTAGCAGGAATATCAAGCAAGCTGTGTCTAGTGTTAGATGTTTTGCAGATCTTCCTGGTAGCTATTTGGAGATTAATTAAAAGTCCAGTAATCAGTCAGGTTTTGCTTGACAGGATAAAATAATAGTTTACTGTCAAAAGCATCAGGCAGTCTTGACATGCAGTCCTTTAAAACAATAAACCAAGAGAGAAGGTTTGGAAGGGAAAGATTTAACAGGAATAATCAGCATGTACATCACACTGTTCCTCCATCCCCTGTCTCCTTTGTCCTAGTCAATATTCAGTGCACGGTACAAGATTTCAGGAAAATCAGATGTGGTCCTCATGAGGCAGTTGGGCCAGAAGCATAATTTGTTCTCATGAGCACACTCATACTGCTGTGTCTCTGCTCCCTTTTTCACACCTCAGTTCTCATTTTTATGACTAAATCTTTAGTCATCCAGCAACAGTTTTGAAGAATAATGGCATGAAATCTTGGGCAGGCCACAGTTATTGCTAGTCTTGTTTAATTGTGCATTTTCATTTGAACACCTAGGATCTCAATGATGTTGCTTTTTTGTGAACAAAAGGGTTGATTTTTTCCATTCTGTTTTTATTTCTCTCTCTGAGGCTGCTCTGAGCTTTCTCTCCCTTCTCCTCATGCACCTCAGTCCCTCCTGCACAAATATACATATACATCTATATTCTGTGCAGTTCTTGTCCATCTGCTCATCTATGTCTGTCAGGGAATGCTTTGCAAACAACTGCAGGTCTGCAGATCTGCTGAAGAATCAGGGATTCATTAGGCTCAATGTTCACTGTTATCCCATATTGCACAACAACTGGCAGGGATTTTGTGGGGTTTTTTTTTGGGATATATAAGTGTTTTAACCAAAAATAGTGTTGCAAGGGAATAGTGATGGGTCATCAGGGCTGAGGGAAGATATTTTTTCTTTTTATGCTTATTTTTACTTTGATTCCCTACAATTAGGCACAGATAAAAAGAACCAACACAACTGATAAGAAGAAATGGGCTGTAGGGATAAAACTACAGTTGCTTTTCTATATCAACTTGTCATATATTACCTCTGTCATTCCATCTCTTAAGCTTTCTCCCTCCATACTCCATGTGTTTTCTGTTTAAAAAGTTTTGCTAGAAAGACTTGAATTATCTCCCTGTCTATCAAACCTCCCTGGGGCCCCACCACCTGACTCTTCTCACTTTCAGAAATGGTTCTGTGCACACTGCTAGGGAAGTTCAAATTTAAAAAAAAAAACACAAAACCCCACAATCTTTACAGTCTTAATAAATGGGGTTAAATATAATTTTATGAAATATGAATCCTGTGTTTAATAATTTATAAAGTAAACTCATGTCCTCTGCTGCATATTAACAGGGCTTTTTCTTCCTTTTGGAGAACCATGATGTAAACAAGATAGTACATATTTTTCTTTTATATGTTTTCATTGCCTTCCCCAAGCCACTATTTGCAAGAAAGACTTGATTACAGAGAAGCATTTTGTCCCAGTGCTGCACCAAACAGCTAAGAAATTAAATACTGATTAAATTAATTATTTTCTTAAAATTATAGTGGCTGTTAGTATGCCTTGGTTTTGTAGATGTTTGCTTTCCTCCCCAATTGCTATCAGTTTTATCTTATAGTTATTGCTGTTAATATATGCCTGAAAACGGAATAAAACTTGGTTTTATTCAGGATTACCAAGTAAAAGTTGTACAGTGTCATCACTGTCAGATTGGAAGGAGATCAGCTGCTTTGCAGCTGTTACTGCTGGCAGATTTATGTGTAATCAGATAGCTGAAATGAATACTATATAAATGTATATGGCATGGCTTGGGAGCTGCACTACAGAGCTGAGTGAGAGAAGAAGGCAGCTTCTCATTTGGGTTGATTACTTCCCTCCCTCTCCACACTGAACAAACAAACTGACTCACCTTGGTCTTCACTTAGTGCTAAAGAAACAATTTCCAATTTCTACCAGTTACATTGCAAAGGTAGATTTAAGTGTCATGTCTCACATGGTCTTCTCTGGTTTGGAACAAGATAGGATGGCTAAGAAACAGAAAACAATGAAGTTAATGGAAAAGGTATCTCATGGTGATAGAAGATTAACTAGGACACCTTGGTGGTTACAAACTACCTGCAAGGTTTAAATATGTCAAGTATAAAAGAAAATAAAAGACTAAAGGACTTTGTACTATAAATTGTTTTTTGACTGCTTTTATTTTAAAAAGAGCTCTTATTAGCTTCAGTACAAATAATATTGTAATTGATAATAAATACTAAAGAAGTAAATGAAGCTTTCTTTTTTTGTTGTATTTTCTCTACAGTGGCATTGCAAAGCAAGGAAATCACTGTACTTTTTATTTAGTACTTTCAATGCTCTTAGCATTGTTATTTTTCAAAATGTTCTGAATATATTTGATTAGCTGCATTTGTTGTGAAGTCATCACCTGGGAAAATCTTATGAACTTCAGGGATGTGATGCTGAACTATCTTTTATCTTCTAAGAAGGAGCATTAGCTTGAGAAGCACTTGCATACAACGCTGTACAGCAGAGAATCTGAACCTGGCCTTCTAGCTGATCCCTTCTCTTGCACTGTGATATTGTTTCGGGAATTTTATCACCCAGCTTCATGAAGATCATACCTTTAAAAGGTGCTTTGAGGTTACTGCTGTTTGAAGTCTCATTTTTGTGATAGGTTCCATGATGAGTGCATTAGCAGTCAGCTATCCTGCTTGCTGATTTTGGAAGTATTTTCCTAAATTTTATTGATTGACTTTATTAAACCACTGATTTTAGAGAAAACTACTATTTTCTTATTCTGCTTCCCTTGGACTTGCACTTCCTATGGAATTCTTCACTATGTTGAACAGGCTTCATACAATAAAGTCTAATAAAAGAGTAGCTAGAATTCCACCCAAAATGTTGGAAGTAAGAAAAAATCACTGAAGCCTCCTGCTTTATTCCAGTTCTGGACTGGATTTGAATCTCTGAAAGACACAAAAATCACTAGAGCAATGTTGACATGGATGCAACTAAAGCTTTTTTCCTCTTGGATAATCTTTCTACTCTAAGTGAAAAGTATTGCTGTGTTTATGAGGTAGTTGGGAAAACCTGCTGTTGTTATTTTTTACCATATTTGCATTGAGCTAGTTTCTTGAAATCACTCTGTAACGTTACCTTGAGATTTAACTGAATCCCAAATTCAGGTCAAGCACTCTGCAGCTTCCTAGTTATCTCTGCAGTCTTGCAGTACAAGTAAAGCATTGAAAGTGTTGTTGAATCTGTATGTCACACAAGGAAGTCCTACTATTTGCTCCTCTAATTGCCCTGCAAGGCAAATTTTTGAAGTTGGAAGGAGAGACATCTGCTGCTGCTGCTATATTAGAAGTAAACAAGTGAGGGGCTGGACTGCAGTGTGCCTTTGTGGGAGGGATATAAAGACCTTTTTTAAGACTGCATTTTATAAACATTAAAGAAAAAAGTTTCTTGTCAAACTGCATTGCGTGTCTGCTTATAGAGCAGAGTTAATAACCTTTTCAACTCACTCCAGACAGGCCTAGCCTAAAGCAGTATATGACAGGACAACCTTGCCTGATACTGTGGCTTTTAGCTTCTGAATAAAATCATCTGGTGGAACACAGAGTGATTGCCAACAACAATTAGTAGTCCGAAATTAAACCAGTTCTTGTTTTCTTAGATACGATATGTAAATACACACTCTGAATAGAGAAAATTAGAAAGGGTCGTATGAATGCAGAAATGATGCACAGAAAATTTCAAGCCTAGCTTCTACAAATGAGGTTTTTTCTAGGATTTTTGTGTCCTTACTAAAAGCAACACACGAGAAAACCCTCTCAAAGCTCAAAACCTGCAGAATTAGGGACAAGGTATATTGCAAAGGTTGTATTAGTTTGTCACATTCATTTCATAGTGCACACAGCTCTCGATTATGAATCTCTAGAGTCTGGAGTACCAGAATGGAATGCTTTGTTACACCTTTGTTAACCTGAAGTGCCAGGGTGCATTCATGCTGTGGTCCAATAAAAGAATACTGCTGGGAAGATGCTTCATTTTTATCTTTTTAATGGCTAGGCACTGATGTTGACTATTCTCCAGTGCTCAAGTGCAAAAGAATGCAAAAGCAGGGAAGTACTCTGGAAATGTTTATAATTTTCTTCCTTCCTTTCACAGCTGGTTACTGGCAAGCACATACACATCCATTTTGATTTAATTATGTGTATATGTAAAAAGTAACATAGTTATGCTCTCTTTCCTTAAGGTAAATGAGAAAATCTTCTTCACAAGAAGGGAATAAAAACTGATAGAGCTAGTGAGTTTAATACCAATGTTTAATACCAATACTTCACATCTAGCTTTTGTGGGTTTTATTGTTGGGGTTTGGTTTTTTTTTTTTTTTTTGGTTGTTGGGTTTTTTTGGGGTTTTTTTTGTTTGTTTTTTGTTTGTTTTTTGTGGTTTTTTTTGTTTTTTTTTTGTTTGTTTGTTTTGTTTTTTTTACTTCGGGATATTCTACAGCTAGTTGTGAGCATTAGAAAATTCTTTTTGTAACATGTTAAGGTGTAATAAAATTGTATGTCAGTAGGCACTCATGTATGCAAAATCCCTGTAATTTTGATATTATAGGTCCTTGATGTCTTCTAGAATTGTCCGTATTGGGCACAGAAATGTTTTTTAGTGGCAGTTTTACCAAGGTGACCGAATGCAGATTTTACCAGGGTGAGGGACGGCTCTGGAATACAGGGGTATATCAAAAGTTTGTAGCAAAGCAGCTGTTGTACTAGTTTAACACTTATTATTTTTGATGGAAAAACAAACTTGTAGTTGAAATGCAAGTCAGCAGGCTGTCTTTATTAGTTAGGCTTTTGGTATTATTTCTTTTGTCTGCTTCTCCTTTCCTTTTGTTGTTACTGTTGTTTTCTCCTTTCTCTGTCAGGAGTATTCTAGTTACTTTTCATGTTTCCTCTATCCTTGTGGCATGTTTATTGCCCTCTATCTTTTTTGTTTTAGTTTTCCTTCTCCTGTGCTCAACTTATCTCTGCTTATCACTTTTTTCAGTATAGTGCATATGCAAACATGCAGAAAACTGCGTGTGTGAATATGCATGAACATGCATACCTGTATGAATATTTGTGTGTAGAAGTATTATATATAAGCATATAATACAGAAAACAATGCACAGGAAAATCTCTAGTGTAATTGAAGGTGAAAATATTTTCCGTTCTCCATTATCCATTTCTTTCTTGGTATTTCTGGAAAATGGCATCCTTAGTGCAAGGTCTTTGTCACACTGTGTACCTGTGTGCACATTTGCGCACTGCTTAAGACAGGAATCACAGCTGAGAGCTCTTGAGTCTTTTAACACAGTTGTAAGAGTAACTATATGATTTAATATTTTTAATTGATTTTTTATTTGTTGGTGTTGGTGAGGAATTTGTGTGTTTACTTGCTTCCTCTGATAGACCCTGTCAGTGTTCTCCACTGTCAGTCAGAAATGTGGTTGTTGCTCTTAGCCCTTGATTAAGAGGGGCAGCCTTAAAATAATGTTGGTCCCTGTGTCATCTGACTGACATGGATTAAAGTTCCTCCTTTGCCTGAATCCCTAAATTGATGCCACTAGTAAGTTGTATGGTAAGTCCATGACAGGGAGTAGTTATTAGTAAGTATGGTGGAGGCAGTGTACCAAGAAAAGAGGACTGGGGGGGAAGCTGCCAAAATTCTTTTTTTGTTGTTGTTTTAAATTGCCTGATGTAAATACTGTGCCCATAATGTGTAATTTGGAAGGAATAATTTTCAGCAGGTGCTATTTTTGGCTTGATTGCAGAGGTCAGGTGACTTTGGATTTATTGTTGGCATTGTAAATGAGAAACAAAGGGAACTACAGTGCACAAAAACAAGCCACCCATCCAGACCTGCTGCCCCCCTCTACCAAAATCTGGCCCACAAACTAGCAAATCAATATTAAGTCACAGTTCTAGAAGGTGATAGTTTAGTTTGCCTGAACATACTCTGTATTTAGAGTGGAGAAGTTACAGCTTTGTGAAACACTATTTCTATGTGTAGGTGTTGTGCAATAGCTTATTAATAATATAAATACTCCTATTGCTATCTGATAGCTGCTGCATTATCCCTTTTAGGAAGGATGATGTATGTTAAGATTTAGGCAAAAGACTGAAGGTCTGTTTCTCTTCCAGCTTTGTCAATTTTCTTTTTACCCTCAGGGAAGTTGCTTAAACTCAGTTTTATTCATCTGTAAAATTAAAAGAACTTCTGAATCATTTATCATTGAGTTCTCTCAGATCATTAAGGTCCTCATATTGACAGTCAAATATATTTACCTAGTGTTTAAAATAAATATGCTGCATTCATGGCTATTTATTTGCATTGTGGAGTCTCAGTCATGAAGCAGGATAAAGTTCTGCTGCTGCTCTAGGAATACAGCAAAAAAGACTGTCTGGTTTGAAGACCTTACAGTTTGCTTGTAATATCCCTTGATTCCGCTCTTGTATTTAATCCCTAAGAGATCAGTGTGTCTTTTTCTTGGTAGAATGTGATCTTCTATACAAAAATAAATGTCATTTAGAAATATGCATGAGGGAGAAGATTGTATACAGAAAAGAAGGAATATACAGGCTTTTTGTTTGTCATGCTCACCAAAATACTTACCATGCATTAGCTGTTACTGCATTGTATCTCTTTTTTTATCCTGGTTTCCCAGTAGTAATCTAAATATGCTCTCAGGAATACAGCAACCTGTTTCACTGTGCATTACATAGGGGAATATTTTCTAAATTTGTTCCATTTAGGTGATAGCTAAAGTAGATGGCACTTTCTTGTCATTGTCTGGTGCAACATGGCTACTTTTAACAATGCTACTTCTCTATGTACTTCCAAGTGGTCACATAAAAAAAATAATTTCAAGAGGACCAAATGGATCAGCCAGAGAAATGGAAGATAGAAATAATAGAAGAAAATTACAGGATTTTCCTAATTTTTCCTTTGTGAGTGTAGACAACTGGGATTGTGTTCTTTTTTTGAAAGCAGATGGAGCTGGTTACAATTTGCTTTGGAGTAGCACCAGTCCTGCTGTAAAATGAGACTTCTGGCTCAAAATCCTGAGGAGCTCTGTTCTTAAAAAATGCACCAGTAATGCAAACTGATTTTCAGAATTGACAGACATACAAGAAAAATACAATAAAATTATGCATGAAAGAAAGACTCGTGAGTCATAGTTGTATATTAGGAGTTAACATTACATCAAGATTTAATTTGCATCCCTTGCAGAAAAGGAGTTCAATATTCCATGCTATCCCATGCTCAACAGTAATGAGCTAAAATGGTATGTAAACATTATAAACAAAAATGATCCCAAGAGCAGGTTCCTAAGTGGAACTGCAATTCAAAAATGCCAAAGAGTGATTATGGAGACCTCAGAGTTCATTTTGGACAACCATAAGCAGAAATAGTGCATGTCTGCTTTGTTCCTTTCTCCTCTCCACTCGTGTTTTTGTTCGCTTTTGGTTAGCACTGCTATAAACAAACTATTAACCAGTAAGAGGTGTAAAATAGCTTTAACAGTAGTTAGTAATTTTCTTGCCATTTACTCATCTGTATATTTTGATCAAATGATTAAAGCAAATCAAGTTATTCCTCCATAACATGTATCTAATAATTGTGGCCAATCCAAATTTGATCTGTCAAAAGCCTTGTTGTGTTATCTTGATATGTCACAGCTAGAAAGAAAGGTGGAGTTGTCATTCTACTAACGTAGAACAGCTGGCATAACAGGCTCCAAGTTGTGTGTTCCAGGAATTAATTTATTACCAAGGTAAGTTGAGTCGCAGATTTTAAACTGTTAAATTCTCAGCTCTGGCTGTGCTGCTTGCCTGGGTAACAATAGAATTTCAAAGGAGATAAAACGGAAACCATCCAACACATATCTGACGGGTGCTGATCCTAATTTTTGTTTTCCTCCCCTGTAAAGGAGTTTTCTGTGACTGAAGTTGATTGCTCTGACAGCTGTGCAGGGAAACCAAAGACTCTCCTGTGTGGTAGTCTGCCTATGCATACTACATGATATTTTTTTCTTTTGTATCTTTATTTTTTTTCTCTTAGGAGGATTTTTTGTAATAAAGCAAGAACTGAAGCCGCATTAAGGGGGAAAAGAAATCCATTGCTGGTATTTAGTGTTTTCAAAAAGTACTTTTTTCTTCCTATCAAGAGATCCTTGTGAGGGGGAAAGGAGAGGCAGACACTGATCTCTTCTCTGTGGTGATTCGTGACAGCACCTAGGGAACAGCCTAAAGTTGTTCCAGGGGAGGTTTAGGTTGGATATCAGGAAAGGGTTCTTCCCCCAGAGGGTGCTTGGGCACTGGAAGAAGCTCTCCAGGGAAGTGATCACAGCACGAGCCTCTCTGAGTTAAGTTGTCTTTGGACAATGCTCTCAGTGACATGGTGTGATTCCTGGGGTGTCCTGTGCCCCTGGAGGAGTTGGACTCAATGATCCTTGTGGGTCCATTCCAACTCAGCATATTCTGTAATTCTGTGAGTCAATGTATTTTCAGTAGGCTGTACTCTACTTTTCTTCTTCATTATTTACTGCAGTGTATGTTTGGGAGTGCTGTGGACACCATATCCCTAGAATTGCACCCCTTGAATCATGAGGGTTCTAGTGAAGACAAAGAATAAAGGGTTGCTAGTTCTTCATGGTAAATCCCCCCAATTTTTAGATTTGAAAATTTATTTCTCTCTGTTTTTAATGCTGTTTAAGATTTTTACTATTTAATAATAATGATTGAAGGGGCATTTGTTTTATTTCAAGGCTCTGTGAATGTCTTGGTACTGTATCTACACATTCATCCTGATAAGTGCTCTAGGTATGTGCCATGGGTGTTTCTAACATCATGCTTCTCAAAATCAAATCAGTAACAGCACATGAATTTTTTAAAGAGGTGTAGTGCTGCTGGCAATCTCATAGTTAAGGCTGTGCTTGGCTATACATTAAAACACTTCAGAGTTATACTCTAAAGGTGTAATTACTCAGACTTCTAGATAACAGTGGGAGTATTTCCAATAATTTTTGGTAGGCCTTCTGTAGAAAATTTTCATTTTGATTTTTGATGGAACACTTTTTTCTTTCAAGACACAGCATATTGGTTAATTTTTCTCCCCTCTTCTTCGGTTTGTTCATTTGTTTCTGTTTTTTAAACCACCAAACCACCCAAAACTAAAAAAAACCCAGGCCCAAATATGTCTAGTGACAGCAGGTGAGAGTTACAACCCCCATCAGTTGCTAGTTTATGTGTATGCATGCAGACTGTGTTAAAACTTGGGTCCTGGGGTTACATTAAAGTAAGATATTTGTAGCTGTTAACTTTGTTGAGAACAACCTAAACTCAGTTTGTCAGACAAAGACTTATCAATCTGCCAAAGCTATTGCAGAGCCATAGAAGTCCACACTCTTTTGTGTTACCTCTTAGAGAGCATTAGTCAACTGGTTTTGAAAAAAAGAAATTCTAATAGCAAACAATTAAACAAAACAAAACAAAAAAATCATCCAAAAGTTAGAAAAAGAGGTTCCTCAATGGCTTTGTTTTTAAGACAACAATGCAGATTGCTTTTAAAGACTGAAAATCTTCCAAAGCGTGTCTTGTCTGAATGAGACCCTTAAATGAGACTGACTCTTCAGACAAGGATTGAATCGCTTGAATTGCCTCTAATGTTGTTTGGAACAAACAAATACTGTCTATTCCAGAGAAAACATTTTAATTTTCTTTAAAATACTTCATTCAACGTAGTTTCCTTTTTGATTTGTTTAACAGAAGGTCCAGAAACCACAACATGAGCTGGTACTTAAAAACAAGATGATACTCTGATTTTACTTCAGCATTATTATTATTCATCTTAATAATTTTAATGCTGAAAATATATCAGATTTCTCCAGATCTACTGGCTGCTGTCTTTCCAGAGCTTCCCATCTTAAGATGTAAAGATAAAGTTCACTGTTCCCACATGCAGTGCACCCAACCTGCCTTGACAGAAAAGAGCAACCTCTAAGTTAAACAGAAGGGGTTGATACAGGTCTGGGTGTTATCAGTATTATCCCAATGCAGCGAGCTGGGGGAGAGGAGTCCTTACAAGCTGCCTGTGCTCTGTATTTTCTGGGGTGTCCCATCAGAGGCTGCCCCACAACACATCCACCTGCTCCTATGTCTTGGTGAGTAAAGTCTTTTTAAGTAGATGGAGAATGTAGATGACAGCAGGGGGAGCAGCTTTTCCAGTCATTCCTCCTCTTATAAATTCCACCTGTTTTATTTGCCAAAGGTAGTCTAGCTGATGGGTGGTGGATGAAGGAGGTTGGTGAGAAATTGATGCCACCGAGATGTTTTATTTTATTTATTTATTTTAGAATTTGTGTGGAAAGAATGTTGTAAAAGTGCTTATACAAAGTTCAAGGTAGAATAATGAGACTTCTGACCTTATAGACAACTACAATAATTCCTTAAATTCTCAATAGCAAATTCAACTTTTGGTACAGTATTTTCTATTTGGTTTTTGCTCTGATACATAAATAATTTGTCTTGTTTTATATCATGTTTATTATCTTTTATTAAAAGTGTGAGCTTTTGGCACTGTAGGAACTCAGTTTCTGAGTGTCATTAACATTACTGTGAAACAATTCATGTCACCAATATAGAATCAGATGCTGCCTTATTTTTCAAATACACATACATTGCATGCTAGTTTTGAAAACCCAACTGCAGTAAAGCCCAGAGCTTTGATGCTATAAATTATTCTCCTCATGAAAATACGTTGGTATATTAATGTTTCTGGCTATTTCAGATACATGGAAATGTCAGGTTAATTTTTTCTACTTTCACAGAGTTTAGAATTGGGGTTTTTTGATAAGTTGCAACCGTCCAGGCTTCCATTCATATGGAAATTAATGCAGAAGATGAGAATATCTGTTCTACAGTTTCATGAAGCTGGCTCTTCAGCTAGTGTGGCTCTAAAGGCCACTGAAAAGAAAAACAAGCAGTAGATTATCAGGGAAAAAGAACATATTCTACTCCTTAAATGAAAATCTAAAGAACTGTTATTTAGCATGCATTTCATGTCTTTATCTACAGCTTGGAATTTTCAAATAAGCTTTTATCTTTTTCTTTTTTAAAATTTATTTTATTTTCATGACAGAAATAAAGAAGACTGATTATCTGGTTTGAGCAAATTTTAAGAGTTGGTTTTGAAAATAGAATTTGTTATATCAAGAGGCAATGTATACTTGCCTTTACTTGCAGTTTACTATTTTTCATGGATGCCTATAAACGTACTAGTTTTAATCAATAATGTTGATATTGTCTTACATGATTTATATGGTATTTATTTTCTTCATTATACAGTACTGATAATTTGACCAATAAAAATTTTGGTCTTCAAAGGTAATGGGAAAAGATATAATAGGGAGGGAGAGACTGTTTATACAGAGAATCAAGCAAAGAGTGACTGAAAAATTACAGTATTAGGGGTAAAAGTAGTACCTCTGTATTTGTGCAACAGAGAACCTTGTGTGATGGAGGACACCGACAAACTGAGGAAACACAGCAATGCCTGAGTGCTTCCACCATAGCCCAAACTCATCAAAATTGCTGAAATTATGGTGGCAACTGGGACTTGCTGATTTTCTTAACTAGCTGATTGTCGCTCATCTTAAGAGTATTAGTCTCTTTTTGTTACTACATTCAGGTTTTTTTTGCCTGTTTTTTCATTCATCTTCTTTTTTCTCTTAACCCCTGCTCTTGTGGTATTTTAGCCTAAGCTGAAGCTGCAGGCTCTTTGGGACAGTGACATTTTCTCTTTACATTATGTCTATGCAGTGCTTGGTTAAACTAAGTTTTCAATTTAATTTTTCACTTTTAGCTTAGTTATCTTAAAGTTTAGAAAATATGATTTATTTATTTACATGCTGGTAAGGGAATGAAGATGATCTGAATCCTAGCACAGGGTGGAGTTGCATCTATTTTTGTGCTGTCATTTCACAGGTAGGCACCTGCTGGATGTTTGTGTGCCTCTTGTGAATGAATCCCTGTCTTTAGCTTGGCCTTGGAGCAATTGCCCCAGGGAAGAACAAATAACTGCTAACATTATTGTTACTTCATAGTAATTTATATTCAAGAAGATTTTGGAATTAAGAGTCGGGGCCAGAAAGTCCCATGGTGGCAGATTTTCCTTGTACGCATACAAATCGTAGGTTGAATTGATAAATTGTCAGTCTAAAGCAGCATAAGTAAGGTAAGCTATTTTGAGCAGCTAGACTACTCTAAGAGGTTTCTAAAATCAGACACCTTTTTAAAAATTGAAATTATGCATAGTCCCACTGTAAATTACCTGAATAAAATGTAATATTTCAAAGCTATGAATGTATCAATCAACTGGATATGTTCTAGTATATTTTTAGTGTAGAACAATTTGATAATTAGGATTATATTAGAAAGGTAGAGTGCCACTAAATAACATAATTAAGTGGTGTTTGTTAATGAATGAGTAGCTGTGCTTTCATTTAGAGACATGATCAAAATAATGTAATAGAAAAGGCAGCATTTTTGGGACTACATAAGGTGCTGTATTCAAGACTTTCACTTACTACACTGATTTTCACTCATATGGCTATTATAAAACCTTACCTCAGTGTTTTTAGCATTTCTTCTACTTTATTTTATAAAATAGAACAAATAGTTTAATCAAAGTGTCAGTAAATGTATCCCTCCTGAATTTCCTCCTCCCCTCCTCTTTGCTTTGTGTTGCACAAATTTGATAGCATTCATCTCAAGGTTCAACATGACTGCTTTCAGTCACAGAGCAGATTTTTTCTGTAGTTGTGTTTTCGAAAGAAATATATATACATAGATGGTATATAAATTAGAATGATGCCTTTCCTGTGTAAATAGTGCTGCTAATTAACGTTAAGATGCCATAGAAATAAATATTTTTTTTATCTTTCTTTTATCCTGATTTAAGTGAGAGTAGCGGTGGCAATGACAATTAGAAGGAATAGACTTTTGGAAGAAGCAAATGGTATTAATTCAGAAGTCCTAATTATTTTTTGTGATTTTGCATTACTCTTGCAGTGTTTGTGTCACAGTAGTATCTACCAGCCATGACCTTAAATCAGACAACATGGTGTCTATCACCACACAAAATTATATAGAGTAATTATTTTTGCATTGAAGTCCATGTACAAGGCCAGAATCCATGTGAGCAGGTTGGGAATTTATAATTATTGTCCATGATTCTACAGTATCTTTGATTTTTTTTTTTTTTCAAGGAATGGATTGTCCCAGTCATGATGCAAAGGTGTCGTTGTAGTTGTAGTTTTCTGAGAAATGGAAATTACTGACTTGGAACCTGTAACCATGGGAGGTTTGAGCTAGAGGGGAGAGGAGGAGGGAGGAAATCTTTCAGCTATTATCAATATACAGCATATCTGAATATACTGAAAGGAAGCTTGTAATTCATCCACTAGAGTACAGGACATGGTTTGATGGCTATACTGCATTCTCCTGACATTTTGTCAAAATTAAAGTGACATCTGCCAGAATATCAATAGGTTTGATGAACTTTTTCCTGCACAAATATGCAGCCTTTGTGTATGAAGGGAGATGACCCCAAACTGGAAGCACATATCAAAGTTTCTCAAGAAAGTCAAGTGAAGCACCGATTTTTATGATTAATAGGAAAATGTCATATGTTGTTATGCATTCTCATTCAGCCTGAGAGTCTCTAGATAGCAAGAGAGAATCATCTTGAGATGGATTGTATTATTGCCTTCTAGGTTTTTCTAATGAAGGATTCTTATTCCTCTTGTGGTTCACTTATTGAGTGTGTAGTCTCAAAAGCCTTAATTCAATTTCCTTTCCTTAAAAGGAAGCATTACTGTGGCTTGGGACCCACATAGCAAATTCTGTCAATAAGTGATTCTTACATCATTCTTGACATATTTTCTTCTCAGTTTTCTGAAGGCTGGGAGACAAAGTCACAATGTCAAATAGCAAATAATAAAAAGTTGAATTTGGAAGAGGTCATGGGACCAATGAGAATGGGAAAATCATGTGTAGGTTAGCCCACAGTACAGCTGTGATGGTCTACTGCTTGTAAGAGAATTTGTCCTGATAACAGAAGACAGAGGCACCATTATCACCTGTGTTTACAACTGTCTGAATCTTTGTTACTGTACAAATTTTCTGAGTATTTATGGTTGTACAGTTACAATTGGAACCATTTTAATGTTTTGGCTTAGGCATTATTATACAGCCAACGTACAGTAAATAAAAGTCAATGGACTCTAGAATTTTTGGTACTGCTTTGAGAAAACTTTGCCTTTAGCTAAATCTGTGCAGTTGCACTGGAAGACAAGAGCCTGTTGTCTGAGAACAGCTGAAGTGAAAATGTAAAGACCTTTAAGTCACACATCTGCCACTGAGAGTAACATTTGATCATCAGGAGTTATTTTCTGCAGTTGGTACTGCTCCAGCTGAAAACAAAAAATGCTTGATTATGAGTTTCAAGGTGAGGTGAAAGCTTCTCTCTGCTCTAAGTACATTTGATCTGTATATCATGGGAGAAGTCCAAAATGTTTTACATTTTGCTTTCAAAAGTGTCAGTAAGTGCTGTCATTGAATGCAGCAATAGAAACACACAGTATTTAGTGTTTCCAGCCCTTCCAGCATACATGATCAGCCACTTTACACTGCTGCTGCAAGTGAACACATTCATGTCTCTGATTACACTGCCTGCCTGTGAACTATATAAAAATTGAAAAGGAGATAATCTCTGAAGAACGTTTTGGGTAGTTCTGCATTTTTCATGTTGTCTTACACCACTTCTCTGTGGTCAGGAAGATAAACATTTATGTATAAAGATTGCTTACTAGAATTTATCTAAGTGGTGGCTGAATTGAATACATGTACTTTTTGTAGTTTCCCTGACTCTTTTGCTAAGAAATGAGACAATACAAAGGAAATAAGTTTTAAACACTCTTCCAGCCCCCTAGTACTTAGAATAGTGTTTTTATGACCTTTGAGCAAAAGAAGAGGGGTATTGAATATACACACACTTAGCTATTTTAACACAATTTGCTTCTGATGTAATTCAATTTTTGAAACAGCAGTAAGACTGGGCTCCAAACATTCAAAATCAGTTTAGTAGATACTATTAACATAGAGATGATTTTTCATCTTTCTTCACAAAATCCAGTCTTTTGATTTAGAAGAATTTTATGATCTTGTGGGGTTTTTTTCCTCTCTGGGGCTTGATAGGTAAGTCGGAATTGTACTTTATTAAACAAATTTAACTATCAATTTTCCTTTTATCATCATTTACACTATTTTTGAAAATAATCTGTATTTTCAATGAGCATTAATCTAGAATATTTTTATCGTACAAAGATATGATGTTAAAAATCTCCTTGTTACAGTCCTAATCTATTAATGTATGGTTGGAGTTCAATAAAAAGTCTTTTTCTGTTTTTAGTTTTTGCTGATAGCCTTTCTGATCTAATACTTTATACTCTACTCTTAGATTAAAAATGTTATAAACATGGAAATAGAGATAAAATTTAAACCATATAAATAGTAATTTAATCTTTCTGGAAAATTATTTTATAGCTTTTAAAATGCTTTGTAAATGCTGTAATTACTGGCTAAATAACTAATTAAAATTATAATAAGGATATCAATTGAACACTAGCAGTCTTGTGATAACCATTTATCATCTTATTCATTATCAGTGTACATATAACTTTATGAATATATGCACTTAGATTTCTGTATGTATATGTAAATCTGTGTAATATTTCTTTAATACTGCAGTAAGATACAGAAGTCACTTGTAGTCATTCAGCACAACTGTGCTTCAATTGGTAGTGGTGGGTGCTTATACAGTACTAGTTTTTATTTAAATGTACACTTTGGAAGCACTTTTATCATCAAACCTGAAAAATAAATAAATGCATATAAAGAATAAGAATTGACAGGAAAAGACTCCTGTGGAAGGCACTGAATGTGGGGACTGAATTTGCTTATGCAAATTTTTAAAATAACTTTCAATCAAGTAGCAGATACAGTGGGAAATTAATATAGTTGTATCACATCAGGCCTATTCACAATGTACTCATAAAGTTCTTAAATATGATACAACTCCAGAATTATGCCATTCTGGTAGTATGCTGTATTTTAATAGACGTGCAAACAGGATCGGAGATGTTCAGGATGATTGCTGTTTAACATCTGTGAGCCACTGTAAATAGCAGGAATGTCCCTGGCCATTATGAGGTTGTCAGACCATCTATGGCTGCCTCAAGTCAGGTGGAGAAAGGTCACACTGGAATAATCCTCACCTTTAACTGTGATGCTCCCTCAACTCTCAGGACAGGGGATCCCACGTGCTAAAACACTTGTGATTTATCTTACTGTGTACTAGAAGAAACTGGACAATTTCTTCCACCCAACAGAGGTGTCTCTTTGAAACACTAAACAGCCGTGCTTTTCTATGAGTAGTCTTAAAAGGCCAGATGGAGGACACCTGCAGTTTTTATCACTTTGACAGTGAGCAAAAAGAATAGTGTTGACTAAGGTGTTTCTGAAAATGTTGTAAAACTTCTATACTTATTTCAACTGTTTAGCTGGAATATTTTGATTCTGAATTTCTAAGCCTGGTGTCCAGGCACACCACTCAGACACAAATTCAGTGACTTGTCTCAGTGAATCATCTCTTCACAAGGTCTTTACTATTAAGAAATCCATCTTGCAATCTGTCCTGAAAGGCAGCAAATCAAATCTGAGACACTGGATGCAGTAAAGGGGTAGAATATATAGCTGTTGGGTTTGCAAAATGAAAATTCTGCAGAGGTTTTATTTTGTTTTAAACTGAGAGATGTTTTGGTTTGGCAGTAGATGTGGGGGAGAGAATTTGAAAAGGGTTGGGGAGCTTTGAAAGAAAAGAGACTTTGTAGCTAAGCCTAATTCCAGCTATGAAGCCTTGCTTTTCAAATAATTGTAAGCACTGTAGGAAACGTAATGTGTCAGTGTAACATGCTTTTTGGACCATGGTGTTTCTCTCAAACAAAAAATTTCAATCAAGGAACAAGAGGTAAAAATCAGAACTTTCTTTAACTGAG
Source organism: Petroica traversi (assembly GCA_025920805.1). Classification (NCBI taxonomy): domain Eukaryota; kingdom Metazoa; phylum Chordata; class Aves; order Passeriformes; family Petroicidae; genus Petroica; species Petroica traversi. The sequence continues at coordinate 9,254,212 of JAHLSL010000009.1, read as the reverse complement.
CACTCAGTGTCCAAGGAAGATCTAATCAAAGCAATGCAGAAGTGCAGTGCTTTCTAGAAGTGCTGATATAGTACTATTGCATACTCTATATTTTCTTAGGCTGACAAAAAATATTTCTCTGGTATTGGTTGCTCTATTTAATACTGTTTTTCTTCCCCTGCCCCCACCAAATAATTTTCATCAGTGAATGAATCTTCATATAAGTTTATTCTAAATGAGAGTCAGACACTTGTCTTGAATGGCTATTTGAACAGAGTAAATTTTCTGAATAAGAGGTCACATTAGACAGCAAACCAAATTCTAGGTTTGTTGTTAAAATACTAAAAATAATAATTTTTCATTAACAAGTGCCAAATATACATGTAGGCCTACAAAGTGTTCTAAAATGTGTCCCTCATCTGGAAAGTGTATGATTTCATATACATTACTTTCAGCACAATCAACTTAAAAGAATGGGATTTCCACACCCAAGATCCTGAGATTTGTGTTACTTTTGACCTCTCTTGTGGATTCCTAAAAGGTTATCTTTGATTGCATTTTTCTTTTTATTGTTTTGCCACGTATGTGTTCCTCTCCAGGTAGAAGTTCTCACGTTCTTTACTTCTTTTCCCTTTCTTTCTGCATCTGTGCCATTGTTTTATAATGTTTAGATCATCACTTGAGCCTGATCAAGTAACATTGGGCCAAAATCTTTGTTATCAGTGTTGCTGTACCAGGCATTACAGCTTGCTGTCAGTGCTGTGCAGCTGAACTAAACCAAAAAGTTTATAGTCAAATTTTAATATCTTCAACTGTTAAGGACAGTGTCACCTATCAATGGTGGCAGCTCATGGATGGCTAAAGCCATGAATGCTGTTGTGGTCACTAGCACTGCTTCCCTGTGCTGTTTTTGCAGCCAGCTTTCTGAAGGCAGAGCTACATTTCTTGTGATTTTTTGTATATGCTTTAATCTGGCAAGATACAGCTCTGGATTAGCATGGCACAGTGCCTGTGTGATTGTATCCTGCAGGTATGACTAGGCTTTTAAATGCCATCTGGCAGTGCTAAGGGGCCAAATTAAAGCATCCAGACAATGAAATGGAAAAGGTTTCATAGTAACCTTGCTTCACCTGGTTTTGTGTGCTTTGTATGCAGACATCAAACAGATTATAATGCTTATTCATGTTGGACAAATAAGAGCATGGGTGAGCTGCTTAGCCAGCAAATTTAACCTTTAGCTTCTCTCAATTCTGCAAAGATATTCATAATTTAATGTTGCAGTTACATGGATTTATGCATTTAATTCCTAATTATTTTTTTAAAGAACTGCCTGCCTGAAGACCTAAAGCTTCGTCTTTCTACTGAACCTTGTATGTTAAGTTTCATCTAAAACCTGAGCAATGACATGTGCTTTTTGAAGTCTTTGAACTGTATGTAGCTTTAGTTTGAGTTCCGTCTGCTTCAGAGGGAAAGGAAACACTTTCCTATTCTGCTCACAGACAGCCTGGGCTGGAGGGCTGCTGCTTCTCTTCTCACAATGACTGTGGCAGCTAATCATGTGTAATCCCTGTGTTACTGCTCACAAAGAAAATCAGTGTCATTGAAAAAGCATAAATCGGTGGATATACACATTTTACATGGGTAGATGCTTATATTTTATTTTATAAACCACATCCTTTCGGATCTGCCATTATTCTGTTTTTTATGTGGCAGGTGTCAAGATTTTGTTTGTACAACTTTGCTATTGTGGGTTCCTAAAACATCTGTATAACGAGAGGCAAATCAAAGGGGAGGGGGAAAGGTGGAGTTTTCATTTTCATTCTTTAAGATAAAATGATTAACTGTAATAAATTATATTAAAAAACTATATAAACTGTATGTTTAATAAACAAGATGTTATATGTCTGGGTTTTAGACATGTCTTTCACCCTACTTTGTGCAAACACTCTTCCTGGATATCTCTTTGCTGGCCTGCCAAAAATCTCAAAACCTTGGACAAATTGACACTGCAAAGAGATGAAGTGATTTTCTATTGCAGTGAGTCCAGTGCAGCAGGGTTTGTCAGAGTATGTGAGTTATGCAATGCATTTTTCCACCTTCATATCCAGAATTTTTCAGACAGAATTTTGAGTCCCATTGAATGTGCTGGACTACACTTTAACTTACAATATCAAGATCTGGATGGTTTGATGCTCCTATGCAGATGTGGATGCAAATTTTCAGCATTTGCAGATGGTGATTTAGATGTGATTGCCTGTTTCCATTATTGTATTCCAAACTGAGTTGAGCATAGTTACATTTTTTTTAATTGATGGCTTGATAATTTAGCTCACTGGTGATATCAAAGTACTAGCTACAAGTTGGCATTTAGGCATTCACCCTTGCTCCTGTAGAAAAGTCTGGGACAGGTTTTGTCGCAAAGATGAAGGGAACATAAGTGTTTTGCAATCTGTTTTGTGATTTTTGTTCAATTTTTTTTTATTGATTAATTCTGGTATTGCGTTTTAAAAAGGGGCAGCAGAATGGTGTTTAAATATTTTTATTCTTTTATTTTGAAGGAGTTAAAACTTGGTGACTTTTCTGTTCAACAAGCAGTTTTATGCCAATTCAGGATTTAATTTTTCACTTCTTTTAGTGACAATACTAGGTCAAGCATGTTTCTACCCTATAATTATACTTGTGAAACAATTCTTGGAAGGATTTAGGTTACAGCTGAGAGTCTGAGTCCAAATTTCCTTTTGCCAAAAGCAGACTTGCCTAAGTAGGGATTTTCTATTATCTGTATGAAACTAAGGCAGAGGTAAAAATTATTTCAGCCTAAATCATGTAGAAGAATTTTTGACATGTGAACTGAGTATTTATAAATGGCAGTAGATCTCCTGAAAGATGTTTACTAGCCACTTTTAATAAGCTGAGAAGTTAATTAGTCTTGGTGAATATTCCCTACACATTTTTCTAAAATAGATGTTTTAAACATGACCTTAATTGCACCTAATCTGTTAGGGTGACCTTTTCTTCCAGATCGACATTAACAATTTTTATCTCTATCTTTGTCACAGACAGATTGGATCGTGGTGTTCTAGCCTGATTTTAGCAACATCTAAAGGCCATTCAGAAGTGCTGTTAAAAATAAGTGTCTTTCTTACTTAATCATGTCTTGTATAGATCTGTACTCTGTAGATAGTATAGCTGATAATTCGTTTACAGCCTTTAGATTCTCTTAGTAAAAGAGAGGGAAATCAGGTCTTTTGAGATGCATTGTATCACCAACCAAAAACACTGGAAAAAATAAAATGAGAAGTGCACTTGGTATGTATTTATTTACAACTGACTTTGCTATTCTGGGTAATAAATGAGGTGGGATAGGGAAGATAAAGCAAACCCACAAATTTAAAACATATGTAAAATAACTGCCTGAGCATTCTGTACATAATTTATATTTAAACATAAAATGAAGACATGGAGTGAGGTTAAAAAGGAAAAGGAAAAAGTTCAGGGTCTTTCCTGCATGTATTATGGTTAGTCTGAAATCTGGATAGTTTTTCCATGAGTAATTGAAAATTGACTATACTTCACATCTGTTTTGACTTAACTAAAATATGTCGACTACTACTTCCACTCAGAGCACAAGTTCTTTGTATCTTGTTCAAAGGTGTCCTTTACCTGTGCCATATTTGTTATATTTTGGTTGTAGTCAAGGTCCACGGTGTAACCAAAATGATTGTTTTAACTGCTCTCCTTGATACTTTTTTTTTTTTTTTTAATTCTATGGTTCTAATATTTGTTATGAGGTACTAAAGGAATTCTCTCTTTCCTATTAAGTCCATCTTTACAGTACAAAGATATTTTGAGAATACTGGTAAGGAAATCTGACCATCCTTAGCTTGTATTACCAGGCAAACCATACAAGTTTTTTTTGTTAATTTACTCCTGTCTCTTAAAATCACTTATTCTCTTTTGTTCTTTAGATACTGCAAATAAAGGATGACTGAAAGGCAAATTATTTCAAGATTTAGACTAGGATGCTTTCTGTTATATTCTTGACATGATCTGATTCGATTTGTGCTTTCAGATGCTTCAAACTCAGTCAGAATAAATTGGGTTATTGTTTGGCTGTTCAGCCCTCTGTAATACAAAACTCAAGATACTCTTTAGATACTCTTCAGAATATACAGAGTAATCATTTGATTTAAAAAAAAAATGTATAGGGAATACTTTATGGTCAATTTCAGTTCTATTTTAGAGACTTATGCTTTATGTGAAACTTCAAAATTTGCAGAAAAGAAGGGATCCACACATTCAGTTCTGCTCCTGTTCTAGAGGGATAGGTGTGGTGCCACATTTTGCAGTGTGAGTGCTGTCCTCAGAAAGGATTGTGGAGGAGGTGAAGGAATCCTCAACTTCTTGAGGGATGATGTCATGGGTTTCCAACTGCTGAATCCAATTAAAACTGTCATGGCCCTACTTAACTATTTCTTGCTGAGGTGGTTGTCTTTTTATGTGTATTAATCAACTTCAGTATTTAACTGTATTCATGACTTTTCTGAACTTTGACATACTTATCTGGTATTGTCAAGTTGCAGAAGCTTCTTTGCTTACTGAATACCATTTCCTAGAAATAGTCCAATCTTTGCTTGCTAGGGGGCATGGCCATGCAAATGTGCATGTCTGTGATTTCAAGCTAACTCTGCAGGGAAATGTGAGGGAGCTGTTTAAATTAGTCATCTCTTAGCAACTGTTCTATTAGATAGATAAAATGTTTCTGAATAGATCTGGTGGAAGGAGGTGGGGGCAGACACTGTTTCTTCTGACACTAATTGCCTTTAATATGTCTTTAAGTAAGATGTAAAATCAGCATCTGTACTCCAAATCTAGTTTCAAAGAATAGAGGACTGCTACTGTTTTAAGGTTAGGAAAAAAATAGAATCTTGGTTTAGACGAAAAAACTAAGCGAAGGTAGGTGGTGACTTGTTTTGCTCCTAATTCCTTGTGCTCTCAGGCTGAACACAGTCAGACTCAACATGCCCAGAGCCTGTACCTTCCTCTCCAAGTCTTCACCATCCTGGGCAGGGCTCATGAGCACTGAAGCCTGAGGGAGAGGAGGCATCTTTCCAAAGATTGGCACCTGAACAGTGTGGTTGAGTCACAGACTGAAATCTGTGGTGGGGCAGGACAGAGGAGAGCTGAAGACCTTGTCCTTCACCCCCTTTGCAACATGTGAATATTCTGCGGATGAATGAAATGTGCAGTCCTGTGCTCACAGGAATGCATCTATTCCCCTCTCATATTTGGTGCAAAATCATTTACCTCTAATATGGTTCCAGTTCATCCCCATCCCCTCCATGATACAACTCTGCCATCCCTCATCACCAGTGTGCTCTCTGAAGCACTGTCTGTGCTGCCCATATAACCCAGACTTTTGTTCAAAAGTGTACATGTGTGGCATGTGTGTGTGTGTAAAAAATTAGGGTATCTCAGACATAAATAGCTGTGCCATGGTTTGAGTTTGTACAGAACCCAGAAATCATCAATCATCCGGCAGGTGTGAAAATGGCGGTAACATTAAAGCTCTTCAGGGATCAGAACAATAATATAAAAGCCTCTCAAAACTTCAGTTCTTCATTTTTACTCTTGATGCCAAGTTATGGCTTTGATTTCAGTCTGACTTCACTGGAATTATAAATGTGCCTCTGTTATGTTACATGTAGAGCTTAGCTGAAGCCTTATAGGAAGACTGCCCTCCTTTCTATAGCAGCAATTTTTGCAGCATGTTTTAATTCTGTCCCAAATAAACAATACTATAGAAAGCAATTAATTTTCTTTACTGGCTACCAGAAAACCACAACACTGGCATTTGATCTTTGCACTTATAGACATAAAGCCCTTTTTTAATATAAGCATGAAATCCATAGAAGTTATCGTTCTGCATTTTGCTTGATCCATATGATCTTGGGCAAAGGCTGCAGAGGTGCTATTTTCAAATTCTAGAATTAAATCTAGGCATCTTAATGCCTCTGAATTTAGCAAGTTCTTCTGTAATAATTGCCTAATTTTAGATTGGAAAGATGGTACAATTCTATGAAAAAGATTATTTTTAGTTGGGTAATCTCTAATTTCTCAGATATTTTTCTATGTTATTGGAGGCACTATCTTCCCCACAGGCAGATATCTTTTCTGAAAGAAACACTGACAAGTCCAGAGGTGAAGAAGTATTAATTTTCAGAATCTGGAAACAGTTCTTCACTTTTATTTAAAAAGGACCCTTTTTGTTTATATAATTATTGTTTCCATATAGTTGGTAGTTTTTTGCAAATGCAGCTTTTGTGAAAGTAATGTTGGAGGCCTTTCTGGTGGAAAGAAGCAAAAGTCCTTTTGTATTGTGGGTGTGTATCCAGCCATAGACCCTACATACTCAGAAAAATTTATCTTTTTCCACCCCTCTCCCAGGAGGTGCTTTCTTCCATTTAGCAATAAATTTTGATGGGCAGATATAAAGCTGAAGTTGTCTGCTCCAGTGTTTGTGAAGTTCACACCATTTGGAAACATGGACATTAAAACATTGCAGATATCATCATAAATATGTTTTGATTCATCCCACTCTGATGCAACACTGACACTAACTCCCCAAATTTGATTTATTTCTAGCTATAATAGCTCTGACTGCTGAGAATAGAACTATTTATTTATATATTTTCTATGGGAATCCCTACCTACTGATATTAGATGCTCAGGGAAATTTGTATTAATTCTCTTAATACTGCAAGAAAGCAGTATTTCAGAAAGCCAAGGTTATCCACAGTCCTGGAACTTGTGAGGAGGAATTCCAGCATGGAAACTGGACCACAAAGCCAGCTGAAATACCACAAGAGAAAATGGCACTTTGTAAGTGACAGCTGGAATAAATCCAGGATGCAAAGTCAACAGCTGTCTTCAGTTGTCTCAGTACAGTGATTTCATCACTGGTTCACAGTGAGAACTGTGATTTTTACCAGCCTCATAGTTTGGGAGAATATTACTATTTATTTGTAGGAATTCTATAGCTGAATGATTTTGTGTCTTAAGAAAAATTATAGAGTGAGAGTAGATTTTTGGAAAGGTTGTTGATGCTCTCTCACTCAATATTCTTGTATGAAGGTCTTTGAAGTCTGGGTTGGGGGCTGCTGTACAACTACATTGTTTGGATAATTTGGCCCAGAGAGTTATTTTAATGGATCATACTTTGCTTGGAGGCTGGTAGGGAGAGGAATACTACAGGGGTTTTTTCAGGGTTCTCTTTGTCTCTTGTTCTCCCACCACGTTTACGTAATAAATTGAGAAAAGAGGAGCTGTACTGAAAAGAAAAGGTTTTTCACAATGAGGACAGTACAAGTACAGGAAGAGATGGCACCTGCATGGGCTGTGTAGACAGTCTTTGGAGATTTTCCATCTGGGAACAGCCCTGAGCAAGCTGACCTAAGCAGACTCCACTTGGAAGAGATTGGAATAGAGAGCTCTCTTGAGGTCTCTTCCAGCCAGTATTATTCTGTGATTATCCAGAGGGGGCACTTTATGAAACAAATAGAACAGCTGTGTCCTGGTCTCACAATTGAAGGGAACAAAACCTAAACAAACCTCACACAAAACCCCCCATCAGAATCATCCCCCATCAAAAAACCCACAATACACCCCCTCCTCAAATAGTTCTTATATAAAGACACGGGGGCAGAACAGAATGAAGTGCCCATTCCCCACAAGGGTCCTTCTCTATCCTCTTGTCAGACATGCAAAATGAGAAATAAACACAGAAGGGTTCTGAACAGAGTCTTCTCCCTCAGCCCACTACTATTCCATGGGCTTCCTCTGTACAGGAGTTTTCCCTGTTTGATTTGGACTCCTGTTTTGTTTTACTTTTTTAATAAATTTGATCATTACCATTTGATCTGACAAGAACTTCCCCCAGAGCCTTTTCCAAAAGAATGACAATGTATTAGTGTTATTCCTAAGGAAGAAGGAACTAATGTGTGTGTGTATGTGTATATATGAATGCATTTCCTGATTGGAGCTCTGCAAGTGGGGGGACAAAGAACAGGATGTAGTGATTGCAGAGAAGATGAACACAGAGAGGGCTAAGGAAGTCAGTCACAGGCAGTAAGATGCATGTTCAGCCTCATCTCAAAAGAATGTTAAATGAAGATGACCATAAGGGAAGACAAGTAATGCCACAGAAAACAAGATCCAGCTCTTTGTGAAGCATCTTGGGAATGCTGATCTCATATGCAGTCATGGTTTAAAGAACCAGCGCTCCCATACAGCCCTCTCTGATCTGTCTCCTCCCCTTGTCCAGCTTAAAGCATTGCCTCTCTTGGCAAGGTCAGGGTTCCATCAAATGCACTTGTGGACAGGTAATGCAAACCCAGGAGCACCATTGATTAATGATGAGGAAAAGTAATTTATCCGTGGGAAACTAACTGTGCATAGTGGAGCTGGGGTAATAAAGGGGATAGGGAACTTCTGTTGCAGAGGCAGAGCACCAGTTAAAGAGAAAGCAATGTGTGGGAGCAGTCAGTTTTAAGCTACATCTTTGTCCTGGTGGTGTCAGTTAAGAGATATAAACACCAGTAATATGGAAGGGGTATGATCAATCTGTCCAAATTACAACCAAAAGAAAAAGAACTCAAACATTTCTTACATGGATAGAACTAAATTCCTAACCACAACGCTTCGTTCGTCATCTGTTTGAGGAACACAAGTACTTCCTCAGTGTATTGCAATGGAATCTGCACCTGGAATAAAACCTCATTTTATCATATGTAATTTTTATAATTTCTTGAAATATGAAAATAGAGTACCTTGTGGCCTTCTCCAGGTCAGCACTGAGAGTACAAATTGCTTATTTCTCATGACGTTGCTTTCAATTGTCTCCTATTGCCACACATATTTTTCTGCTTATGTACATTTTCCACTGTATACAGAAGACAGTGTATAAAAGATGCTTTTCACATTCCTGGGTAGAGCTGCTGTTGCTGAATGCATTCAAAACAAAATGCTACTGTTTCACAAAATCTTATAAGAAATTAATCACTGAAATTACTTTTTTTACTTGTGTAAGTAATTCTGACTCTCCAGGAAAGCCTTTGGTGTGAAAGCCAAACTGTTTGTGTTTTTTACAGTAAAATATAAAATAGTCAAAGAAGAAATACAGCGTTATCTGCCAGATGTTTCTGTAATGTCTACCTCAATTCCAGCTTTCCAGTCACACAGAGAACAACCTTTGAACCTGTGTTATTTTTCTCCCTGCCTTATTCCAGAGACACATGTGGTGATAGTATTCATATTCTATTGTAACTGCTTTGTGAAAGCACTTTTTGACCCAGATGATATTATCCAGCTGGGAATTTTTCCCAGGTTAGCTCCAATGTTATGTCATCAGTTTCATAAAGGAGATCCTGCCATAGACAAAAATCACTTCAGAAGATAAATGCAGGGGTTTTTTTGTTAGGTATGAGTCCTCTTTCTAGCAGTGTCAGTATCAAAGTGAAAGGTTCAGGTCTCTAGTTTTTAGCCACTCAAATTCATCAAAACCTTATCTCTGTCCCCTGATGCTGACCCACATGTACTGATTGCTGCACACACACATTCTGTTCCTTATTACTGACATTTTGGGTATTTAGACTCTATTTTTAAATTCTGGATGAGAAATTCCCAGCTATACATGTCTTATTGTAACAATTCTCTAGACCATGGCCTTGTCTAGAAAACAGATGCATTTTATCTGACTTTACCTCTCTGAGTAGTAAAGCCCACAGATATGACCCAATTCTGTAACAAAATCTTTATTAAGCATTGATGTCTAAGTAATTAGTTTGTTAGTTAATCAAATTAGTTTTGCGTTCTTCAGCATGAGTAACTGAAATGGATTACTATTGACAAGTATTTTCCAAACCATGAAAAAAATCTTTCAACTGAAAGATATTTTATATTCATCAAGTCATTCCTATTTGCCATTGACAGACTGATTGCTGTCCCTAAGGCTCAGGGAGACCAATGTGTCCTTTATAATTTATGTCTGGAGTTTGTAGCTTGAGGGAAGAATTTTCAGGTATTCACATAAAAATATGCCATTCTGTCTGTATGAAAACCTCAAAAAACTCTGATTTATTGAAAAACAAAACAAGAAACCAGCAACCAAAAACAAACCAAAGATATTTTTTTTACTGTTTTCATTTAAAAAAGAAATTATGAATATTTTTATATTTATCTGGATTGCTCTTGTATTTGCCTTACAAATACCTCATTATCCACAAACCCTTAATCAGAACATGAAAGGATCATTTTATCTCCTGTACTACTTTTTTGTGCTCTATTTCCCAAGGCTTCTATTGATTTTTTTAAAAATGCAAATAACTTAAAAGGATTTAATTTCAGTTGTTGCAAAGCAATTACCTTTAATTAGAAAGGGTTTAATTGTGATTTTATTTGAATGCTATATTGGAATTTCTTCTAGTAGTTCATGATGTTTCTGTGTTTTAAATGAATTATGTGTGTGTAAAAATATTAAAATATTTCTATTAGATCTTTAAAAAAAATGTTACTAGAGTTATACTAGGATTGTGTAAGAATACCCAAACTGTCAACTGCTTTCTGAAGAAATTATTAACAGATGTTTCATAGGTACTTTTTTTTTCATTACAGCCATCCACAAACAGTCTTGTGAACAAATTTATTGATAATAGTAATAATTAGCTTTAAGTAGTACGAGGATAAAGACTATGAACATATTTTTAATTATATGGGAATGTGGGGATATTAAATATTTTTTTTTTAATGAATCATTTTCTTTAGACTTCTGAGACAACTGGTCATATCCTGCTGTGTTACAGAGAAGTATGTAGTGCCTGAATTGCAGGGTGATGTTTTATAACTATTGATGTAACTGCATCTAATGGTGTGAGTACATTTTAAAATTGTATGGAAAGCTTTCATTGTTCCTGCATAAGGATCAGATTTCTTAACTGATTTTTGTTCCAGTAACTTTAGGATATTTCCATATAAGCACTCCCCTTTGTCTTTTTAGTTAGATCTGTTTCTCTCAAATTACACTGTTCTCCAAAATCCTCATTTCTACAGGGTAAGAAAGCATGGACTTCATTTAGGGCACTAAGGACTAATAAAGATGTTTGCCTATGCTTTGGTAGTCTGAATATTTTATGTTTTAGGTATTCCAAATTTTTCTGGTTGCTTTACTTGTGAAATAAGATATCCCTTACAGCAGACTGTGTCAATGCAGTGGGTTCTGCTGTATTGAGAATACACTTACAGAGCTTGATTCTTCCTGTGTACCTTAGTCATATGTTGACACCTGCCTGGTCCTGAGGGGCTCTCAGTTTTGTACAGCCTGAGGAAGCAGGGAGATTAGGGGAAGTGGCAGGATGAAGCTGTCTGGTGTCAGGTAGGATGGCTGCTCCTGCAAAAGCCAAAGGTGCAGTTGTGGCTGTGCTGTTGAAGGGGCAGCCCGAGCAGAACCATGGCAATAATAGTCTGCCATCAGCTGCTGTGTGCCCAGCCAGTGTCAGCTCTCTGCAGAGTCTGTGACACTGCTGGCTGTGCTGGGCACCAGCCAGCCCCAGTGTGACCCATGGGCTGTGCTCTGCTGCCCCAGGAATAACCAGGATGGTTATCCATGGACCAGCGCTGAGAGCAGAAAACTCTCACATCAGACATTGTCTCAAGTGTGCATCTGTCTTTTGATAACCACTCAGTTAGTACCAATACCTTTTGATTTACAGTCAAGACTATGACCTGCAAAGTTGCCCATGTCAGTTCTGGGGTACTCTAGATTTTGCCCAAAAATTCTGGGGTGATAAATTCTCTCTAGTTTTTTCCCCTCAGTCTCCTATAATGCCTCTCAGTGCCTCACCTTTTCAAATTCCAGAAGCAACAGAAAGGTAGAGAATGGCAAAAATGCCTTGGAAAGGCTTCCTGTGCTGAATCAGACATTGACAGTGCAGAAGTGTAGCATTTCCATAATTATTAATCAGGGAATTCTGTGAAATGGAGAGGGAAGATTTTTAGTGCAAAGATTCAGTTTCAGGAAGATGTGGAAGTGCTGCTCCCCTGTGTCTGCTCCAGCAGCAAGCAGACAGTGCTGAGTCAGAGCTTCAGGACAGATCCTCTCTATCCTGGCAGAAGGCAGGAAATCTAAGGTGCACTTTCTTTCTGCCTCTCCTGTTATAGCAGTTTCTTTCAGAGGCAGATGTTGATCTTGCACTACATTTGGAATCAAGGCTCCAGGGTTCTCAGTCTGTGTAGTCAGTTCTGTTTCTCTCTGTTCCCGCCTTCCCCTCCTTTATTGTCCCTTGCTCAACCTTTCGCTTCTAAATATTCTTGAAACAGGGCTGAAAGGTCCTCTGTTCTGTAAAAATTCAGGGACAGCTTTCTCAGGCAAGGAACTATTTAATCCCAATGTGTGGGGGGTGAATAACAGAGGAAGTTTTCACCTAACAAAAGCTCTCCAAATGTTAGTTTTATCTGAGCTATTTCATCCTTGATGGATCAACTGTCCCTCTTAAAAGCCTCTTATTCTTCGATGCTATGACTTTTATTTTTGTTGGAGCTTGTTTTTTGTAACATTTGCTGTTTCCATTCTTCTTCTTTGTTTGGATGTTTTGACAATATTAGTGGTCTTACTGTTTCAAAGGCAGCATTTTAAGGCAAGCAACATCTTACTCTTTTTGAAAAGAGAGGTGCTGTGCTGTTTGTTTACTAATGTTTACTTTTTTTCTGCTTAAATGCAGTTAGTCTCATTTTGAAATGACCCCATGTTTTCACACAATGGTCTCCTTGACAAGAACCAAATGCACAGCATGTGTGGGTTTTATATATTCTTACAGAGCAGGACAACATCCCTCAAACAAATAACCTCCTTCACTGCATACGAAGAAGGGTTGAAAATGTAACTCTCTTTAGCTTGTTACTGCATTTATCTTCTTCTATGTGTGGTGTACAACTGATAAACTGTAAGAGCTTAAATAGCTTCTCAGCTGACCTCTTGATCAGTAGGTATTCCACCCCCCTTCCCCCCATACTTCTTATCTTTGATTATGAAAGTGAAATGCAGGTATGGTAGGACAGTCTCAAAGTTTTTAGGAAGCCTCTGGGATGCAGAGCATTAGATCAAGTATTTCCTTCTAGATTAGAAAATCTATCATTTTGCTTGTCATCACATTGTTTGTGCTCTATGAAATATGGTATTTACTAGAATTTTTAAAAGCTGTGTGCATGTGTCAGCTTCAACTCTTGTTGCATCTTGATTTGAATGTTATGATAATGATATCAAGGAGACAGAATAATAAGTTCTTTCCTTTTTTTCTGTAGTTTCATTGACTCTCACATAGCGGTAGAAATTTCTCTTTGCACCTTTTGCTCTTCAGTCTATCTACCGATAGTAGTTAACTTTTTCTTAGTATTTAAAGAGATTTCATGTGCACTTGCTTGAGCATTGATATCTGTAGGCAGATGCTTGATCTATGCACATTTTGTACTTGTACTCTTACATAAACTTGTTGAGATTTTCTTCGTTATGTAAATGAAAGTACTTTTGGGTGTGTAAAGATGTCAACTGTGTCTGTTGCACACATCTAATGTGGTAAGATAATACGTATTTGGCACAGAACTGTATGTGATGTTTTCAGAAAACATGAGAATAAGTGCTTTTAGTGTTGCTCACTTTGTGATTTCATTGGCTTTTCTTAAGATTTAAGATATACTATCATATGAACATGGGATTTTCAGAAGCGCTTGCTTCTGTGAACTTTATTCCTGTCAAAATCCTAGCTATGGGTTTAAAAATTGTCATGTTGCTCAATATTGCTAATGGTTTAAACTTCAGAGAAAAAAACCCAAAACCTCAGACGGGTAAATTCAACAAAATTTGCATTAGAAAAGAGTATATGCTCATTCCCTGGGAGACACAATTCTGTAGAAGGTAGAGTATGTTTCTGCTAACTTTTAAGCCTATTTGGGTACAACAAAACCTTGTTAGCATGAATATGTTTCCCACTAAGACCCTAAAGTTCAAAACTCAGTTGTCCCTCAATGGTGGAACTTCCTTTACAACCCTCTCTGCTTCTGGCTTTTAGATAGATACTTACATCATCTATGGAGGTGAGTGCTTCTGTTAGCCTAGAAGACATTATGGGGGAGGATCTGGACACTTGTCAGTGTGTCCTAGTTTTAGGAACTGCTGAGAAAGTGCAGACTTAATGTTCTTTGGTTTCCATTACAAATGCCTTGTTTTCAGACAGATGGTTAAGTCAGCCCTCATTCAAGCCCAGTTGAGGTGAAATGCAAAAAACCCAGGAGTTATTTTAGAACATCAGAACAGTTAATCAGTTTAAAATATTTGATCCAGATATGAAGAAATTAAAGAAAACACCATTTATGAATCTATATTTACCTGTATACTCTGGGATCATCTAAGGATGGCACTTTAGATTAAACATGGGCATGCATTGTTTTTGTTTTAAATGAGCAGGAGAAGATGATGTGTTTGATTTATGCTGGTTATGGAAGGACAGATCATATCTGGTTTGATGTAAACTCTGCTAGTACAAAGCTGTAAGTTCACACTGAATTTTTACAAATATCAGTGGCTATATGAAATGGGAGTTTTGAGATTACACAGACACTAATCCATTTTCGGAGACCCTCTTTCTCTCCCTTCCTTCTGTAAATAAAGTCCTGACCATTTTTCATTATTTTTTTTTTTCTTTCACAGTACAATTCCTGATCAAAGAAATAAAGTGCACAAAAATTTATCTGTGACACTGACAGTAAATTTGCTCAGAATACTCTCAAGTGACATTTGATTAATAATTTTTATTTATAACTATACCCTAATTTCCTAGCCAACTGTGCTCTTTAAATGGAAGTTTTTCTTTTTTTGTAAAAATAAAATATTTAATGAAGATTTATGAAGAAACTAAGTTCTTAAATTGTCTGCTCACAATTTATGAGCAGCAGAAAATGCAGTATAAAACCTCTCCCTGTGTAAATAAATGTATGTCTCTTTGTCTAACAGTAAGATTGCTATCAGTGATTTTTCTCTTAAAGTAAATGTTTAAATAATTTATTTTATGCAGGTTGCCAGGATTTAATAGTTAACAGCTGTATAATAATTTCTCAAAACTGTAATAGAAGGTATCTCCCAGCTGGACTGATTGGTTTGGGAATAAGTTTTGGGAGGTCACTATGAAGAGGGATTTTATAAATCATGTGTGAGTAGCTGTACTTTTGGTGAAACTCTGGTAAATATTTGGACTTGTTCTGTGATTTAGTAAAACCATTTATGTGAGAAAAACTTATATTTGTACAGTTAGAGGAAAAAAACCCTTCAGTTCTGTGTTCTACCACATGTGTGGTCATGTGTTGGAGTGAGGAAAGAATGAAGACTATATAAATCAGTAGCTAATTTAAGACCACTGGTTTCAGAGCAGTAAATGAAAATGTTACCTCTCTGAGACATCAGAATATAACAGTTCTGCCATTTTTCAAATGTACTGAGATAAAGCTAGCTTCTGTTTTATGAATGGAATGAAGTACAGTATACAACTCTACACTGAAGGATGAGGTAGAAACAGGGGAATCCACAACTTTATTTTAATTTATTTCTTTATTATCTACAAAATGCTGCTTATGTTCTACATTAGAATTCAACTCGTATCATCTGCCTTTCCGAGTGGCTGTGGTTTTATCATTAAATACAGAGAAGAATATGAACCAACTACTATAATTTGCCTGAGGAAGAAGTCCGCAATGAAGAATGATTAGAGCCAAAATCTGTGCTTCTACTGACACCATGGGAATTGAAATCTAGGCTAAAAAATGCCACTGATCACAAAATCATGAAGTAGAGATTACTGATCTGAAATGTAGTCCCTAAATCTCCTTAAATCCCCAGCCAGCTTTAGAACTCCAAATTATATTATTTTGCTAAAAAATCTGAAGAAAAATATTTCCTGCAGGCCTGAAGATAATAATTTTGGATGAGACAAAAAAAGAACAGCTGCAGCTAAGCTCTACTTAATAAACCAAACAAGTCCTGGTTAAATGGAAAATCGCCTTTGAGTATACAGAGGTACATGCACAGAATTCAGCTTGATAGGAATGTTCAGTAAGTTGGATGTTGTGAAAAGTTGGGAAATGTGTTAAACTCTGACTACCTGCTCATGTTTCTGGTTTGTTAGGTTTTGATTTTTGTCTTTTCTCCAGGCTCTCAAGATACAAAAAATAAAATTAATTTCTCATTTTCCCTTATCCCACACTTATCAACATATGCACCTTATGCTATCTAGAAACTTATTATTTTACGAAAATATAAAAATAAATAATGGGGCATCACTGATTAATAACTTTCTAACAGTTATTCTACAGTGGTTTTTTATTTTATGTATCACTTAAGCATTTTCCTTGTCACTTCAGGGTCTCCTGAGCTTTATCCACATTTTATGGAATGCCAATTTCACTGTGGGGCAGGAATTCTTAATTCAGTCTTTCGGGACTGTTTTAAGAGTCTTGGAGTCTGTAAAGGTAGAAGAAGAATTCCATGTACACTTTATGTCTTTTACACCTGTCAGAGGCAGATCTATCTTTTGGTGTAGCAGCAACTCTGAAGTTAGGTCAGGACTGCACTAAGTCTCAAATCTAAATGTGAATCTTGGATTTGTGCCTCTATTACCATCCCTAAATTCATGGGAATAAGGAATTTTATCATATTATCATGTAGATTCAGAACTTTATATATATACTATATGTTTTAGTTTTAAGTACTTTGACGATGGGCTCTTTAAAAATTCTTTGAATAACCATGCTTGAATTTTCTGCCAGACAGAAGGCAGGTTACACCACTATGCTTATTTAAACTCTAAGGCATATTGGTCACTGGCACTTTCAGAGAATGACAGTCTGTTCTTTCAGGCTATTTAAGATAAAAATGGGAGCTGCTGTACTCAACAGACATGAAAATAGGTAGGGACAGTTTAAAATTATCTATTGATAAGGTAAAAGTGGGTAAAAGAACATCTTCAGACTCCTGAAGGTTAAAGGGGAGTTAGATCAGTAGTGGGAGCTAGACTTTAAATGTGAGTATATTCATATCTTTTTTTCTAAGCATATTGAAAGAAGTATTGCAAATTCTAAATTATGTATGGAATTAGCAAAAAGAAACCTAACACAGGTCATAAAACTATGACTTTAACAATATTTAATTTTTGAATATCAGTCCAGATGTATTCTGCTTGCATCTGTCCTTTTAAGTATAAGAGAAGTTAATAGGGCAGTCTGACCTTCTCAGAAGGGAAAGCAAGTGCACAAAGGGTTTTTGGCTGTATTTTGCTGGAATACAGAATATCTGTTGCAACCCTAATGAGAGAAGTTAGTCTTGTATGTTCTTTATGACATGAAGGTAATCTTGATTTCAGATTGAAAGAATCATTTAGACAGTGTTTGTTCACCCTTTGAATTTCATCTGATGCACCCTGCTGTTGAACTCAGAGCTGTAGTTTCCTGATGTCATTATAGTCTTGTCAACATTGTTTGCAAATATTTAAGTCCTGTGAGCTTTGCTTGGTGATGTTTTCTGACTCAGTTTTAGCATGAGATCAGGTAATACATAGACTGGTTTTTGTTCTACCTTTGCAGAAAATCACAAATCCATTCATTAGCTAAAGTAAAACATTGAAAAGATACTGTATACAAAAGACAAAAATACCATTTGCTTGGTGATAATTACTAGTGTTCATTTTCTCACTTAAGTGATAGGGCACATCACACTGTTGCCATAGCAACGCCGATTCTGTCCCATTAACTGCCTAATGTGAATTTATGAATGCAAGTTTCAATGTGTGGAAAGCTGCTCAAAATAGGGAGTGATTCATCATGTACAGCACAGACAGCTGAGTTGCAGGCTAAGTCAGGGCTGTCTCATTTGGTTTTCAATGTTAATAGGCTATGCTGTAGTGCAGGTATCCAATTAAAGATGAAGCAATTTGATATTTAGTGGGATTTAAAATGATGGTTGATTAGCTGTTTTCAGTTTTGAAATATTCTATACTGCATCAAAAGACTAAAAAATAGGAATCTGTTTTTATGTAATGATACTGGGAAAGATAATGACTTTTTCACAATGATTTTTCTGAGATTTGAGCTATTTCTAAGATGTACTCATTTCAAGTTAGCTTGCTAATGCTGAATATGCTCCTGGGTACAGTGTTGTAATGGATTTATCCCAAGCTTTAATTAGCAGTTTGTGCCTCAAGAAAACAAGCCTGTGACTAAGCAACTGGAAAGCTATCTGGGTCCAAATCTTGCCTGCCCCATAGACTTCCCTGATTTTGTGCTACATATTTGGGCATGCTTTTCTCCTGTGAAATAGGAAAAAAATACAGGAAAAAAAGATTCCCTCTTTACTTTTTCCCCTCTATGTCAGAGAATCTTTAAGGTTGAAAAGGAGGTTATAGTTCATTGAATCAAACTGTAAACTCAGCACTGTCAAGTCCACCACTAAACTGTGTCCCTAAGCCATGTCATAGCTATTTAGGCTCCAATCCTGTGCCTGTTTGCAGTTTCCACACTTGTGACAAGTTTTAGTAAATGCATCAGCATTTATAGGACTAGTCTTCTATCTGAAATAGAAAATGTGTCTCTGCTTACAGTCTGCCTACTCAGTCTCAATGTGCTGTGCCCATACTATTCACTAGCTCTGTTCAGTCCCAAAGGCTGCTATGAAATGGACAGTATCAAATGCAATAAAACTGCATTAAAGAAATTATATCCTAAATATGAAGTTAATGATATAGAGGTGGAACTAAGGTAGCTTATGCAATTTTATTTTGCATTTGTGCATCTGCATGATGGTACAGTCCTTTGTTACATTATTATAAACTATTTTTAGCAGGTTTTTTAGACTTACAGAAGTGCTGTATGTCTTTCTCTAAGAAGCATGTTAGTCTATTCATTGGGATAATAAGTTTTTACTTGGGATAAAAGAAATGTACTTCCTTTTACAATAGCCATCCTTTGGAATTAGATTCCTACTGTGGGACTGTACACTCATCCTTTTTTGAATAGCGTAGCAGGGGAGTCAGACTCCAGACTTCATGCTTTGCTTTTCTGTGTATTATTACATTACACCGAACCATTCAGTTCCAGAGCGAGATTTCTGCTTTATTATAGTTGATAAATTTGCTTTTCAGGGTTGTTCTATACAGAAAAAAAGGACTCATTATTGCTGCTGTCATACCTCTAATACTTATGGCCAAACACAACTTGCCCCACTACTCTTGCTGTTTTTCGTAGTACCATGATGGTACCTCTGCTCCTGTGTACACCTACTCATCTCTTCCAACTGCTTAGTGAGGACAATCCCCCCAACATTCCCAGTCTTCCAGACAGAAAGGCCAATTTTGCTTATAAATTTTTAAACACAAACTTCCAATTATATAGGAAAGGTCTTGTTTTCTTTAATGTGTGAAATAGGACTTGCAGCAAATGCTTTGAAACCTCTTGCTGTCAGGGTGTGCAGTGAAAGCATGTCACTGTTTAAAGGATTAAAGAGCCTCACAGTTTCAGGCAGCTGTTCAGATTATCAGATCCCAGAATCACGGAATGAGTCATGTTGGAAGGGATCACTTTGGGTCAACTGGTCCAACATCTCTGCCCAAGCAGGGTCATCCTGAAGATAATTAAGAAGAGATACTTTTATCTTTGGTAACTTGTTGCATGAACCCCATGATATTACTGGAACACAAATACCTATGACATGTTTAAGCCATGAATGTGCGTTTACATAGTCTCACATAAGTACATGATGGCTGATATAGATCTCTGTTTATCATTTTTAACAAAGAAAAAACAAGAAATTTATGCTAATTTATTGGCTTTTTAGGAGTCTAATTTGTTAAAGTTTAGTCCCAGATCTCAAATGGATATTCAAGATAATCCAATGGTTAGCAATGACATTAAAGGGAAGCCCCACTCTTCATACGAAGAAAATGTCACCTTTTGCTGCAGACTGGGTGTCCTTCTGAAATGTGGTGACCTCATAACTAATATCTTGACTGCAGACAGTTCACAATCAGCATCTCAAGGAGTTATTGAAAGTATATCAGAGTTGAAAGGCTAGGAGGGGAAGGAAGTAAGTTTTGTGAACAACGTCAGAGAATTCCCTGTATTTCAGTTAATGGAAATTTGTAGAGTTGGTTGACAAGAATGTCTGCCAAGGATATGTGCTTGACATGGCTTGTATTTATTTTTAATTATTGGAATTGGCATCAGGGAATTAAAGTTTTGACATTTAAAGACTGGCAAATGAATTGATAATTTTTAAAGAGTACATTTTCTATTAAATGCCATATGTATATGCAATGGGAAAGCTCATGAAAGGTATTGCAGTTGACTAACAAATATTTGGGAAATGATTTATAGCATATTGAAAACTTGACAGGAGGTTTTCCTCATGACTTGCACGATTAAGAATTTGAAGCTTTATGTTTGGGGCCCAGAATTAGTAATATAATTAAAGTATACTTAAGCCTAAATTGCTTAGTGCAACTGAAAAATATTTTTAAACTTAAAGACATAGTAAAATCTGTCTGTGTACCTAAGTATTCTGCTTATCAAGATTGTAATAATTTTCACTAATTGTTATCAAATTTATCTTAGAGACACACACATTAAAGGAAAAAACAATTTTTTTAAATGTGAAAAATAATATCTGTGTTTACAACTGCTTGTAATTGCATATTAACTAATAAAGCTGTTGCCAGTTACAAATTCATAGCCTGAACTGGGGTTTATACTTAATTTATATCCTTTTCATCATATCTTTCACAGAAAAAAAAACATTTACTCTGCTGCACATGATCCTTGAAAAGAAAAGTATTTATAAGTGGTTTTATTTAATGTTGTGATTTGAAATAAAAAATTCAATATTTAGCTCTGTATCTTATTAAAAATATATATAAGAAAAGTAAATGTGGACATATTTTGTTTCCAATACTCTTAATGGTAGAATGTCCCATATCACTCTCTTCCTATTAAATTCCCATAATGAAATCTAGAAAATCCTTTACACTTAAAAAATTTTTATGAGGATTATTTTCTTTACATCGTAGACTTTTCTTTTCAGGAGAAGCTAGACAGGATTCTTCCATGAGCAAGCACAGTAAAGATCATGACTCCTTTTGAGGGCTTTTCTGATCAGTACTCAGTTCTGAACTGTTCTATTCTGAACATGTATTCATTTCGGTCATCTTCAGGAAGCAGTAAAACTGCCTTTCATAAAGGGAGTTATTTTTTATGAAAATTATTACAAATTATCTTAATGCCAGTCAAGAACATTTGTAACTTTCAGCAATATTAAATGGAGTATTTTCTCTGTAATTTTTTCAATAGTAAATTCTTTTTCTCCTGTTCTTGTACAAGATATTTTCCTGTTACCCATGGAGATGACTGAAAACACCCTACAATTAATTCTAAGCATTTCAGAACTATCTGGTGTAAGTGGTCTGCTTGCTGGTAAGCAGTGGAATAAGGAGATCGGGTGAATGGAAACAAGACAGGAAAATACAGAGAGTGAGATGGGGAGGTGGGATAAAACAGCAAGGAATTGGATGTTTGTTCTTTGTGAAAGATTTGAAAAGCATTGCTCATGCAATCCAGTAAATTATATTCTCAAAATTATATTTAAGGACTCATCTTGAAGGTTTTTAAATGAGGTAGCCATAATGTCACCCCAAAAAATACATATTCTGAGGAATGTTAAATCTGAAGTCTAAGACTTGGTGAATTTGAGGCTGCAAAGGAAGAAAGTGGCAAGTGATTATAAGCACTGAAGTTGTGAAAATGTATGAATTCTTCCTCCAGCAATGTGCTGTCACAGTTTTTTCCTGGCTGCCTTTCCCAGTTGCATCTGGTTTTAGACCTATGTAATTAAGGGAAATACCTTAAGTATTGTTTGTTGAAAATAAACTAATTTCTGAACACAGTTGAGAATAAAAATATTTAGAAGTTGTAGGGGGATTGCTTGGGAGGTCTCACTGTAACACTTAGATGGATCTCAGAGCTTGCAGATATTGGGAATACAGAGCAGAGTTTGTCTCCAAGAAACCTGAGTTGTAGTTACACCTAGGCAAGGTGTGCTTGAAAGAGTGTTCATATATGGGCCATCTCCATATTCAGTGTATGCTATATTCAGGGTATATTTATATTCTCCATATTCAGGGTTTTGCAGAGCAACCAATTGTTCAATTGGGTCCCATCTTCCAGTGCCCCTTCTGTAAGCCTTTGATATGAAGCTCTTATGAGAGATCTGTGTAGCAAACAGAAGTCCTTTATTTTGAACCTGTACTTTAAAAAAAAAAATCAATGTACTAGGAAGTAACCACATTACAGAGAATTATCTTTATTGAAGAGATTGTACAGAAGTTTTAAAATTACAATTAGTAAAGAAAAGGCTTTCACAGACAATAGGTTTCCTTTGATAAACTGAGGAGGACCTCTGTCTTTCTGCTTTTTCATCTTTTGCCAAGTTTATTTGTGTAGTATAACACACAAATATAGTGTAACACAGACTAAGATCTCCTCAGGGGTTCATTCAGCTAGTGACCATTAATTGAAAAACTAATTTCAGATAATCCCTGTGAGTGAAATTAATCTCTTGGTTGTGATGAAGTCATACATGACCAATTTCATTAAAAAATGAATTGGTAATACTTCTTATTTCTTTTTAAATGTAAAGTTTGGATGCTTATTTTCTTCATTAGCTATTATGACATAATGTTCTTGATAATTTTAAAAATAACACTACTATTGCTTTTATAAAATAAAAGCAGGATCTAATTTTTATGCCCTTACTTGCACCACAAGCTTCACAAAGACTGTGACTGCCCTTGCTTATTTTCTATCCCAGTGAAGCTGTTCTTGAAACTGATTACACAATTCTCAATCTGTTTTGATCTCATTGTGAATTACATTTTTCCACTAATAAATATTTAGAATTTAATCTAGAGATGCATTTTTAACAATTCTAGCATAAGACAGAGTAGGGTACTTAGGAGGATCCCTCAAAAACCTGTAAGGAGAACTGGTGTCCTGAAGCAGTTCAATGATGTGATTATTAAGTAAACTTGAGCGGCAATGCTTTCTTCTTCTCCTGACATGTTTTTAAACATATTAATTGCTGTACATTATGCATGGATTTAGTATCCAGAGTGGTGACACATGACTGCATTTTCGTATCTTGCAGGCGAGAGACCAACAAAATTTTCTTTTTCAAGAATATGTATTATTTAGGAATCAGTACCATTCTAGGTGCCTTTTTTTTTTTTTTATAAAATGTGTTTCCACATAAGTAGTTATAATAAAAGAGCATTGTCAAAACAGCACTATCAAATAATCACATTAGCAAAGACCAAAGTTTAAGGTGCTGTTTCCTCAGAAATTAATTGCTTAGACTTCCATGCAGCAGTCTGTGCTCTCTGATAGCTTTTAATGCACTTAGGGAAGAAACTAGTAAGGAAATTTTCAAACCATTTAGCTGAATTTTGGCAGAAGTACTTACTATTGAAATACGGGTTTTGTAACAAAACTCAGGTAACATTAATATGTTATGCTACCATTTCTGTGTTTTGTATGAAGCTCAGTCTAAACCACAAGCTCATGTCAGCATGGTTATATGATAATAAAGACTTAATGGAACTAGTTTAGATAGCTTTAACCTGTCATTTTTTTGGAATAAGTGTCATGCTCTCTGTTCCCTTTGAAATAGAGGCCAAAAGATTGATTCCCAAACAGCTCTGGATTGGTGAATGCTGCTGCCTGAACAGAAATATCTGAGTATCAGAATTTCCACCTGAGTTCAAGTATTAGCATGTGTCAATGTGGTCACAGGATATAGGGCTGATATAGTTTGCAACTGCAAGCATGATTTGCAGATAAAATAGTCTAGTCACTGTTCATTTAATTTTTTATGCTCCTACAGAAGAAGCTGAATTAGGCATGGACACCATGGGTTCTCTGAACATATTTTATCAGTATGTATGTTGCAATAGGAAGCAGTTTTGCCTAAGTATAAATGCATTATG
This sequence comes from Petroica traversi, assembly GCA_025920805.1. Lineage (NCBI taxonomy): Eukaryota > Metazoa > Chordata > Aves > Passeriformes > Petroicidae > Petroica > Petroica traversi. Next base: position 9,230,114 of record JAHLSL010000009.1, on the reverse strand, counting down.
GCCCCTAGCAAGGAAGACTTGGAGAAAAGGCAAGAGAAAAGTTTCGTAAATATTATCAAGTAGATTTCTGTTGTCAGTGGTATATATCTGATTTGCCTAAGGCTTGCCTTCAGTAACTTCAAGGCTTGTAAAAATGACAGACTGAAGTAATTACCCTTCATGAATGAATGGATGAAGTGATGGAGATTCTCCTTACTTAAAATTGTTTTGGTTATGTGGGGAGTAAGGCAGATATCTCACTTCCTTTCAGTGCAGAAGGTTGTGGCATTCCCAACTTGCTAATGCTGAGAAGGCAGTACAGGCCCCTAGTCAGTGAACCTCATTAGAGAGCTACTCTGCTCCCCTATCAACTGCAAGTGTAGAGGCAATCTCATTAGTGTGTGACCTGCTGAATGCAGACAATGTTTGTGCCTTTTCAAGCTGGAATGCATATTTTGCTGATAACATATTCTTAGCAATTATCCTTCTCTCCATCAATTTTTTGGCTGTCTAGGGCTTTGGAATATGAGCTCTTCTTATAGTCTGTCACTGTTGAAACCATCTGAAAGAAATCCAGTGTGTCAGCCTTTGGCTCATGTGCAGCTGCTACACCTTCATTGTCACAGTCTGTCTGTGCTGGCAATAGAAATGCTCCTGTGTTGATAGGTGTAGGTGTGTGCAAAGGTTTTGGAGCTCTGAGCATCAAATTCAAATGTTGTGAACTTTCTCCTATGTTTTTGGATACTTGAAGTAGAAGTAGTCTTAGAATCCTGCTGCAACTGTGCTTATTGAATATTTTTACATTTATTTCCAATTTTGACTTCAAAAATCATGGGAGGCGTTTGCTAAAAGCACCTGATTTCTTAAAAAAAAAGACCCTCACAACAACAACAAAATAACCTATAAAAACCAAAGCAAAAACAACCTAGGAAAAACCGCTAGAAGAAGGTAATAGGTTTTATATATGTTTTAACATTTCTCTAGTACTAACATAGCTACTTTTAAAAATTGTACAATGTTGTTGACACAGCAAGAATATATGCTTACAGAATGAAAAAAAAAAAAAGATGCGCATTCCTCTTCTACTAGTAGCCAGTCTAAGCTCCGTTCTGTGTGAAAATCATACTAATATAATTCTTTTATTTCTATTTTTTTTTTGGTGTGTTCTTTACAGAAGTGACAGAAAGTAGTATTTACAGAGCTAATTCAATTACATAATAAGACCTTCTTAGTGGATTAAAGAAATACAAAAATTTGAGGATTTTGGAGGGAAAAGATAAAATGTTATTAGTGTCATAAATAATGCATAAACAAAAGGCAATTCTACAATAATTATTTATGCAATTATAAGAGCCGAATATATTTTCACTACAAGCAGCAAAAAGCAGTTTCTTCTTCTGAAGTAATTTTTTCTAGTTTTCAATAGCTCATTTCTCTGAGCTAATGGAAAACCAGCTTTGGTAATCAAATGAGTACAAGACTGCACGTGTGCTAAATTTGTGCTGGCTTTTCTCATGTAGTAGAAACTTCTTAGTAGCTTAAAAAAGGCACTAAAAAATAAAATTAAAAATGAGAGATTCCAGAATAATACTTTTACCTGATATGTTAATTTGTTTTTAAACAAGTGCTTTTGAGACAAATACCCTTTACATCTCCAATGAAAATCTAGATTTTAATTCAAAATCTTGTTAATTTGACAGTTTTGCTATTGGCTGCCAGTGACAAAAGAACTACTACTAAAGGCTGTTCTGATCTCCTTTATAATATCTGATTAATTTAGAAAATTAACTTTTATAAATGAATCAGGTTCATCAACAAACTTTTTATTGCATATTGGAGAACTGTCCTCTTAAACATCATCTTCCCTCGGGTTTCTTATTTTTGTTACTTAGGTAGAAATATAGGTGACCTAAGCATAGCTGCATAAAAATTAGGTTTCTAGTCTGTATTTGCTGTCTAGCACCTCTAAATAGCAAACACAGAAAATGGGAACCCTCAGAAGATGAGTCACTTCCCCTCCTTCCTCCTTTGCAGTAGCTGTAAGAAAAGCTCAAGTTTAGATGCTGAAGGCGGCTGAAATTTGTTGAAGTGATGCTGTCATTAGTGCTGGGCTCTTCATATTGGTATTTTCTACATTTCCCACCTAGCTTGAGTTAACATTGAGTAGAAGTAGCACAGTTTGCTTTATCTTTCCAGAACAGACTGCTTGCCATGATGATTTCAGGGCACTCAAACAGAGTAGCTCCTGAGTTCTGTTTTCAAGCTTTCTTGTGGTGCTGAGCTATCTTTTGAATTTAGCCTTGTCTGTCTTGGCTTGTTTAATGGAGCTGATGATATATGCTGAGATGCTTTACAGACCAGACTTCTCCTCTTTCCACACTGTGAACACCATAAACAAGCAAACAAACAAACATAAAAGATGCTGCAGGTTATTAAAATAATTTTAAACAACTCTCTTGACTCAAATAGAGCAAGAATATAGTGCCTGAATTCTTTACTAAAGTTTGGATGGAAAAACAATGCCAAGTACAGGCAGATTTTCTTGAAAGTCCCTGTTTATAAAAATAATCTTGCTGCTTCACATTTGTATCCCACAGTGGACTTTAAAGGTGTTTTTATACTGCTTTATCCATTGTGTAAAGGCATACTTTTAAGAAAATAAGGGATGGCTTTATTTAAATACAGGACCAAGCTTGCTTTTAAGAAAATGGGCTTCATCTTTCTCCCCTTCTCCATCCTTCCCCACCCCATTCTTGGTCCAAAACGGTACTGAGCCTAATAATTAGCCTGTGAAGTTTTCTAATGGGCATGCCTTCGGAAAATTTATTAGTGAGACCAAAACTCTTTCTGATAAATTATGGCTCTTGCTTTATCTGAGGGACAAGTCAGCTCCCTGAAAAGACACCTATCTCAAGCAGTTGGTGGGAGGTTGCCGAGTACTGAGGCGGTACCTCTGCCTCCCCTCTGGGATGCAGACAGCAATCCCAGAAGGTAACACTGCCACCTTGGGCTCCAGCTCTGTAAAAGCACAAGGAGGAAGTTCTGCCGAGAAAAGATTTTCTCGTGCTTTGAGAGCTGCTTGTTACCTTAGGGTAGGGAAACACAAACACTGATGTTCCTTCCAAAGCACAGTATCCCTTCTCCCTCGCAGTGATATATTTCCATGCCAATCCCATAGAATATAAAGAAAGAAAAAAACCAAACTAACATGTCAAGACTTTTTTTATTAGACTCTGAATTATGTCTCATCAAACGACTCCAATAGCTAAGTGTGCATCTAATACTTCCCTAATTATTAAGATATGGGCAAAAGTAAGGATTAGCACATCCTTCTTACCCTGCCAAACAGCCCTCACATGTATGACTAGAATATAAAGGAATGCCTCACTTCAACTCCATGTTGAAGACATTTAAAATCAAATCAAATTAAATTCACCAGCATAATTCCTCTAAATTTTGCATATGTATTTTTTCATCACTTGTTACTTGCACTGTTCTGGTTATTATTTGTAGCTGTGAATGATCAAGGACAAAAAACTGAGCTGTCTGCAGGGTAAAGTAATTATGGGAGGGGTGTGCACCTGATGCAGCTGGGGAAAAGAAATAAAATTTAAAAGGTCAGATAGCTAATTAAAGATTCCAACTGCCTTTAAAAACTGGGGGAAAACACACATTTTCTCTGCATAGTAAAGCATTCTTTTCAACTACTCTGGGTAAAAGTTCATAAATTATTACCTTTCATAAAAAAGCATGTTTTTCATACTCTGTATGTAAATGATCATTGGAAATTGCCTCATCTTATTTACAGGAGTATAGGCATGGATTCTGTATGTAGCTAAATCATACTCATATATATATTTGTCTTATACAGAAATAAATAATACAGTATGAGTAGTATAAAAGCATCCTGCAGAAATTTTCTGCAGTCTGTTCCATGGCTTGATTATGCCTAATTGCATGCTTGTAAAGAAAGTGAGCTACACCTTGGTAGCTGATGTGGTGTGATACAAATACAAGTGAAACAAGAGATCTTAGATATATTTTAAAGAAAGAGTACTGACAAAGTAATATGAAAAAGGTAAGTATTTTTTTTGGTTTTTTTGGGAATTGCATATTTTAAGGCAACTGTGAGAAAAATTCTGAATTATTAATGAGGAGTTTTGACCAGTGGCTTGAGAAGAACTCTCAAGGGAGTTAATAAACCATTAATGTGATTTTCATTTTTCTTATGCTGGGTATCTTTTCACTTGGCGCCCGAGACAGTCTGTCCTTATGTTACTTCAATAAACAGCATGTTTTATTCATTCTCTTAAATGCTTACTCTCATATGCAACAAGAGTGGTGGAGTGGTGATATTTAAAAAGTTTTTTACATTGAGGGAGATGTTTAGTCACCTTTATGTGATTAGGCAAATGCTACAAAACATCCATCCAATAGCTTGAGATGAGTAACATTCATGGGTAGAATAGCTTCACTTAACTGTATTTACGGGAGATCTTTGCAGAATTCTAATTTTTTCCCACTGTCTTAGAGGAGATTCATCTATTGTTATAGCTATTATTTTTTTTTTCCTTTTTTTACAAAATGGAAGAATTACTTTCCTGTCCAAAAATACATGTATAATCTAGCTCCTGCATGTTACCTCAAATATAATCTTGTGCCCACTGTTTAAAAAATTATTAGCTATACTGGAAATACAAGAACTAATCTTCTACCTTTGAAAAACTGCATAAACAGCATGGATTTGCATTGAGGATAAAGGGAAGAGAGTACTCCACAAAGCTGTTCACAGCAAGGAAATCTGATCTGTAGTTGTTATTATGCTCCAGGAGCTTCTGACCCCCTTGCTTATATCTAGTGTCAGCAAGGCATTTCATTGTGTGCTTAACAATTAATTCAGCAAGACCTATACATATATTTAACTTCAACACTTGCTTGCCATTATTGGAAAGAGTGGTTTGCTCATCCAAGATTACGGGCAGGAAAGAGAGTTTGTCCTGGTGAAGTAGATCTCCATGGATGCCTGCATCCATACCAACATCAAAGAGGTCTTTTTTCAGCTCGGAAGCACTCAGATCAAAACCTCAAAGCTTCTTTTCCAATGATGTGCATAGCAGAGGGAAAAAAACAGCTCTTGCCTCTCTCTAGAAACATCTCTTGTCATTCCACATCTGCATGTTCATCAGGAAAAGTGAAAATGTTGTGGAATTGCCTTTCTTCCTCTATTTGTTTCCACCATAGAGCAGCTGGCATTGAGATAATATTTTTTTTCCATATTGCCTCATGTCCTTGATGCTGCCAAAGATAAGTGTGGAAGGAAGGACATAGTGACCTGCTATACAAATTATGTTATTTTTGTTATTCTCTCAGAAAATGTCAAGTCTCAACACTCTTCATTCTCAACACTCTTCTTCCCAGCATCACCACTTCACAGATGCTCACTCAGTGCCTGTCCATTTCTGTACTTGACATGTGTAGGATAGAGCTTACTCCTTCAATTATTAACACAAAATTCAAATTAACAGCCGCCAATGTGCATTGACTTACAGTCTAATGCAGCTCCAGCTCAGCTGCCACATTTCCCCTTGGGATTCACCTGAAGTACTACTATAGTCAGCTCCCTGCCGAGCACAGGAAGCCATAGCCATGTAGATTTCTGACAAGGTATTTCATTAAAGGCTTCAAAAGAAGATGAAGTGTAAGGAATGCCACACAGTTAAGAACTGGGATGGAAGCATATGGTCATTTTTCTATGATAGAAAGAGGTTTCTAGCTGATTTCTTTAAGGATTTATGCTGTTCATGTGAAAAGGTCTGTGAAAGAGAATTAACATTCAATTGACAGAAATCTTTATGTGATTCAACATTATATACTGTAATTCATTGCTGTTAACTTATTTTCTTCTATTTACTTATCATTTTTATAAGTGGAACATTTGAATGCATGAAGTGTATTCTTCCTAGGCAGTAATGTTAATCTCTCTGACCTATAAATGCCTTTTATCAATATTAATTCAATTGAAGCCTGGGAAAGCCTTATATTCTCTAATTAGAGAGTTTATGCATCAGAATTCAAGTTGTAGTCCGCATTTTGTTGGCCAATTATTCAGAAACTATGCCCAGTCTAACAGCTTTCCTACTGGATCATCCAGTATTAAAACACACAGATCTTAGGAGCAAGCTGTCTTTTTGTTTTCCAGTACTGCAAGGAGCAGGTTTGAATCCTGGACAAGCTGGCACCAGAAATTTGGAAGGCATTCAGAGAAAGCCCATCAATGATGATTAAAGATTTAGATTTCATGAAGACTTACTGAAAACTAATTATATGGAATTCATCTAAATGATGAAATAGCAACATGCCAATGCAGAATTATCCTCACAGGAGAAAGGTGAGAATCACTAATGAAGAAGATCAATTTTCAGTCCTCAATGTCCCCCCCCACCCCCCCCAAAAAAAACCGACACCAGACCCTGTGGAGTACACCACTGCTTTTCTCGTCTTCAGAAACAGTTTGCTAGAAAGCAGTACCATTTGCAGGCGACAGTGGTGTCCTTGTCTACGTTACTTTGTATAATCAACTTAATGTTACTTAATTTATAGTTGTACTCTCATGCCCATTGCTGTTTCTCACTTCTTTCCTCTCACAGATTCTGAGAGAGGAGTTCATGGTAGATTAGCCACTCAGTGTTCACTGTGATTGCCTGCTGCATAATTCACAATCATCAAATGACTAGACAGTTGATGTAGTGGAGTTTTAAGAAATCAGTTGGAAAGTGGAAGATCCTATAAATTTTACTTCTACAAACCAAACTTCCCAGTGATATCTTGTGCTCTCAGTTTAGGGCTCTTCCAACCTGCAAATGAAGTCTGAGATGGAGGGGTTCTTCATTAATATTTCAAGGTTTACCCTTGCAGTCCCAATCAGCATATAAGTAGTTTTTTCTCTCTACTCAATTATGAATGAATGATTTGACTTTTTTTTTTTTAATTTCTAAGATGTTTTTTATTTTGCTTTCACTGTGGATAGGTTGTATATCTATCTCTGAAATGTGGAAAAAACTTGTACATTTCTGCCTTTGCAAAAGCTCATTTTCATGCATATCCACTTCTCAAGGGATACCTCTTTTTAATAGAGTGCTGATCACAAGCTCTAGTGAATATCAAGGACACACTTTGCTTGTTTGTTTGTCTTTTTGTTTGTCTTTTTTAAATAAGATGGTCTGAAGGAATGTAGCAAGTTAATGATGACTGATGAGAATGGAAAATTAGCCTAGGTGTCTTTGCGTGTGTGAGATTTGGCAAAAATAAAATGTCTCAACTTTGGAAAAGTAGTGGGTTTTCTGCAACTCACTTGACAACAACTGCCACTGAAAATGAAGAGCATATCCTCGTGTGCAGTCTGAAAGATTTACAAGTTTCCTCTCTGATTGCATTATATTCAGCTATCCTTCTCCAATTGTCATATTAGAAATGCATACCTTCATTTCTTCTTTTTAAACTCGTGAAATACGAAGCACATTCTTTAAGAAGCTGATAATCAGACAGCATGGGGAAGTGAAAATCTAAATACTAAACCTCATGACAGAACCAAAAAAAATATTTAAAAAGGAAAAAACACAATGAGGAAAGAACACAATTCTAGCTGTGTTACAGACATTCTCAGAAGCATATTAGGATTAGCCAAACTCCTGTGTACACATATCAAATTTCCTCTTGAGTACTGCACAGATACCCATGAAAACAGGCATGACTGAAAAACAAAAGCCAATGAAGAGCTACAAACGAAGCATGGAACAATCCAGTTTTTACTAGTAAAGTGAGTTAAAGCATGAAAGAGGAAGCTGAAACTATAATAAGGTGAAAGACATGCATGAAATAGCAAAGAGTATTTCAGAATATGAACTGTGATGAGTGAGCTAAATGAATATTTTCAGCAACAAAAGAAACAGCCTGTAAAATCTGCCTGTTTAATATGGTTTGCTGTAATTATTTAATCTGACCAAGATAATCCACTCAATGAATGTTCACCAAATTGCAGTTAATGTCAAAGACCATTTAAATAAAGTCTTGAGTCTTTGAATTTTGGAATTTTTTTTGGTCTGTCTTGATAATCACTCATGCCACCAGTAGTGCCCAGAATCCATTCCATTTTTTTTTACACAAATTTTATAGTGCTTCCAAAAGAGGTTTATTCTTTAGCTCAGGAAACATGTTTTGGCAATACATAATTGTACAAAACCAGCATACAGTGATTCAATGTAGCATTCTTTAAGAAATATGAATCAAAAATCATAAATCATACATAAAACTTGCTTTCTTTAGCCTTCTAATTTTTCAAACATGAAGAAGCACCCTCCATCCCACCAAGCCAAACAATCCAGTTGCACTGAATAAACACCTGATTAAAACCTTAATATCCAATTCACTTTGTGAGAGAGGGAGAGACTAAAAAATAAGCCTGGTTTCTAAATCCTTAGATCTCCAGATCAGCGCTTAGCTGTCAATGTGAGCTGCATTTTAAACAGACGAGGAGGACTTGATTTATCTACAGTGTCTGCTTTGTATGATAAAAGAGATCATTTGACCTAGCTAGGATGTGTTCCCGAACCAAAAAAGATGATTGTTGTTTTAATGGCCTTCAAATTTAAAATTGAAATACAAATGATGTGAAAAGTACAGTAGTCCTTGCTGTAAGTAAGCTCTCAGTATTGTTATAGTAGCTGACTTCACTTAAAGGAGAAGGGAATACTGGAAAGCTGAGGTCACAGCAACAGCAAAGAGTTTACAAGTCTAACATCTGATAATGGAGATCATAACTACAGCATGTGAAGATTTAGTTGGCAGTGCAGACTAATGAAAGGGCTGCTTTTTAGACTTAAACCACTAAACAGCAGGATTGCCAAGCATAGGTTTTGTGCAGTGTTTATTGTGTCCTCTGAACAAGTCACTATGTGAAATTTAGGATAAAATCATTCAGCTTTATATGCAACATATTTAAAAAACTTGGAGATTTGAATAAACTTTCTTCTGACCCCCTCTAGGGCAAACAATCTCTTAATTTTTGGGATGCCAGCTGTTTGTGTCCTAGTATGACTTGTTCTCTCATCGAGTGACAGTTTATACATTAAGAGATTGAGACATGTTTATTGGATTAAATTAATTGACAGTGTGATGTTGCATTCAAGTACAAACCTCTGGGCAGAGAGGTGCTCTGCTTTGTTTTGTCTCTGTATTTTTCTGTCCTACAGTGAGAGCTCACCCAGGCTCCCCACTCTGCATTTCCGAACACATAATTAATGTTTACCTGCCATAAAATATTTTTGAGATCTTGTTAATGGCAACTAATATGAAAGCAAAGAATGAGGAGAAAAAAAATATCAGGTGTCTTTTCCAACATTGCAGATGCCTGAAGTGTAGTTGCTTGTATGACCTTTGCACGTACCCCAAGGTCCTGTACAGGTACTCTCCCTAGAAAAAGATTAGGTGGCCATGTACTCAAATGACGACAAAGCAGAGATGAAAATAAAAACAAAAAACCTTTGTAGGCCAGAACTTCTTTTTTCTTAATTAAGCCTGGTGAATTTAATGCATCTCATTATCCCAACAGTTCAGTAGGAACTGAAGGAGATTACTCAGCATTTTGTAAGAATGCATTTTTAATGTACACATACAGTCAGCTGAAGTGAGGTTTTGTTATCTGCAATTTTCAGTATAATCTGCAGAACTGTGCTTGGATAAGTGCAGAAGCACAGAAGGTCTGGAAAACTGTAAATAAAAGAAGAAAGTTAGCTGATACTGAAAATGATAGCTTTAATGAATAGGCATTTGTTGAATAAATACCACTTAGCACACCCACTGATTTTCTTGTTTAAGACTAAGTAAAAACCCAGCTTTTGTGAGTTCTTTTTAATTCTAAAAATATATATAGCTATATCCTGAATCAGAGTAGATGCCTATATGCCTATATATAGATTAACTTAGACAATGTGGTGGTAACATCTTTCGATACAGTGATCCCAAAATTTGCATTCCAAGTCAGAGTCAAATTAGGATTTGCAGGATGCTCTGAAGAGAAGACAGAAATTGAACCTGAAAATGAGAGCATTGCTGGTGACTTCAGAAGATCCATGTTCAAAAGGAACTGGTGGTAAGGCTCAAGACAAGCAGAGCTGAGAGCAGGAATGGCATTCTACCCTGTAGATACTGTACAGTGATTTTAAATGGCAGAAGGGTACAGGGAAAAATAGCACCAAAAAGCAGATAAATCTAGTGGACTCGCCCAAATTGCCTCCTTCATACAATCAATACAGGCTGACTCTGATCCAGGCTGAATATAAATCACCAGCCTTTTCTTCCAGCCTCCAATTTAGCTGGCAAATCACTGTCCCACGCTTGTTTATAGCTTTTGCAATTCTTGTTTTGTGTGTCTGGACTCTCACTGCATGATCTTGTTGAATAACTCCCTGCCCCTTCACAAAGGCATCAGAAGTAAAAATACGGATTGAAACTTGCAAGGCTAATTATGGATTTTAACACATTGTGTTCAGTGGTTTTTTTTTCTTTTTTAATGGAATCTGTGAGTATATATCTTCAAGGTGCATTCTTCAAGAACAAGTTATGAGCTAATAAAAAAATTGCTTTTGCCTTGTCTTTTATGTATGTTATTTCTGTTTGCTCTTCTTTTCTGGCCTATTGTTATTCTTCATATATCATTCTTGCTCTTTTGAATACTGTAAGATAAAAAGTGATACAAATTTTCACTGTGTGGCAATACTAGCAACATGTAATTTACTGTGTACTAGTTGCTATCCAGTTGATTGATTTGGGGGAGTTTATTGCTTAATTTATAGGTGCAAACGCTATAGTTTGACCTGATGATTATAAATTTAAGTGTCAGACATTTTACTAATGAGACAGAATGCTCCACAGGAAGACTTTGATGATAGACTTTGATAATGTGCAAATGAATTCTTAGGCTGTGGAGGTATTAACTCATCAATGTAAGAACCTTTGTGTTTACTGCTGACTATTATCTGGAATTATGAAATAATGTTATTGTAGGGAATTATGCACATATGCATACTGAAGATCTGTTGCATAGATGGATTCAAAATCTTGCGTCTTTGAAGTACAACATTGCAAAGCCACAAACAAGTTCAACGTGTCCAGAGTAACTTCAGATGTACAAAGAGGAACAGAATGCTCAGGATAGGAAATTCAGTGGCATTTAATTTATTTTCTTCTTATTTTCCTTTAAGATGCCTTAACCAGGTAAATATGAAAAGCTCAGAAACTATGCTGATATTTTCTTTTTTTCAGAGACATCTCTGTTAAGTAGCAATGCCTTCCTTGTGTATTAAATCTGCCCATAGTATGCAATACTTTGTTACATACTAAGATTTAAAATAAAAACTAACAGTTGGTAGTGTATTAAATATACATGCACTGTATATTTGGTCTCTGTATCGTATAATGTTCCTCTCACACAAGTTTGAGAAGCTTAATTTCTACCTAAGGACATCTTTGAATTTAAATGAAAGACAACATATTTTTATCTATTTTTCTGTACACAGCTGCATTTTATCTTGTAAGCAACATTTAATTATGAAAACACACTCACCAGCTTACTGGTGTCTCAATTTTCTCCTGCTATCTTGGTTTGGTTTCCTCCTCCTCATCCCTCCTCCCCCAAATTGTAAAAATAAATAAAGGATGAGCTTCTGTTTTTTTCTAGAGAAAGTTAAGCTTCACTGACACTGAGTAATTTCTTTCACAGCTCACATGCACTTTGAATTTAAAATTTAATCTGTTCAAATCAGCTTGCATTACCAGGGAATTGTGCTTAGCATGTTCCATGAATGATTCAGTGGATCTTAATAGCTACCTTAGTAATTTCTTCTGAATCATTGGAAGAGATCACATTAGTAAACATCACTGGTAAGTTCTAAGCACATTTTTCATAAAACTGTATTTCTTGGGTACTGTTGATTCCAGTACCTGTTGTGTAGGTTTCTTATATAGAGTTGTATTTGTACCTTAGATTTGTTGTGCTTGTAAAAAAGTGTACTTGATTTTTGAAATTTTTTTGAGCTATCTGCAACTGATACAAACAGTGCACCAGCACAACCACCATGGCATTGTGCTTGCCAGCTCACACGGAGTGCCACACTCCATGGACCAACTCTAAAAGTGATGTAAATGTACCTTTGGCTTCCATGTGAAGCCTTTCCTACATTATACTCACTTATCACACAGGCTCCTTCTGATTTCTGGAAAGACAAATAGTGTTATTAGCCCTCGGAGGAATAAAAATAACACATGAAAATAATATGAATTAAGGGAGGTGAATGTGTCATAGATTTTATGTCCCAATGACTTTGAAGTAGCTCCTAATTCAGCAGTAAGAAACTGGAGTGATTTTTCTTAATTATGGTTCACTTGAATATTTAAATTATGAATGAAGAATGCCATTGTTCCCTGAAAGATGGTAATACTTATGTAAATTCAGCTCCCTTAATAAAAAAAACCCACAAAGAAAGAATAAATATCTTCACATTCAAAAGCTTCATTAAACTGCATACTCACAGTTATCTATTAATTATACATAATATCTTCACTTTTATTTTGAATTTAACTTTTAAGAGTTGTTTTTATTTAAGAATGATATATGCCACTATGAAGGAATCTGTGTGTTTTATTATCATCTAGTAGTTGGATGTTTTTAGTGAACTATTTCAAATGTGATTTTAATGTTATTATTGACTAAATACTTGAGCCATAAAGCAACAAGAACACAGAGTGGATAATTATAAATTTAAAGCTTAGGAGTGTCAGTAAAACTGCTTACATATCTTTTGAATTTTTTTTTTTCTCAGAATAATTGCAATAAAAATTAAGTTAAAAACCCAAGCACATTTCTCTTTGAAGTGTGAGATGGGAGGACAAAGATCTCAAACTTGAGGACAGAGCTCAGTGGTGGAGCTGCTGTGCACACAGAATAACCTGTGGTCAACAATGAGCAGGATCACAAGACTGAGACAGGGCACATTGAATCTCTCTACTGTTCTACAGAGCATCAATAGGAATAGCTATTTTTGCAGTCTCATAAATATCCATCATTCATAACAGTCCTGTTTTGCATTTTTATAGTTATTTTAATTTCACAGCATCCCAGAATGCAGTATCAGGTATGCAGAAATAGGTGTGTAAGGGCTTCTGACACATGCACACCTCTTGTAAACATCAACGTGTACAAATAGAAAGAGGGAAGAAAATCTGGCAAGCAGCTCTCCTGAACTTCCCAAGAAAGAACAGTCAGGTCATGCGTACATGTTGTGAAGTGGAATTCCTTCCTTCCTGCTCTGGGAAGTTGTTCTGTGGGTAGGGACCTCACAGTTTTTTGGTTGTCTTGTTACATGACTCTCAATTAACTTAGGCTTGTATAAAAGTGCTGGTTTGGTCCTGTGTTTTGGGGTTTGTTTGTGAGAATACATCATGGTAATGAGTACTGTGCCTGTGACTTAAGGTTTGGAAGATCTGGCTCTAATGCATGGCAATGCATTAATTCCTAGAAGTACATATAAGCAAGGTGAATTAAGGTGGACAAATAGGCATAATTTTGACATTTCCTAAAATTTGTAGTGCTAGACTTTGGAACTACAATATTTTTTTGTTAGCTATGCCCTCAGTTAAACCAGAAAAAAATATTTTTGAATATGTTTGGAAGCTGACATTTGTCCATGTCAGGTGTGAATTTTCCAATTTTCCTCATGAACAGGAGCTCAAAGTAAACTACAGGAGTTAAAATTGGCCTTGATTTTGAGATGTAAATAGAAATTTGAGTTAAATGAACCATGTGTCAGCTGACATTCAAGAAAGTCTGCCCTTTTCTAAAAGAGATCCATTGAATTTAGCTTGAAAACAGGCGCTATATTTCATCTTTTTTTCAGGAATTTCTTACTTTTTATAGTTTCTATCTTAATTCCAGACTTAATAAAAATAGTGTGCTCCTCAAGTAAAATTCATCATGTAGCTATATAAACAGGATTATATTTAACTTCGTCTCTGGAAAGCTTATGCTGGAAACCATTGATTTATATAGGCATAATAAAGGTTAATGTAATCAGCAACAACATTTATCTCTGCCCATAAGGAGTCATCATTTTTTTTAAATAACAATATATACCCACATTGTTGACATAGTAGTAAATCAGAGACTTCAATAAGGATTGGATTGGAACAGAAAACTGTACTAGAGTGCAAAATCTGCTGCTTTTGGAGGAAGAAAAGAAAATCATAGTATCAACAAGGTTTATGACAATACATAGGCACAAAATAATGTGCAAGAGGATCTTTTGTCTTCTCTTCCTATTTTGTCAGCAATTGCAAGGAAATTTCTGTATTGCAGAGTACAAAATATGAATATTTAGACATGGATATATGTAATGATAAAAAAGAATTTTGTTTTACTTGAAAAAAAGGGATCTCAGTTCAACAGTATTTCCTGCAGCTTTTTTTTAAAGTAGGTCAATTCTGAAATGAGAATCTTTTCCAGAAGAAAAGGTTGAAACAATTTGTTTAGAAAATTATGTCTAAAGAGTCAATAAGCTATCCCAGGACTTTTGTTCAGCCAGAATTCTTTGCCAAATCTGCCTTGAAATTCTGAGTATTTTGACCATGTTAAAAAAAATAAGCATTTTTAGTTAGACTTACTCTTAGCCTATAAACTGTTTCCAGCTCTGTCATTGTGTTCTTACTGCTAGCAGAATGGAGACTGTTAAAGCCAAGAAAAATGTCTTTCTATATTCTTCTAGGCCACTTAAAACATGTGGGGCACCACAGCCTTCAAAAATGCCTTAATAATGTTGTTTAAGGAACAGTTGCAATTAGTTTTGATTACTGTATATAAAACTAATCAGAAGCAGTGCAAAGTGAGAGCTTATACATACACAAACCTTTGCAGTGTTTCAAATATGATGAAGCAGGCATGAAAAGCATGAAAGATAAATGAGAATTTGGGGTACTTTACAACCACATTAATTTTCAGAACAGATACAGCAGCTTTCTGTTTGTTTTTATTGAAGATGTTTCATCTGCAATGAAAAGGCTGTTTTTTCAAATGACATTTTTGCAGGTAATTAGTCTGCGATATTTCTATACTTCTTGTTGATATTTTGGAAAGATTTTTAAATTATTCAAGACTTATTGTCTTCAAAGTCCTGAGACTAGTTTTTATTAAAAGCATCTATTTCACAGTAATAAATTCCATGGGTTATATTACCAGCATATAAATCCTATTTCTTTTATTTTGAATGATTACAAGCAATATGGAATTGAATGCACCTGCTAATTATTCTCTCTCACACTCCCTTGCATGTGCACTCCTAATATGCACATTTTCATAATTCATTGGCCATAATACCAGAAGTAACCAGTACCTTAAACTGATCATAAATTTTCGGTTCCGACTGTTATGTGGTGCCTTATGAGAAGAGGATGGTGGTGCTACAGCCTTCCTATTGTGGACAAAAACCTTCATCTGCACAATGTGCCACGAATTCTGCTTGCTTCCATGCAGTGCAGGAGCCACCCTGGCTGGAATGAAGTACCTGGTTAGCAAGCCAGGATGATGGGAAGCAAGCATTTTGCACATTCCTTTTGTTTGATTTCTGCTCCTATGCCATAATTTGATCGCCACAATATCAGATGTCAAAAAAAAAAGACCTCCAAATAGACCTGTACAGACATAACATCACCAGAGCGTTTCTGCCTGTACTTGGTTTTTAAAATCGAGTGTATTGAGTCTTTCTCTACACTGATGCCTTGAGCTACTGGTGGCATGGGGAGAGTCCACTTTTCCCTGAGGAGCAGCACTTCAGGAGTAGCTCCTCCTCACGGGGTCTGTGGTGCCAAGCCCCTTGGCTCTTGGCCTCAGTGGTGGGTGCCTGTGTCACGTAAAGGCCGCCAATCAAAACATTCCATTAACATTTTTAATCTTGCATTTCTATCATCTAGCATGAGTTTTGAGCCTGTGGCTCCTCTTCTCAGTCAGATAGCTTGAGGGTTACTGTAGCAGGAGCAGAAGCCCGCGGTATTTCAATTAATTCCTTTCTTTTAGAAGGAGCATATGCAGCTATCAGCCTGAGATGCAGTTTGGCAGAAAATGTTACAAAGAGTCTGACCTTGGGAAAGTATATTCTCACATATGGTGTCTGAGATTGATATCACTTAGAGGTAATGAGCTGTGTGCTACATTTTCAAAGGAATAACTCTCATTGTAGACATTTACTTAAAAAATGTTACAAGTCATTTCTTTCCTGGCTCACAAGAGTTCAGAGAGAGGAGATGTAAGGCTCAGAGAACTGTAATTTAATTGTGATTGTCACCTCTTCCCTTTTTCTTGGGAAGAACTCCAAGCTGTTAGCAACTGAAAATTAATTATTATCTTGCCAACTGTTTACTGTGTATAAAATAACTTAGCAATTGTGCTTCGGTTTTCAGTGCCAGGTATCCTCATGACACATACAATGATACCAGTTGGTATAAATTGTCAATATAGTTTGGACTTTCAGAGACACAAAAACATAGGGAAAGAACTGACCTGGGCATAAAATGAGGGATTTTCATCTCTGTTCATCACAGGAGCTACAGGATGCTGTTGAGGTATACTAAGCCATTGTTTTTGTTTGATCCCTTTGAACTGATCAAAAGTGAAGAGCTTCTTAATTTTCATAATTTCTTAAGCAATTTTGATTATATTTCTTCAGTACTCCTATTTATTAAAAAAATATTTTTTGCTTGCAACACTAGATGTTTATGTAATGTCAGTACCCCAGAAGATGTCACGGTACTTTGTTGCTGTGCTAATTATTTACAGTCATGTTGAAAATAAGGAATCTTGCTTATTAAAAATAAATGAGATTTGTCATTGACTTCTGTTTGCTGAGCAAAAGATCATATCATTGTATTTCTCATCAAGGACGACACACTCTTTATTCAAATTTTACTTTCTTTTAGCCTCTAGCAGCTAAGAAACTTCAAAAGCTCGTTCTTGAAACTGGGAAAGTTGTTTCTTTAAAGATAGTTTTATATAGGTCTGAAAGAATATTTAGAAGCAGAATTAAAGCAAAAAAAAAAAAAAAAAAAAGAAAGAATTCAGACAATTATTTTAGGCCTCCCCCTCAAAAACTCTTAGGCTCAAAAAATTCTAATGTATTTAGCATTTTTATTACCTTTACCTGCAAAAGTATTTCTATTTCATAAATAGACTCAGAGGTGAGTTTCTACAGAGCATAATTTCTGATTTCAAGCCCAGTTAAGAGTTATGAATTTTATATTCTGATACATAGAAGCAGATCTTTGAAGAGTCTTGATGAAGGCAATATTAGAAGCCTAATGCATAATCTGATCTATGCAAATTCATAGATTAAAGAGCAGTTTTCCTCTGCTGAAGGACAAGAGGCTCATTAGGGTACTTTAAGCTGGAATAACTTGATTTGTGTAAATACAAGCCATAAACTACATCAGCTGAAAAAAGGTAAAAACCCTGTTTTCCTAATACTGATTAGGTAGATATTTTTTTCCTCAAGAATAATTTTGTTTAAATTAATATAAGCTAAGGAACACTGGCAAAACACTTCATTTATTGTGGAATCTTGTACTTAGAGACACAACCATAAAGTAGGTTTGGAAGGCTCTAAAAATGTAGAAAAAGGGGTTTCATCTTGTCTTTCCAATTGGGAAGATGGACAGGTGGTATGGAGACTCAAGTGGGATTTGAGAATTATTAACCTTGAGCACACACGGACATTTAAAAACTCAGTTAATGTCATGAGTCATGGCTGGACAATTCAGTTACAGTCTGTGACCTTCCCCTTTTAATTTCATCAGTTACTTCTGAACACGTTAGCCCAGTCTACATCTCTAGCTATTAAAAAATAGTTATGTTTTCATTTTTAATGGAAAAAAAATTGTGAGAGACATCTCATTTTGGCACGTTCCACAAGATTGTGTACCTCTTTTTCAGAGCCAGCTTTACAAATATTAAACATAACCTTAATGCCTTTAGACCTTGCAAGGAAGTGAATTTAGAATTTGAATGAAATTTCAGGGGATTTTCTTAACAATTTCTGTGTTTCATTATCCTTTTATAAATGTTACAAAATCCTGAAAATGAATATCAGGGTTCATTTATCATTATCATTATAATATCATAATATAAATATTATTCCTTAATTATTTTCTTGATCCTGAGAAAACACATGGTTAATTGTGCCTTGTACTGAAAACCATTGTGTTAAAAAAAATGGTTTCCATTGTTTGAAAGAGTTTCAGTTTTGTGTTTCAGCCTTGCATGTTAATTACATTGAGTTTCTTACTTCAGTACTTAATATAATTAAGAATTATGTATGAAGACAGGGTAACTTTTCTTAACTATCATCAGTGTTTTCCAGAGGGTCTTTTTGCAATTGTGTAATTTTACTGTATTGCATGTGGCATCTGCCACCTTCTGGATATTTTCAGAATTACTCATTGTTTAAATCCTCTTTAATTGCGAAGTGCCTTCATCCCCCACGTATCTGTTACAGAGTTGAGTACAATGGGTATCTTTGCACAGGTCAATATATCAAAGGAAATAACCCACAATTCTCAGCCAGCCCCTTTAAGGGCATGCAATGGTTTTAGAATGAAGTTGGTGAAGTTTTAAGCAGTGTTTCTATGTCCTGCATCCTTCTAACTGATTGTTGCTCTAGAATAGTTATACATTTTGACCAGGCAGTGAAAAGCAACATAAGAAATAAAAGCAGTAAGCTATCAAAAAATATCCAAACCAACCTAGTACACAAAGTTGTTCAGGTGGGAGAAATGTACTCTTGTTACAGAAAAATTGGAGACACGGGATGAAAACTTTTTGAAGTTAGGTATAAATATTCTGAAAATAATTCTCAGATTTTATGTTTAGCAGCTGATAAAAAGTGGGGTATAATTTAATGAGTCTAACAGTGAGTTAGTGCTTTGCCAAGTCCCTATAATTTCAGTGTCCTTTAGTCCCTGCCATAATTCATCCTCTCTTGAACATGCATTAATTTGCAATAACCTTTTCCCAAATAGAAATATGCTGCGTCTTGTATTCTGCCCTTCACTTCACAGTCCTCTGCTGGTACTGGAAAAGTCTTGCTATCCTTGTTCTATGATCCAGACTCATGCATGCAAAATGACCACATGCTGCCTTCTTGGCTAAAAGTGACAAACAGAAATAATTTCTTATGTGCAATAGTAGTTGAACCTAGTTTTGAAATAAGGCTGCTAATTAGAGCTTTCATTTTGGAAAATTCAAGTTCCTCAGTCTGCTGGATTCCATCAATATTTAACTTAATATAAGCGAGATCTTTAGTTGCTTCTACTAAGTTTTTTGCTTATTTTCATTTGTTGCTATTAACAGGCTTAATTTTTTGTCTGATTTCCAGTATAAGCTGTTCTTTTTAATAAGATTTGAGTTCTAAATAGGATTTTAGATTTCATACATGAATTGCATACAAGCTCAAAGAAAACTGAAAGATGAGCTTTTTCAAGTCTGATGGATAGTGAAAAGGAAGCCTGGAGTTTATAGCAAGCCTCGTAGCTTGACATGATACAGCAGAAATTTCAAGCAGAATGCATGAAAATTATGTCAACTCTCAAGGCTGTTCCTTCAGATATTCTTTCTCCAACTGCTGTTTCTCTTCAAGAGATGCTCTGTGCAAGCTGTCAAAGTCCTCATGGCAGCCAGGAATTAATTCTTTTAAATCTTTCCAAAATATTTCTTCCCCAGGGAATTTCAGCTTCCAGTCCAGAAAGGCAAAATGTTGGGTTTTTCTCCTCAGTTTCCTAGTGTCAGTGTGTTGGCTGATGAGCTGCAGGAATTTTACACCCCACTAACAGTAAAAGAAGGGGGAAAAAAACCTCTGCCCTTGAGATTTGCTAAGTGCCTTAAAGCCAAGCTATGTGTGTCTCTGTTAATTTAAGCTTTTAAAGCTCTAGATGTACATTCTGGATGAAGCATGAAGATGGAAGGAGAATTATGAAAAAATGTAATATAAAGAATAATAACTTTAAAGTGATTGGTGTGTAATTGGAGCAGAACAAGTAAACTATGAAAAAGCTGCACTCAGTGCTCAGCAGTTCATTTCAGGCCACATAGTCAGAGTTATTGCACTCAAAGAGATTCTAACCTGAGCCTACAGGAAAATTAAGCACTGTTCCATGAACATGGAATTTAAGTAAATATCATAAGGCAAACCAATATTCAGGTCAGATTACAAAGTACATCCTAGACCA
Source organism: Petroica traversi (assembly GCA_025920805.1). Classification (NCBI taxonomy): domain Eukaryota; kingdom Metazoa; phylum Chordata; class Aves; order Passeriformes; family Petroicidae; genus Petroica; species Petroica traversi. The sequence continues at coordinate 9,209,819 of JAHLSL010000009.1, read as the reverse complement.
AATATTCCTTTAAGTTTCTGCAGGGCAACTTCAAGCATTTACTTCTTAGGGAAGATCTTCCTTCTTGTTCTTTGGGTAGAGCTCTAACACTTAAAGCTAAATAGAAGGCAAAAGGTCCTTAGAAAAGTGTGCAGTGCATCTCTGCTTTCTCACACGTGATTCATTTATGCGGCAGCTTCTAAAATGAAAGAGTTGTTTTAAATATGCTTTTTTTCCAGAGGGTTGGGTGCATTCTTCTTCACTCAAATGCAAAACAGAGTTCATCCCCAAACATTGTTAGCCAAGAGATGCACAACCATGAAATGTAAACAGTTTAAAACACAGAGGTTAGGGGGAGAAACCAGAAACATGTCAATTCCCAACCCACATAGTCTTCCTATCTCAGGGGGTTGAAACAGTCACTCAGAGTTGTGTTTTGAAATCCTCTGGAATATAAAAGCAACTTCAGAAAAAAACAAAACCACAGCTCAAAACCTGTTCTCAGAGGAGTAGCCAGTAAATATATATTTTATATACAGTCAACTCGCTCTCCATTAACACTTTTGATGTACCACATTAAAGCAAGCATATGGAATTAGGTTCACTTTCATGTTATATTTAACTGGTATTTCCTTTAAAAGGAATGTTTTCCCTCTTACCCTGTCAAAGTTAAAGAAGTCCATACTTGTCTCCACTGTAACTCTTTTTCCATGTTACAAACAATAAATACAATGATTAAAAGAGGTTTGAGTCACACCATCATATAATGAAGCACTTACAATTACCTTTTTTGTAAAGCATTCCTACACTAAGGTTTATTTTTTTAATGACTTGACGGAAAGGACTGCTGTGCTTTTGTTTGTGGAAATAGGCACTGGGAGAGAATATATTGAAAAAATATAAAACTACTGGTAGAGCATGAACATCACTTGCTAAAACTTGCTATTTTGTTTTCTTCATCTGATTAAGGTGCAACAGCAGAGGAATAGATTTTATCTGATATAGCTCAGATGAAAATGTCTAGGCAATGTCAGTTGAGATTTGTTTCTGTAATGAGTGTGGTACATTCAGAATTAACAATTATACAAGCCTAGACTGCATTCACAGAAATGAGTCCCTCCACTATGGATAGACCGGAGTTCTGGTTTTTGCATGAATGATTACTTTAATACAAAGTGAGGAAAAGAATCATATGGTAACCCATTTTTATGAAGTAGAAAGGTGACAATTAGATAAAAAAGGGCTGTCATTTTGATAGAACAAAGCAGCAAATGTAAGGAAAACAAACACTTTTGTGACTTTTGAGGTAAATTGTGCAGATAATGAAAGGACTGTAGTTATCACGGCCTGGAACTGACTGTACTTCACCAATCACGGCTCAAGGGCTTATGCCCTTGTGTGAAAATCTGGAATTACTTTAGACTTTTAATTGTTCGTTTAACAAAAGTGTGATTGAGTAACTAATACAGCTGGCACTGAATACTGAAGGGTTCACTATATACAAATATGGATGGCAAAGAGGGTAGATAAAATACATTTATTTAGATAGGTATCACTTACATGAAAATGGGATAGGGAAGACCTACAGAATGTGGTATCTTTAAAGTTGTTAGAGAGAAAAATACTTCTGAAATGTGGGTCAATATGGAAGATGAGTCCTTAGTTACAAATTTAAGAACAAACAGTTCTAACAACGGTAGATTCCAACTTTCTTGGAAACTGCCTCAGTGTTTTTCACCACAATGCCAGTGAACCAGCAAAGAGAAATTTTTTACATCTGATTCTGTTAAATTGTGAAGACATTATAGAATTGTTAGCAGAAAAGATCCTCAGCTAATGATGATCCCACACTGATACCATTTAAATGAAATATAGACTTCTATCAGCTTTCATTTGTAATACAGCAAATTCTGAGGTATAAAGAAAGCTTCCCAACAAGGTTGGTTAGGCTTGAGGGTTGGAGGACTTGGGGTTTTTTAGTCAAAGTTGAAGGATTCAGAACTTTTACTCTCCCTCCCCTTTCCACCCCTCCCCCCCCCAAAATAAAAAAAAAGAAGAAAAAAAGGACTGTGTCTTAACAAAATAATTCAAATATTTAAAAGAGGTATCTCGATATGCGAAGAACTTAAGCAGGCAGTACTGAAAGTCCATTTTAAAAGTCAGGATGTACTGTGAATAAGTAAGATTCCTAAAGTGAAGCTGATTAAGCATTTTTCAGGAATCTGTGAGAAATTGAAGTAGGTTTTTTAGTCAGTTGAAAAGAGAGAGGAGAAAGACGGGAGATCATTCCACTGTGATTGTAACATGCAGATTAAAGGTAAAGTCCGTGTGACCTCACAGCTCAATGAATACTTTGAGTCAGTTCTCAGTAAGGATATTGATGCTGAGCAAGAGGACAAAGGCCAAGTGACTAAATAACTGGAATGAGTGTATAAAATGGAAATTACCATACCCAAGAGGCATGAAGGACTGTATTGTCTGTAAATGAACTGGAATTTTTTGTTCATAAGGTACAGAATGGGGAGAGGAAGAGGTGTGTGGGGGGGGCAAATCTATCATATATGAAACCTTAGACCTTGAGTTTTACTGTCTATCAAACTAGGAATGGCACTGAATGAACAAAAAGTTTCACAAATATTTTAAGAAACAGAAGTAACCTAAGGAGCTACAAAACTTTATAAAATGCTTTATAAAACACTTGAGAAGAATGAATGTGGAGGTAAATGAATGATGAGCAGGAAAGTGACATGGATTTACCAAGGTAGGTTATGTGTTCTTGTCTTGACTAGATATTTGCCCCTCTTACTGAGGGATATATAATAGATCACAAAAAGTCAGTAGTCATCTGAGGAAGTATTTATTAAGACAGAGAAACTTAAAATTAGTACATGATTTAAAAGATGTGTAAGGAACATTAATGAGGAAATCTCAAATTAGGGTTTGAAGAAAGTTGCTTGAGGAGTTGCTGAAGGATAGGTTTGAGGGTGGATCTTATTTAGTATTCTCACTAATGACTATGGCACAACAAGGTTTTTGCCAGTGGCATTTGGAGATCAAAAAGTTGAGATGCGTCATCAAAGGAGGATCAAAACATGAGAGTCTCTAAGGTCCGTGAAGTAACATGAAATGGGGCAAAGTGACTCTGTATTTATAATGTATGAGCTGCTTCATCAGAAAATAAGAGAAAATTATACCTGTTGATCACAAGATGAATATGAGCTCTAAGAGAGATTAAAAGCCAAATGTGGTCCTCTATCCAATGTTCAGAGAAAATAATGGCGTGAAAACTTCCCTCTCTGTGGTCCTGATAAGGTATAATTTGGAATGTTGTTCTCAGTTCTAGCCTTCATAGTACACATACTGGAGTGCAGCTAGAGGGCTGTGGGATGCTCAGGGGAATGCTCAGTTTCTCTTGTCTACTTCACAAGAACTTGTCTAGCCAAGTGAATCACAAGTTGAGAGGGGATATAATTTCTTTCTATGGATACACGATGGGTAGGAATGAGCAACAGGAAAGAAGCAAAGCTTAATGACTGTTCCAAGAAAGAAAATTCCACATAAAACAATCCTAAAAGAAATCAGGGTTAGAAATTAGAACCATAAGAGAAAGGAAGTTATGGAACAGCTTTCAAATTTAAATACTTGGGGGGGAGTGGGTTGAAAATTACTTATTTCAAAATGGACTAGTAGTCATCTATGAAAAGGATGATGTGAAGTGCTTTGCTGTCTTAGTAGAAAGCTGAATATCATTACTCAAATCTTCATTCTCTGAACAGAAAAAGTTGATTCTCTTAAACCACTATTTATTAATTTAAAAAATATGTATTTCTTTCAGCAGGACTCTTATTTATAACAACACAGGCAATCTTTTTTCCTGCTGCTTCTATAAATGAATTTCTGCTTGAAACGTTAAAATGTTGGCAGTCTTTACAAAGAACTCCAACTTGCTTTCTGTTTCTGTAATCCTATGTATATGTCCATAATCCTGTTTGTTTGTGGAAGTTCCATTTCTGCTATTTGAGTGCTTATAAACTCAGTTGTTATGAATAAGGATGTAAACACCAAGAAGAGAGTGGAGCTATGTCATGTTGCCCTAGGAGAAAGCTGATAATAATAGGATAAAACTAAGCAAAGCAAGAGAGGTGAATGCCAGGGAGCTGAGAAATCCCTATCAGAGAGACATAAAAAAACTCCATTGGAAAAATTCCTAATATAAAATAAAGAGAAGAAAGACATAGTCCTGTAGAAATGAAAAACTACACCCCTTATTTTTTCAGTGTAATCTTGATTTTTCTTTTCTTACTATTCTCTTCCATTTTTTACCAGTGCATTGTTATGTTATTACAGTGTACATTTCCACATGGTGACTGCTCCTAACGGTGTAAGCTCTAAGATGACTAATCACAATTGACTCATAACAAAATGTGACAGGAAGAGAGGAATTACATTGTAAGATCATCCGTTACAAGCAGCCTTATTGGTTCGACCACCCTGTTGGTGCTGATACATATTTTAATCATTACTCGAGATAAAAATGAAACAGCTCTTTCCCCGCAAAATATTAGAGTAAATCAGTCCTATAAAAAGTCATCAGTTTGTTGTCTTGCCCCTAAACCTTTAATACTTGTTTTCCTGAATCATTTCTTCTGCATGTCAGTGCTACTATATGTCACTGTACTTTGTTCCTGTCTGCACACTGTCCCATCCTTCCACTCTGCTTTATTTTCTTTCCTGGACTAATTCACAATGAATGGATGAAACTAAACTTAGTGGATTTTTGTTTTGTATTGATGTGGATTCTTCTGGCAGCTATTTCCATCTTATTTGAAATGTCTTGGCTTTGTTCTTATTTGGATTTTCTCTCTTGGCACGAATATTGCACTATTATACTGGTTAGTTGATTTCCAAATCAAATAGCTTATGAAATAATTGAAGTAAAGTACTCTTAAAATGCTGAAATACTTTTTACTGCAAAATGACATTTCAAGTGAGGATAATTGCTGTTTCTGGATACTCCTTTGTTTTGGGAATAATTGTGGGTTGGGTTTTTTCCTCTATAATTTTTATAAAGCAAAGTAAAATCGTTGAAATGCTGAGCATTTTAAACTAAGCATTAGTTGCCAAAATGAAACTTTTATGGCAGCAGCGTCAGCTTCCTGATGTTATTCTGGTTTGGACCATCCTGATTTCACCAATGTTCCCTTTAACATTGTTTCTGAAGATCCTAGAAATAGTCAGGGGTCTTTCCACCAAAGTGTGTTATTAATATCTGAGTACTGCCTTTTCTTCTTAACAATTTAAGCACCAAACTGAGAACAGCCAGCACTAGAAGTTCACTTCCATCTTAGCACTCATCAAAATCCCAGCAGGAGAAACTTCAGAGCAGACAAGAAAGAGCCTGAATGAAACCATGCAGATAGAGCACTTGGAGAAGAGGCACAGGAAATGCTCAGAGCCCTGGCCTTTGCTCCCTGGGCTATTTTGGTGTTATTATCTGATAGAAGTCTCATGTAAAATACATGCAGTTTTCTGGAAGCTGTGCCTGTCTTCTGTCAGTTGAGTGTCCTGATCACAGGGTCAGGTTTTACTTTATCTGCACTTCAGCTGATCACAGTTTTTGTCTGCACAGGAGCATGGGGGGCTGGAGAAGAGAGTTCTGTGTACCTGCTGGTGGCCTGGAAGTGTAGGATAGTCCTGTGTGTTACAGGACATCTAATTTTATTGCTATGCAAACTGAATACATCTAAAGCCTAGATCTCCCTAACTCGGGAATCAGGTTGACCTTAGTGTTTTGCAAGGATCTTTCTGAGCAACTGGAGTGCAACTCAGGCTTGTCTGGGTGAACCTTTGCAGGAAGAGAATTTGATCAGTGGAAAGCACTTGTCCTTTAAGGACACACCCCCAATTGTCCTGTTGATAAAATTCAGAGACTTCTTGTTTAATCAAAAATTTTTAAATGCATATGTATAAATATATATGTATATTTCTCTTTCTTCCACAATTTATTAACTAATGCAAGACAGCATTTTTTGCCTCAAGCATATACATACTCTGAAGATGGGGAAACTATTAATACTAAGTAAATACTTTGCAAAATGAATCCAGGCTGGCCAACTTCTACAAACGGAGGTCTGTATTCCTAATAGTGTATGTCTGGATTTGACACAAAATGAAATTGTCCTTATTGAAAAAAAGAAAAAAAAAAAGAGAGAAACCCAATGAACAATTACACAATTTTGTACCTTTTTAAAAACCATTTTTTTGTTAGAAATGGTGTACTTTAAAACAGAAAGCTATTTTACAGTATTATATAATTGCCTTAAAGACTACCATGGAATTAGTGCCAGTGGAGGATAACAATAAAAGTTAAAATGGGGAAATTAGGATACAATTATTTTGTATATTTGCATTGCTGCTTTTTAAAAAGTGCTAGTTTCATAAAAACATAGTTCTTTTTAATGCCCAGTGCTGCAGATGGTTCTGAGTTCCTTGACATTTATGCTTTTATCGGATATATTTTTCCTTCATGTTGCTTATATTTCTCTGGGGGAATGGCAAAAAAAATCTGGCAGAAAATGAAAGGAAAAGTGCCCTAAAGCTTCACCAAGTGTGGTATTAGTTTAGATGTTTCAAATAACATCATCTTTTGGCTGGAAATGTGGCATAGAACCAGAGATCCTCTTCTGTCCTAGGGGAGAACTCATGTGATTTTTCTATAACCTGTTGCCTGCTGCTTTGGTTGCTGTCCTGTGCATTTGTGTGCTCTGGGACTGACACAGAGTGGCCACACGTCTCATGACTTGTCACTTGCTGCCAGCTCTCAGTATTTACTGTGTAACAGCAGAGCCAGAGAGAATGTAAAATCAAGACAGTAGGTATAATTTTAGTAGTAAACAAAGGTAATAGAAACAATTCGGCACACAAAAGAAGTCATTATCAACATATTTTTTACTGTGGTGGTTTTCAATCAATCAATCAATCAATCAATCAGGAAAAGAACAAAGAGATATTAAAAGAACAAAGAGAGGTGCAGTCATGCTATAGCAATTTCCTTGATGTAAGTAATCACATATGGCATAATGATTAAAAAATTAAGGCAAATATTAAGAAAACTTAGATGTTAAATTTATGTTAAAATTATGATCAACAACAGGCATGAAGCTCAATGGCATAAACTAAAATGCCCCAAATTGCTAACGTCCTGTCCCTCAACCAACATATTTTATGTCAATGTGTTTATAAATGGATGAACACATTACAGGTCTTGAACAAATTCCTTCTTCTCTGTTTAACTTGAAACACATGAACACATTAAAAAATATACCTGCTATCATGGAAGCATCATAAACCTTGATCAAGAATTGAATAACTAAGCATAATAAGCCAAAAATATTCTCCTTAATAAAATTAAAAGGTAGAGAATTATGACAGTTTAGAAAAAATATGAATATTTTAAAAAGTGAAATAAAACTTGCTATTACTAGGAAAATATTTTTTTAAAAGAAAATTATAAATTATTGATGAGCTTTGAGATGGTATTAATTTTTTCCATTAGTTTTTGTTAATATACCTCAGGGTTTATCATTGACTAAGCTCAGAACATATGGTCTGAATATTTGCTGACAATGTTCTATTCATTTCAAGTATTTTTGTTAACAGACATATGCCAATTCTGCTGAGAATGAACAAGTAAATTATGATAAAGTTCAGTCATTTTTCCTGGAGGACTCAGCTAGTTTACAGCCTTATAACATACAGTTGTGCCAAACAACTTTTGTTTACGGGACCTACTTCAAACTCTGTAAAGCAGAGCATCAGTAGGAGAATACAGCGAAGTTTAGAAAGGGAGAGTAAAGTTAATGTGTATTTACAGTAACTAAGTGCAACAAGTATTTATAGGCTTCCACAGTACAGCTTCAGAGCACTGGTTTTAAAGTCTTCACATTTACATGCTTGTCAGAATGGTACAAATCTTTGTGTAATATATTTATCTTACATTTCTTTGTTGCCCCTTCAAGGCCCCATAGAGGTAATGCAGAGTTCCCTAGAGTTTCTTGGACTTGCTGTTGAAAGCCACTGCTTAGAAAACTAAGACAAACACTCTAGAAAGAAAAATATGTCTACCAAGAACTGAAGTAATTTTATATACCATAAATAATGTAATACTAGTATTTGTATAATTTCAAGAGGAAGAGAAGGTTTTAGACCCAAATTATATGATCACATCAAAATATTGAAGTTTATGAAAGTCACTTTAGAGTGACCTGCACTGTTATAACTACATCAGCTCTCAAACACAGAATAATTCAGTGCTGGCAAATGTGAGACAATGTTTAAAAAAAGGATCAGTCTCCTCCTATACAGCAACAGATGTGGCACAAGGTGTATGCCTGTAGGGATTCCACATTCAAGTTACGGGTTAACTACAGACAAACAAACTAGTAAGTATGGGAAAACTTGGTTGGAAACACATAAATATCTATCAGAAAACATCTTTTGTTCACATTTTTTGAAACCTGTGATAAGCTCCTTCTTTAAGCAAGGATTTCAAAGCATGCTAGTGGACAACCTCCAGTCAGAGGGAGCATGGTAAGACCTTTGCACACAAGCCTTGTGCTCAGAAGTGGCTGACTCAGAAACACACACTGTGTTGCTCTTGAGAGTTTCAGTGTTGCCACACTGAAAGAAAGACTTTGGAAAGACTTGGAGGGTAAATTACTCAGAAATAAGATATGTTTTCCTGCACATATAGTTTCCATTGCTCTTGGATACAAAACAGATGGATTCTCAATATGGAGATTATTTTGCAACTAATTCTTGATATTACCTATACAAATACTATTGTGTTTTAGTTAATTACCTTTGTTAGTACTTGTAGATAAGTGACTAGATATTAAAGAATTAAAAGCCTCTAGTTAATGAAATTTATGTGAAGAGATACAGGAATCTGATATGAAGGTCTGTAGTCGGAAACCTTTTGCTGATTTTACTAAATAGATAAATATCTTATATATTCTTCATATTAATGGTGCATTACATTAGGTTTTGATTAGCCTTAATGAGATTTACTTCATGTCTGCAACAGTGTTCAAATTACATCAATATTACAGAAATGGAATAAAATGAAAATACTCTCCTTCCATTTGGTTGAACTGGCCTTAATTTATGTTATTATGCAGCCCATTGAGCTCTTTGAAGAACATCCAAGCTGTTTCCACACTTATTTTTATAGGGATATGGTTTAAATAAAAGAACTATCAGAACTGTTCTTGTATTCAGCCACATACATTGTCATTACTGGCAGAATATCATCCCATTCCTTCAAAATTGGAAATGTTTGTGAGATATCACAGGTTTCAGCCACTCTTCTCTGTGAATTTTAATTAACATGCTATGCTTAGTGAGCTGTTCTGAAGTTTTTTTGCTTAGTTTTTATTTCCAGTGCCTGCTTTAGGAGTCAAAACCATGATACAACGGTTTTCCTAGGAGTTTTATGATTTTTCTGCATCAATCCTCACTTTTTACTATTTTGATTATTTGATATTACTGACACATGAAGTTTGAGCTGATCATTGCCCATTTTGCAAGATAAAGTATACTCAAATGGGAAGAAGAACCTAGCCCAATCTTGTCTTTGGAATCAGTATCAAAAAGAAAGAAAAAGCTCAAAAAAATCTCCCTCAAAACCCAGCAGACAAACAGTAGGCAAACATTAATGCCAGAGTCCCATGGCAGCCTAACCGCAAAATCAGCGTGGGGCTCCACTCCCCTGCTTGCAGATTGGATCCAGCACACTGGCATATGTTTATGGAGAGGCCCCACAGGCACTGGCAGGGGTTGATATCTGAGCCAGCTGATCATGGGTCTGGTACCCCAATTGCTTGTCTCTTCATTTCCCACAGTTGCATCCCCCCAGCTCCTGACTGGGGTGCCTGGTGACTGCACATGAAAGCAGTCTCAGGTTCTGGCTCTTCTGTCACACCAGAGGATTGTTTGCTCTAGGTTGCCTGACAGGTGCACACCCAAGTTTGAAGGTGAAAGGATTGGAAGAACTTAGAACTTGATCTTGGAGACATCAGGTCTGGTAGACATTGAATTGGAGAAAGTATGGTGGGTCATGGGCCAAGAAACAGGCTTCTTAAATGCACTTCCATGCAGCAACTGTGAGATTGCTTAAATATATAGATAAGACTGGGAGGATCATTAAAATTCTCTTCTCACCTCATGCGTTATACAGTGCTGTTTATAATGTGTGCACCTTTGATATTTAATCAGGAGATAAGTTTCTCTAAGATAAATTGCTTGAAAATATATTTTCCATTCAAATTAATTTCCATTTTGTTTTATTTCTTCAAAACGCAGCTACATTTTCAGTAAAAATAGTTCTTTTTATTACACCTTTGATACAGTTATATTGAAAAGCAGAAATAAAACTATGTTTCACATAGTAAAATCAAATATTTTTCAGCAACAATCACATTCTCCTTAGAATTCTGCCTTAAATTAAATCATATTCTTAGCCTTGAAAGCTTTTGTAGAGAATACATTTTCATCAGCTTTGCCTGCACACAGGAATTTTGGAAGAACAGACTGTGATTTACACTGAAAGGAACATCTGCACCCATATGGAGTATGGCAACCTGCGAGTCCATGGGAGCACTGGTGTAGCCAGCACCCTGGGGAAGATGACAGATGTGCCAAGTTGTTAACAGCAATGTATTGATCCAAACTGCCTGCTAAGGGGCAACAACCACTATTCCATTCCACAGCCAGCAGGAGACTGAACTGAAGCCATAGCCTTTTAGTTAATTATAGACCAAGTACTTTGTCTTCAGATACAGAAGCGTGGATTTCAGCCACAATGTATTATTTTGATGTTAGCAAAGCACCACCATCTTGCTTTCTTTATATAGAGCATTCAGTTAAAATTCACTTATTTCTCTAGAATTGCAAGATGTTCTTTTCTTAAAATTCACATTCTCATAGATTTTGATTCTGTCATGAAGTCTCCTAACTTCATTGCTGGGAACCTGGGAAGTGCATTGAGCCATTACAGCAGATTTACTCATAGCAGATTTTTTATTGCCAATGTGGAACTATTGGACTATTGCTGCTAAAAGCAAATCCTAGTCCATTAAAGATAATGAAATTTAAACAGAAATTATTTGTTCTCATGGATATTTTCCAAATAAAAAAATATCATTTGCCCAATCCTACCTTAAGATATGACTACTGTAGATTTTTAAAAATTTTTCTGTGGTTATCTGTAATTTTGTAGTCTAAAGATTCTTGTTTTATGGTAGATAGGATGAAGCACACATTACCCAAAATGTGGTCAATAATCAAAGCAGGTTGCCTTATTTAGACACATTTTAATTCAATTTAAATATAAAATAACATATTAAATTGTAAGGATGATCAAGTAGTGACACAAGATATCCAGAGACATTATGGAATCACCAGTCTTGGAGATATTAAAAACTTTACTGTACATGGAACCAGAACAACCTCCTCTAGCTTGACCCTGGTTTGGGCAGGGTGTTGGACTAAATGATCTCCAGAAGTTCCTTCTATCTCAATAATTTGGTGATTGTGTGAAGTTTTAGAACTGTAGGCCACTGCCTCTTTCATTTCACTTCACTGATAAGAATTCTTCATTATGAAAGCTCTATAAAGTTTGATAACCAGCAGAATAAAAGACTGGCATTTCTAAGCTCAGTAATTTCACGCACTGTCTCCTCCTCATGGCTGTCTCAGCATATTTAGTCAGTTCAATTTAATTTTGACTAGCTTGATTTATTATCCTGTGCTAAAACATAGCATCTTTCTGTTCCCTTGTTCATACTTGCCTGGCTGGATAGTCATCCCAAAGTGGTTCTTCACCTAAAATTCTTGGAAAATGAAAGTGTTTTAAAATGCTATTCACAGATATTATTAGCCTTTCAGTACACCACTATGGTCAATTGTGAAATCCTTTGGGAAGCAAGAAAATTCAGGTTTGTTTGTGCTGTTGTTTTGGGTTGTCTTGATTCATGGAATTTTTGTTGTTTTGGTTTTTTGTGTTTGTCGCTGTTGTGGTTGCTCTGGTAAATAGAAAGATCTGTTTTTAAACAGGTGATAATGCTGTTCTTCCCTTCAGCTTCTGCTACTAGGCCAAGGTCATTAAAAGAATGTTTGAAACTTGCAAAACATCTTTATGTTCCTATGTAGAATATAAGTAGCTGGTTCTACATATTTCCTGCTGATGACAGCATATATACACTTTTGAAATTTTGTTAATTAGAAAAGGGGAAAAGTGACAGATACCAAAGGCAGAATTCTTTATTAGAACAGTGTGGGAAGCAGCAGTGCATGTGTTCAAGTCACTAGATATCTGTGTACTTGGGAATATTGAAGTTTGGGGACCCTGAGAATTTAGTCATATTGTGCTTAATTTTAATTAAATTTTGCCATTTGATCTTCTGTCAGATTTCAGTCAGACACTCATAAATAGAAAAAAACCTGGAAAAAATATTGTTTTCTTAGAATTGAAATCATTTTTATGCTTCATTTTAAGTAATTTAAAATATGTTGGTCATGTGACTATTGTGTCAAACACAGGAATTTTTTGTAGTTGTGAAGACCTGTCCAGATCAGAGAGATTAATAAGTCTTTGAAGATTGTCATCCATCAGACGTTCAGTAAAGGCTCTGTGGCCTGTTCTGTGCTGGCACAAGATGTTGTCTGGAAGACTTGCACATGCCCATGAACTGCACAGGAACTGTTTGCCAGAGTGGTTCTGTGGTTTTCAACCCAGGCAGGTAAAGCAGGATTTTCCTGAAATGTTGGTGTTTTGTGGAGGCCATAAAATACTCTCCAAGATTAGGCAACCAATCATTCTTGAATTCTCAATAATTGTCCTGTTCCTCCCTCTGCTAAAGCAGGAGTTTGCCTTAGTTAGAAGGCTTGGATAGGGGATGAGAAGACCAGGGAGACTGGACAATGGGAAGAAAACAAACTGTGGGGGGAATTCTGATGGAGAGATTTGGAAATCAGCAGAAGAGATGAGTAGAACTGGGACTGTTTGTGAGCTGGAAGGAGAGAGCTTTGAGCCAGCCATTGGTGAGAGACGTGGAGACCACACAAGCCCAGAGGAAGGGGAAGCCAAGTCTGACTGGACAAACAGACTATTTCTTTAGGATTTAATTTTCCCTAGTTCCCTATACATTGCTTACATGAATTTCCAAAGTAAATTGTAGGTACAAAGGATGCCTTTTTCTACCTTTGCATTGCACATGTACATTTTTATTGTCTTATTTTCAGAATTGCAGCACCCCTTTTGTTCTCATGTCTGCTTAACAGACAGCAATATATATTTCTCCCCATGATCTGAAGTAAAAAAGAAAATAATATGAAGTCCCTTTTACCATTTAGAGCTTTCTCAGGTGTCTATGCATTTTTGCCTTTCAGGAAGACTCCAGCAACATTTCTGCAAAATGAGATTTGTATCTTTGCTGTGTTTTTATGAAGACTTACTTTCCCAATGCATCTTTGAAATGTCATTACTTTGCAGAGGCAACCACTGCCCTTTTAAATGGTTCTATTAAAATAAATTTGAGGTACCCTGAAGCTTTCTCAGGCAAGTTCTAGCAATAACAAATTGAGCTCCCTTGTGAATGATTGATTTGGTAGACCTACCATTCAAAATAACAGGCTTTTAAGCAACAGAAGTAAATGCTTGTATTTTTCTTTTTCTTGTTTTTTTTTTCTTTATTTCAGAGGAGTAAATTTTAAATAAAATGGATAATGACGTCAAAGAACTTGCCTTGGTATCACCTTTATGTAAAGAACCCTTTTGGTTTCAAGTAAGTTACAGCAATGAGAGTCAGATTATGATTTGATTGAAAAAGGAAGCTTTTCATTCATGGTTCTGAAATATTAATGTGTAGGATTATTTGTATTTTTTTGGTAATTATTTGTATTATTTCCCTTTCTACTCCACAGACAATAATTTTTCTAAAAAAATTGTGGAGAAGACATCCTTCTCTAAAGTCAAGGAATTTTAAAAGCTGGCTTTTAAAAGGTCACTGAGACATTCTAGTATCTCAGAGGATCTGTTATTCCTCCCCCCCCCCATGCCCCATTTTTTTGATTCTGATACAAATATGGAAGAAGAGAGGGAATTCTGTTGGATTCCTACCACGTGAAATTCAATGTAACTGAAGACAAAACCAGTACTTTTTGAAACTGCTGACATTAATAGAAGCATAGAATGAATTTTTCCAGAAAATCTGTATTCAATTTCCTTTTCCTTGTGAAAAAAAAAAAAAAATTGGCTTTCAGATGATTGATGATGCCCGGTTATGAACAGCAGCTATCAAAAATACTAGTCTTAAAATAAGACCAATAAGAAAAGTAATCATGTAAATTTCAGGTAAATTTTTACAGGTAAATTTCAGTACAGAAAGATATTTAATTCTGTATCTTTCAACAGATACATGATCTAATTTCACTGCTTGAGCATCTAACTAGCATCTTTACTGGGAAATGTACCAATATGAACACGTATGTGTAGGTACTGAACTGAATACAAGTTTAGTGCTTTCCTTGACTCAAATGTAACTGTGGAAAGCAAATCAAATTTGGCATGACATTTCAAGTCTCACCTAAAATATCATTGGAAGAAATATCATGGCACCAAGCAGCCTGCATTTTATTTACATGCAAGTCAAACTCACAAAAGTCATCAAGCAAAATTTATTTTTCCTGCAGAATGATTGCTAAGTGCTTTGTGTATTTGAGTACCTATTAATTTTGGATAGATAGTAGGAAAAAGTATGCCAGGAAAATGTGTGAGTAATATAAGTCTTCATATGATCTCTTTCTTCCCTTTTTTCTTTGCACCACCTGAATTTAGATTGAAGGTTTGAGCACTAGTAATGGCTAATTATGATAGTAGTTTGAAGATTATTACAAAGCTAGTCATTCACCTGCTAAAAACATCACTTCTTTCATCTCTATTGCAACAGCTTTTCTATGTGCAATGTGTGATTTGTAATATTTAAAAAAATAATTACAAAATCTGTAATAAACATCAAAAAGCTGTTGTCTGGCTGCAAAACTTTAATTTTCTCTTTTTAGTTTGTGCTTATATGTACTTAAAACTAAGGTGTTAATGCCAATATTTTAAAAGGAAAAATATTCGCTTAGCTGAAGCCTGCCTCTTCTTGTGCATGAGACAAATCTGACTCCATCTGGTAAACGTCAAGGTTGTCATGGAATAGAGACAATCAAAGGAGAGTGAAGAAGCAGCCATGCTCTCTCTCCCTGCAATTCAAATTGCATGTCTGTGTGTCCTTGTATTTTTTAAGCATCTCCCTCAAGACTGACAAGACGAGAGTGTTGGTTTCACCTTATCCACCTTCATAAAAACATATTGGTGGCATTTAAGAAAAAAAAAAAAGGGAAAAAAAAGGTAAAGAAAAAAAGAAAGCCCTGACATTCCTGTTGTTGGAAGGCTAGAAACATTTTTAAATCTGCTGCATCTTTTAACTCTTTGTGCACTGCGTGGATTGCAGGGGGAGGAGCTGATGAAAAACATAGAGAAAATGGGCAAGGAATTTACAAGCCTAATGTGATGAAGGATACATGTGCATACTATATAATATGAGATGACTTGGGCATGGCAGGCTGCCCACTATTCTGCTGTTCCTCTTCCCTTCTCCCACCTGTGTTTTAATGATCAGTGGAGGTTTGAGAGTGCACTTTTGAATCTGTGAAAGAGGCTCTCTGAAGACCAAAGGACGTTCTCTATGCACATCTTTAAACCCAAGAATATCAATGCAAAGACAGAAAAGTACTGTTGGAAAGAGTCGCTCCTTGGTTTGGTATTCTGCATAGGAGTGGTAAGAAAGAATGACTTCTTCCCTATGTATTTTTACTATAGACCTTTGTTCTTTATTGAATACATTTTTACAAATAATAATTTTAGAGCTCTGACAGACAGTAACTGGCTAGTTTCTACTGTGTGCTGCAGCTTTGATCCAGGTCTATTACTTTGCTCAGTAGTAAATGGGCCACTTTGGGCAAAAATTTGAAAAATGAGTTACTATAATCTCAGCCATTTGGTGGGCTACTGGGGCTTGAACAGACTACTGACTTGTTCTTTTCAAAGCTGACTATTTAAAGACAAATTAAGTCACTGCACATGATCAGGTTGATATTTAACTATGCAACTTGGAGTGCAGTGTGTTTGTGCTCTGAGTTCTGAATCTGTCCTACTTTAGGCTCTGCTTAAGAAATTTTCCTTTGACTATCCTGACCCTTGAGGATGTGGTACTTCTTTTTTTCCTAAATTTTACAAAATACTTAATATACTAATGCTCATAAATATAATGCCATCTAAATGCTTGATATGATCCTTGAATATAACCTTAAAAAAAAAACAAAACCAAAAAAACCCAACCAAATCCTCTACAATAACATCAGTAAGAGGAAACCTTAAACTGCTAGCTAGTTAATGAAGATTATTAGGGTAATCTTATTACTAAAAAAATAATTTATGGCTTTTAATAAAAATAGATCTACGGGAGTATGACCTTCAAAATGTATTTATTAGTTTGTATTTTTCAGCTAATTTTGTTTACTGGCAACTTCTAATTGGGAAGATGATTTAACTTGGAGATATTTGCACTTGTGTTTCTTCTTCTCCAGAGTGTGTATTTGTGGTGTCTTTGCAATCCAGCTGTGAATGTCTCTGCTGTATCAAGTGATATAAGAAGGGAGGTAGCAAAGTGGAAGGGTGCAGCAGAGTGGAGCTCTGGGGATCAGCACCCCAGTGGGTGGCAAGTCTTGCAGCACCCAGCCAGTTTCTCATGTGGCATGTGTGGCATCTCGGCAGATCAAATGTGCCCCAGACCAGCAAGCCAGTCCACAACACGGGCTGAGGCCATGATGTCAATATAACACTTAATATTAGATTTAGAGAATGAAAAGGAAATGAGGCATTTTGTTTTCTATTTTCTTCCCCTCTCCAGGCACTGGAAGTGCAAGCATTTATGTCAAGGTGGAGTTGTAAAATATTTTGGCCCTATTTTCTTCTTGAGCTGTCCTGAACTATTTAGGAGTTATTTGTTTTTCCTGTCCTGCTTTGTTGCTACAGCAGTGGGAGAAAACTTTGATGTATGATCATTCACTGCACTGTACCAAAATGTTATGAAGCATTGCATTTATTTCTGCTTCCTAGAGCACAAATATCTTACTCAGCATATTTCATAAGAAAACATATTATTACATGTTTGCCTGAAGCCTACAGTCCCACTAATAGGAATCATAGTTCTCATACTAAAAGTTGACAGAGTTTCTTTCAAAGGCAGGTTTTAAAGGGATTTATGAAGTGTTTCTATATATTTTGTAGATGTGCATGTTATTTAATAGTGCTTTGCTCAAAAGCAGAGTACTGTTAGTAAATGTTATTTCTCTGTGTGGTGGTGGATGGGAAGATGTCTCAAAGAACCTGGTAATGAATTGATTTGGGCAGTATATATGTTATTTACAAATAAATCCTACCTCCTTTTATTTCTGCTTTGGCAGAATCACCATGGCTTCCTCGCCATTTTGGTGAAGTATAGCACTAGCATATCACTAGATGAGTAGGAGTTAATTTAATAGAGTCCAAACATAGATACACAGGAATACATTTCACAGCAATTTGTACTTCTATATATTTATTCTATTGTAAAGAATTCCACTATTTCACATTAATGGACTTTTATAGGTAGACTTAAGTTTAGTGGAGTAGAAAAGAGTGTAGGCTTCCTAAATAAGGTTCACCTAATTCTTGCATTCTTTGAAACAGAAATATCAGCTAAGTCTTCAAGTACTTACTCTTCAATTAGAACATCCGGCATGCATTTTAAAGTATTTTACAATGACAAAATTTAGAAGTAACTTGTTTATGTTTTTCTTTTAGTTCTATGCAGAGAAGGAAGGATTTGTAGTTATTTTCTGAAAGGAAAAGTGACTAGTAGTCAGGGTACATACCTGGACTCAAGAGGAATCACCTGAAGAACTAATATTTCTTTCCTGATTGCAATTCAAATCCACATGGTATCCTTGTGTGCCTAAAGGCATAACTGTGCTCATAGCAGAGCTGTGAAAAAACTGCTGCATTTCTGCCCACAAGGCATGGCAATTCACTGGCCCCTTTTTCTTACAATTAAACTTCTCACCTACCTTTGATTAAGGGTAGCTGGTGTGTAGGCGCACATTTCCATCTATCAGTTCTTCTGGCAAAGGAATGAGAAAGACAACAGAGATCACAGGAGTTTTATATTTGAGAATATGTAAAACTAAATTACTAAAAGATCTTCTAGGACTTCCAGAACTGTAAAAACTGTCAGAGACGTGAGGCAAGAGGTGTTGATGCTTGATTGTTTCACTTCTCCTGCCCCACGTTATGGTACTGACATTTTTCTTACTATTGAATTTGATGTCATTACACTCCTGCCAGACAAGCAAGTAAAAGTGTTTATAAATGACACCTTATTTACAAAACAAATCAGGCTGAAAATCTTCAAGGAGAAGAATTAAGAAAATGAAGCCAGACTCAAATTTTCAGAATTCCATGAAAAAAAAGTTATTTCCTCTAGAATTGTTTTTACCTTCCTAAGAAGAAACTCAGTATCTAACGTACCTAGAGCATATTAGGGATTTCCCCCATTTCTTTATTTATCTCACTCTTCCTCTCTTCCTCCATTCCTCTCTTCCCTCTTTCCCTACCTACCTCCCTTGCTCACTCTTTATATCTGTGCTCTAATAATTTGATCTAAAATGCATATTTTAGTCATTTTCCTACTATTCACAAAGTAGTAAGCTATTCCATGACATCAACTATTTTAAATGATCCTTCTGCTTGATTATTTGGTTGGTTATTTAGGGGTAATATTGGAAATATTAGACTGCTTTGAGAATATAAATCATATACCGCCAGACAGGCGGGAGTTTGCCTTGTCCAAAAATATAAGATATATGACTCATTTTTATCTTTGGTTTTCCACTGTAAAGAATGGGTGTCAGCTTCCTGTGTAATTTTGATTTGTTTATCCAGCAGTTTTGTTTGTCCAGGCAGTTTTCTCTTTGCCAGTTGTGGTCTATATTTGGTTTCTATAAAAGGTATGTTTTCTTTGAGGCTATCTTTTTTTTTTTTTTACTATCACCAAAACCACAAGTGATGCACCATTACTTGGACTTTTGTTCTTAATTTAAACTTGGCATAGTGTCTTCCTTTGGTGTAAAACATGAAACAAAATCCTTTCTGACATAAAATCTTGGGGGTAACTCCTTTATTTGAGATTGAGCATGGGTTCTGTTGTATCAAGTGAGTTTTTGTACTTTCCTTGCTTTGGGAAGTGGGATACAAGGGATGTGACAAGAATATTTACTTAATGGTTGAATATTTACTGGGGTCAAGCTGTCTTATGGAGTATACGGGGAAGGCTGTGGTAAGAAATATGGAAGTTAAAAATTGGGGAGAGGTAGTTTATTTTGACGAGGGTGTTCCATCAGAAAGCTGTTCCAACCCTTTCTTACTCTTTTTCCTAGTCTGAATTACTTAGGTGTCTTTGAGCAAACTGGAAATATGTGGAAGTGGAAAAAATTGGTTCCAGTTGCTAAAACATAAACACATGTGGGTCTGCCCAGTAGCAATGGCAATAAGAAGTTCTGATGTAAAATACTTGTTTGACTAAGATGACAGCAGTTGAGAAGGTTTCTTTTCTTTTCCCTGCTTTTTATCCTCCCTCTTCATCGCTCTCCTCCCTTCCTCTCCCCATCATCCCCTTCTTCCATTTCCTTTTCTTATTCTTTACTTATTTTCTTTACTTCCTTTCTTTATTTCCTTCCTTATAAAACCAAACTTGAAATGCCAAATTGGTCTTCAGGTGTCTGTTGAGAGCTTTGCTGTTGTGATGTTTGATGGTGCAAGTCATTCCATCTTCATTCCTACTGACGCTTTCCTGAAATTTTCAAAACTAAACTCACGAAAGATCCCAGTACTAGCTGTACCAGATTTAATATTCTTCACATGAATACAACAGCAGGGCGGCATCTGTTGAAAAAGCAAAACTTCATTTTGTAGTGTACTAATTTTCCTGTTTATATCAAAATTATTAGTCAGCTATGGACTGTATTGAAAATAAAGGAACAAAGTCTCCCATTTAGGTAAGAGCACAGCTAAATAGTGCTTTTGGCAGGCAGGGTGTGACTTGTCAGTGTTTGAATCAGCACAATGAAGAACACAGATATACAATCCAAAATCCCCATTTCTGTGCACTGCAGTTGAGAGGAGTGTGCCTGAAAAGCCTGAGGAAGGTAGCACTCTGTAAGTTATAGTTCCAGCCAAAGTCTCACACTTGGTATAAATAACTTCTGTTGCTCTGGGGTTCTCAATTGTAAAAGTGGTAGCTTATTGCCTTCAGTACAAAATACTGAAATAGCTAATTTTTGTAATGACATCTAGCAAGAAAAGAGAACTAATACATAATGTCATTTTCATGTTAAGACAGACTGGGACATATTTGAAATAGTAATTTAGATTTCTTTTTTTTCCCAACAGAAAGGCCCACAGTTTCTATGCCACTTTGATTTCTTCAGGATTTCCATCTATAGTTCATTGGAAAAATCACATATAAACCATGGTTATGTGGCACAGCTTATTAAATTATTTTTAAATAGGTTTCTATATATGATCTAGTAGCAAATCTATGAGAGCCACATTGTATCACTAGGCATTTCCATCACCACTTACAAGAGCAAGAAAACTGAATTTTGCTTAGCAAGGATCAATTATAAAAATAAAGAGGTAAGACTTTAAGCACAAGCCAGAGGATGCTGAAGTCAAGTGAACTCCCCAATGTATTAAAGTCTGCTTTGTTGCTCTTCAGTTCCTTGACTTTTTTTCCTCTTAATCCTATCCAAGATATTCTCCGGCCATATAAAATGAACTTTTGTTCTTATGCTGTTCTCAGGGCTTAGTTGAGAAAGAGGAGTGCAGCTGTGATGGCCTTGGCCATAGACTCTTTTTCACTGAGACACATTCCTTTCTCCTTGCCTGCATCACTGGGCTCTTGTCCAAAACCAACTGCATCGTGTTTATATTGTGTCCTCCTAAGCTTTAGCCTTCCTTAGGATCCTGTCATGCTCAGCCCTCACACTGTGTCACATTCATTACGATGATTTTTTTGTTCCCCTTTTCTCAGATTTAGTTGTGAGAACTGTGTCTCATCAGTTTGTGCTGAGCACATTTAACATTTTTTCATTAGAAAAGATACGGACTAACCATTACAGGGATACCACAAGAAAAAATGTCTTTATCAGCCAAAACTCTTAATACTCTTCATCATTTTAGCTTCAGCTTGATTTTCTAAGAATGTTCAAGTTCTGTCAGTCAGAATTTCTAGAAGATCTAAAGCTTCAAATGCCAGACTGTCATCCAAGACTCTTCTTGGATTGCTCCATGCCTCTCTCCACTCTTTTGCTTTTGATATTGCAACTCCTTGGTCCGGTGTTCTTAAGATTGAACCATTTGTTTCTTATTCTCAGCAGAGTACATGGCTGCTAATGCAGACTTTTTACTGGCTGAACAAAGTAGTGAATACAAATTGACAAGCAATTATTTTGAAAACATTCTTAGCCTCTTAACATTGCAATGAAAGAATTGGGCAAAACTTTCTGATCTATTTGCGTCAATGTGTCTTGCTGCAGAAAATTAGGTTAGTCACATTTTCATTAAAAAAAAAAATTTACTCTTTCTTGTTTGGTTCACTTTTGGATGACTATTGCAGTTCAGTTTTTCCATACTGTGAAAACTGCATCTTTCTTTTATGCAAAACTGGAGAAAACAAAACTGCCAAAGGTTATTGAGAGAAATGCATTTAATATGCACAGCCCTGCAATTTAACGTACAAGTCATTGAATTAAGAGTTTCGTCCTTCCGTTCCCTTTCTGATCCCTTTCCTTCTTTTTCATTCCCTTTCCTTTTGATCAAATAAAAATGACATTAAAAATCTAAGTCTCTGTAGAGTACTAGGTCACATTTTACCGTGAAAGCCAATGATATTATGAAAATATATGAGGATCTCCCTGAGGCCCTATGTTACAGTTTTGTATCTAGTGTTTATCAGTGATTTATTTGTCTGTTATGCATGCTCCATCTCTAGATGCTGCAAATATCTTTTCCACAGCAGACATGTCTCTTGGCTCATAAAATTTTCTCTAAATAAAAAATACTGCAGATCTGGCACCAGTAAATAGCAGGAAAAGAATTTCATGGTGGAGGTTATCCATAAACAATTTATCCACCACATCTTCCATCAAGTGACACCAACGTAGCAGTGCATTGTTCTATCTACATATGCTGTGTGCTTTTTCAGAAGCATATAAACACAGCCAAATGCAACTTAATAAAATATCTCTTTTTTTTTTATTTTTAGTTAGGAAAGAAAAATATTTCTTCCGTCTCCTGTTAATGATAAATGACAAAACACATGGGATTTCTTAATATTTTCGTTCTTTTTTCTTACTTTTTTTTTTTAATGTAAGGGGAAAAACCATCTAATGTTCAAATTTCCATGACACATCATGGCAAGCGTATTTACTAGAGGTTTTTATAAAATCTGTTTCTCTACACAAATATCTCCTTTAGGCATTTTTGAAGAAAATTTTGAAGTACTTTTTAAATCCAGACATATGTATGGGGCTATAATCTTTAAAGTGTAAAACAAACTCTGTACACCTGAGCTTTTGAAACTCAAGGGAAGATTTTTAAAAGTGCAAAAAGCAGGTAGCTACATGTAAATGTTTAAAGCCCCTTGTGGAAATTGCCTAGAGTACACTCTGCCTAGACGATCCACTGGCTTCAAGTGGTGGTGTGTCTCTGCACAACCAACTACCTGACTGAGGTAATGTGGTTAATCCAAACCCAATCTGTGTATCATCACCCAGGAAAATTGAATGGGAGGGTTCATAAGAATTTTTAGAATGAGCATTAGACAAAGCAGCGTATCATTTAGTGAAAAGCCTGATCTGGTAGACATTAACGTTCCTGATCCTTTACTATGTCCTTTACTGTGACTCCTGTGTCACTGTGTCCGTATCAGTAACAAACTGAATGCAACTCATGTTCTCCTGGGAACGGTTCTGCTTCTCCAGTTTGCCTGACTCCTGCGTCCCATTCCAGCTGTGCATGATGTACTCACCTATATAAGGTGACTTGTAGCACTGCCAAACTGACAACCTCTTGGGAGTTTGCAAGATGGAAAGTAAGGAGAAAGACAACGAAGAGTATAAAGTTTGAATTAAATTTTGGAAAATAGATTTTTGAGTCCCTGGAAATTTATCCTGGCCACCAACTTACACAAACCAGTATAAAATATCTGTTGAGGAGCACCTGACCATAAGGACCCTACCTTATTAAATACATATTTCTTTTAAATATTGCACTTAGGTATTCGGTAGAAGACACAAAGCTGGGCCATTTCCTATGTTCTAGGCTTCAGCTTTAGCCATGGGCTTATAGCTTAACTGTTGAGGTCAATGTGTTATATGTATTATTTGATTTAAACTTAAGTAATATTCATGAGTTTACCTAATTTTCTTTATACATAAACAGTGCTCAGGTGTTGCGGCCCTGTGGTATCTGGCTAGACAGGGCTGCAGCCTTCTGAGAGCGTCTCCCCAGGCTGGGGCAGCAGGACGATGCAGGAGCTCACACTCACACTCACAGTGCCCAGCACACACACGGGCACAGGGGAGCAGCAATCACAGCAGCACAAGGAGCACACATGGGGCTCTGTGCAGGTTCCAGGTCCGGTTTATTCCGCAGCCTGGAGGGTCCAGGGACAAAGACCCCAAAAAGGGAGAACCCGGCCCTTAAGTACCAAAGGGGGCGGGGTTTACAACAACCAATAGGGAGAGGGCTGGGGCGGGACAATGCTGATGGATGGGCTGGGGAACCAATGAGGAGGGGCAGGAGGAGGGACCAAGGAGAAGGGGCCAATGGGGCATCGAACTGGGGAGAACATTCCAGAGAAATTCCATAGAAGGACAAAAGGGACGGGAAGGCCAAGGGGCAACTGGGAGAATGGAATTAAAATAAATGTATATAAGGGCTCGGGGTGCCTTGGGGAAGAACTTTGGATCACCTTTACTGTGGTGGATAACGCAGCCCTAGGGTCTGTGTTACCAGTAGCCCCTTTCAGGAGGGCTGGTCAGAATCCTGGTCAGCAGGCCTGCTGGCCTCCACACTCTGTATCCACATATACCCAAACATACATATTTTGTTATTTTCATGTGCATGGAGTAGCACGGTTTTCCAGGAAATTCCCAGCTCAAAAGTTACTTCAGACTGCAGATCATTCTTCTGATCTTTCTTCTTCTCATGAATTCTAAACCTGCAGGAAATGCATTCTCATACAGCTAAAGGGTGAAGTAATTATAGGTTTTCTTCCTTTGGACACACTTATTTCTCTGGAGGCTCCTTTCCTAAATGTGGAGCATAAGAATCTCCTAAATAAACCAGGTGTCAGAAATTGATTTGCAGAATCGTTTTTATACTGAACTGAGTAGCTGAGCTTTCTAGAATCCTGAACTCTGCTAAAGCTATAAGGATTCTCCTGTGTAAAATTAGGATATGAGGCATTTAACATTTCAGAACGTATTTTTCATGAAGTTAATCTCAAGCATTGCAGGGTAAGTTCATGTGTGTTAGGAAAATTGTTGCTTGAATCTGCTGTGATAATGTAGATGAAGAAAACATTTTTCATTCTACCTACTCTCTCTGTTGGCAGTCATTATTAAGGTGCAATCTTTTCATTAATAGGCAGTTGGTGAAGTTCTACCCTAAATTTGTAGCAGGTTTCAGTTTAATAATTATGGAAAAGAGATTCTAAATTCTCTGGCCCATGTTAGAAAGTGATCCATCATTCTTATCTCTTGATTAGCTGCTGTCTTATAAAAAACCCAGTATATTGCACTTTACGCTTGAATGGCTATAATTTACTGACTAAGGTGATCCTCATCTGCGTTTTGGATTATGCTGTACTAATGTACATACAAAGACTTATCAAGCTGCTTTTGAGACTAATCACTTGGACTTGGAAAAGTAATTTAGGGTCCTTTGGATTCTTTCATGTATGTTATTTCCATGGTTACCCATAAAAGAAAGAGCTTTGATATGAAATACTCCTTCACTGAGGTGTTGTCTCAGGTTGAAATAAGTACTTAGAAAATAATAAAAAACAGACAAAACAATTTTCTCTTGTTTTATAGTTTGAGTGAGGGTTTTAAAGGAGAGGACTTCCTTGCCAAAAGCAGACTGCTGGGAATAGAGGAACAGAGCTAATAGAGTGAGTGGGTGTGCAGGACAGGAACTGGGTTTTGGGATACATTTGTTATTTTCCAGTCTCTTCCCCTGAATAAGGCTTTGATTCTTCAATTCCATCCCATTTTTCCCACTATGGCAATATTCATCCTGAAGCATTTTACATTTAAACTGAAGGGTGATGCTGTTTTTCAGGAGGATTAATGTAGTAGCACCAGATACAGCACACTTAGAAGTATTTCCATCTATTGGTTATTAAAATCTGCATAGGAGTTCTACATTTGCTAGTCAGAATTGGCAAAATGTCCTAGTGTTGTTTCCATTGGTTCAGTTTCCTTAGTAGAAACAGCACTGAACCCCAGTGTAGATCAGGTGTGGCACAACGTTGATGGAGCCAGCACTGGCTGCATGCTTGTAACATCTGTTGATAAAAATATTTCAGAACTCCAAGAAGTAGAAGGGTGTGTGTATATAAAAACAGTTCAAAACATTATTCTGCTGCTCTAAGAACAGTGGTGCTATTGGACATTTTATTTTTCTGAAGTGTTTTGCTTCTTAGGCAGGATGTGTGTTATATTAAGTCATCACTATTTAGAATTAACTCTTAAAATAGTTTAATGTATTATATAGTTACAGGTAATGGACTCTTCTCTCCCTGTTGAACAGTGCTGGTACTTAACTTTTTTTAGAGGTAAGAACTATAAAGGGATGCTGACTTTCTGAACTCTTGATTTCTACTAAGAGCTCCAGTGAGTTCACAGGGCTTCTCTTTATTAAAAAAGTCACTGAGCAGTGCATTCAGCAAACCTTAGTCCTAGAAGTAGGACATCAAATATTATTCTATTATTAGAAACTTCTTTATTATTTAAGAAGCAGGAGTAGCACATTCTTAATGTAAATTATGCATGGGAATTAAAAGATTCCTGGGTGACTGGAGGTATAAAGCCAATTAAAGCCCCAAAATATTGAGGTAATATAAATCTCTCATCTTAAATGAACTATAGAAAACAATAATTATCATGTGGTAAAGTTCATGAAATAAGCTCCAGAGCTTTAAAATTTGTGGTTCTTTTGTAAGATGACATGATTGATTTTGGAGAAACAGTTTTCTCTGTGCCCAAATTCCATTCCATTGAAGGGGTAAAAGCACAGCAGAGACAGGCAACAATGGTAAATCTGTTGGGTTTTATAAACAGCTCCTGTGCTGATTGCAATAAAATGAAAAAAAAAAAAAAAAAAGAAGCCCTATCAAAAAATATAGTACAATGATATCTCATTATCTCTCTTTTTAAAATCAGTCTTGACATAAGGCTGCTGCATGTAGGCTTCAATTTGTTGGGGTTTTTTTTAAATCTCCTTGGCACATGTAGAGTGCTTGATTGCCAAGAACAATCAATTTATAGAGATGAGAATGGCTTCCAGAACTGTGAATATTAAATGATGTCTTAAACATTTTTTGTAAAAACATATTGGTGGTTATGTTTGAATGCGTGAATTCTGACTGCTGCGATCACTCCTTCAAATAGTTATTTAGTAATGTAAAACCCCTCTTCCTTAGTTCTTTCACTCTCTGAAGACCACATCCAATTCTCATTAGTGGGAGCATTAGTGCAACTATTTTCAACAACTGCAGTGAAGGTCAGTGCGGTCACTAAGTAAAAAAAAAGTTTTAAAAAATTGCAAATATTAAATCACAGATTGTACTTAACTATTTGGTAAAAATCATTAAAATGTGGAACTTTCAGCAATCCCTAGTGGCAAGATCCTCAAAATTGTCAGGGCCTTCTGTTGCCTGCTTTCTGGCAGTGACACATCTTAATGTTTCTGGGAAGTTGGATTTCATTGATATATATAAAGTCCCAGTTCACAAATAAAGGCTAGCTTTTCAAGGTGTCTTATCGTGCAAATAGGAATTCATGGAGTTTTGGAAATTAAGAACTTACCAGCATATTAGGCAAGAAATGCCTTTAAAAACCAGACACAAATGACTTCAAAACTAGGGTTAAACACAGATGTTTAAGATTATTGACTCCTGTTTATGCCAGAGGGAGTTAGATGCCTAAATACCTTTGCAGATTTGGTCATTGGGATGTGAGATTGCTTTACACTTCTGAATCCACGGCCCTGTATGCAGTCATCTAAATATCTGTCTTTAAGGATGAATACGTGCTTCAAACCATGTGCATTCAATGGCTTCCTGTGAGTTCAATTTTAAACTGCAATAAATTGCAAGCTTCCAGTACTTTTTTTGGGAATTAGATGATAAAATATGTTCGAAACCTTTATCTAATACTTTTTCAGTTTCAATATGGACTGCAGCATGTTCCAGATATAAATGAGCTCTACAGGTTTTTGAGCCGTGTAGTTAAAGCATCAGGAGTGGACAAACTGTTGTAACACCAGGTCCTACACAAGTTACATTACTTTGCCAAATACATTAAGCCCTAGGAAGAGCCACACTGCCCTGGATCACTTAAAGCAGCTGTAGTCTCTTTTAAAAGAAATATTTCAGTGCTTTAAAATGTTTTCTTTGTTTCTTGTATTTGCTTAAGCACCACTGTTTTGAATGCAGTGAAAATCTGGAAGTATTAGACGTGTAATAGAATAGCTCCATCTTGGCACCACTGTAAATGCAAATATAGCTAAGCAATAGGCTGGGTCAATATTCTGTGTAAAAGGAAAAGAGATGAGCATAGAGAATCCGTAACTGCATTACTGAGGGTATATCAACAAGCAAAGATTTCTCCTGAAAAATTAGAAAACTGAAGAGGAAGTTGTTATTATGCCATTAAGGGAAAACTATTAGATGCTCTGAAAAAATATTTTAGGAATCAGAGAGGCTCATAACACCACAGGAAGGACCTTAAATCAGAATTAATACCAAAAAAAAAAGGAATTGATCTTGATCCAGAACTTCTTACTAAGGAAAAAATTTTATAAAAACAATTAACCCAAAACCTAAAATCCTGCCGTGCTTAAGAGAGTATAAATCTGCCAGAAGGTACTGATTCTGTGTATATTTAATGCAAATGAAGAGTCTTTTTGTGTTTAATGTATTTGCAAATGGGTTTTATGCTGCTAAATCATGATGCTTGCACTATGGGACAGAAGAAAGTCCTGTTCTTGGAAAAGAGCTAATGAAAGCAATATCAAGAATACTCTTGAGAATCACTGGGACTATGCATGTGAATGAGTGTACAAAAACTTGTAGGATAAGGACGTGGAAAAGTAAATTATGTGGCTCTCCAGTATCTCTGTGTAAACTCAATTTTATATGAAGATTTTTGTTTTTCTTGGCCCTTCACAAATTCTTGCTTTGTTTTTGATAGGTTTGTGAGTGTATTTATTTTGGTTTTAGGGGCAGTAGTTAAAGTGGGAAAATATGTAATTGTCTTTTCTTTTTGCTTAATATTTTAAGTATACAAAATAAAACCCATAATTATTCAGTTGGCTAATTGCATATTTTTTCTGGCTCATTGCTATCAGTGGACAATAATTTGTTGTTGTAGATGGTCTGTTGGGAAAGAGAGTTAGTGTAGTCCAGAATAGACAGGAAAATGAATTACTGAATTACTCCAGTACACATTTCTTGACTGATTTGAAACTTCCATGCTTGTTTCTCCACTCTATGGAGTGGCACATAATATTCCATGGATAAAATCAGTGAGAAACAGTCCTTCAGCAGGGCCAGGTTTTACTCCTGAGGTTTATCTCACAGTGGAATTGTGACAACAAGCTTAATAAGCTTAAAACCCCTTCTTTTTAAATAGAGTGATACAGGTTTTTTGCATTAATTAGAATATATGTTGTTTAGAGAACTTTATTCTTTGAACATTTTATGTGACAGTGTTTAATTGTCACAGATGAGGGATTTTAACTCTGTGGTTTCTTGAGGTGGCTTCCAATTTACAACACAGTGGTTGAAGTACTTCCAGGAGGTCCACACAGAGGCCTTCACTGCTAGCAAAGTATCAATTCTTAAATCTATTGTGGCTCCATTTATAATGCTTTAAATTCCAAAACCATTTTGGGACACTACATTTTAAAATAGAAATATTTCTTTGCCTGCAGATGGAATTCTTTAATATTAGGGCTATTGCCATCAAGATAACTGTAATCATGCTTTTTCTGAAAAGTCAGGAGAGGACAAACATAGAAGTGGTAGGTCTGTAAATGTTGGTGTGAGTGCTAGGTAGAATCCCATTACAGGGAATGAAAAGTTAATGTTAGAAATACAGGAAGAAAGATAGGTAATAACCAGGAAGTGCTACCCTCATAAGTCTATTGCATCTATCTCCCTTCACTCCATTCTAATGGTAATTCTGATGCAATCAAGCATGCACATATCCAAAGGAAAAGTACATTGGAATTGGGTGGCTCTGGAATAGACAATTTTAGGATATTTCCTTCTTAAAAAATGGTCTGCAATGTGAGCACAATTGAAAAGCAGTATTCCAGATTATACTTGGCCAGACATTGAGTTCAATTGAAAGAAGGAAAAAATTCTGAGTTAAAATATGGGGAAAGGAGGAGAGTCTTGGCTTGGTCCAAGGCAGTTAGTGGTCACAGGTGATCCTACTGTGTAAGAGCATGAGAACTCTGAGATTATTCCATCCCTTGAAAGCCAACAAGGGACTCTCCATCTTGCTTCATGAGGTTTTTTTTGTGTCTCAGCACAAGATTGCTAACCCAAGGGTTTCTGTGCCTCTTATTTCATGTTTTGAGGGTTTGATCAGGACCAAAGTAGAGACTACATCTTCACTGACCTCCTGTGCTAAAGTGAATTTCACCCTAAAGGCCTCTTTTGGAATAAACAGCTTTTATTTCCTTAAGTAAAAACAGAGTTGCTTCTGATTTGCTGAAACCAGATAAAAGAATCCAAATCCATTCAGTTCTGTTTGGTTTGGGTTCTGAAGAAAGACTTCATCCCAGTTGGGTTCATACTGCAATTTATTTTTTGAGGGTTTTTTACATTAGGGAGAAGAAAGGGGATGTGGAAGGGAGAGATAACTATGTTAAATCAGAAGCAGCTCTTTTCTAAAAAGAGTCGAGAGTTCCTTTTTCCATAATTAGCACGGTTTTTAAACTGCTGACAGGGCTGCACTGCTGCTTATTATGAATAAAAGCTGGACATGGATAAAGTTGGGTTGAAATCCTGCCCGGGAGGTTTTGAACACAGAACTATATTTTATGTTCAAATGTTATATTTTTATCTTAATTTTCTGTCCCTTTTGACTACTATTATGAGATTAAAGTTAGATGGATAAAGTCATTTGAGAAGCTGGGTAAAAGTTAAATTGCCTGAGTCAGTTCAAACAACCAGAAACAAAGATGCATTCTTCCTGGGTTGAAAGGATTACTTCTGATCACTAAAATGGTCTTTTGTGACATTGAGATTAAGCAATGTTATATGATAGTGCTCAGACTTGGTTCTCCTCATTCCACTGGAGTACTCTTTCCTACCAGCTGTTACTATCATCAATTCATTGTTTGCAGGTTGGCTCTAAGGATCTCCTCTCATTAAAGAAACATCAAATTGACCCTTCTGGGCATTTTAGGGGTATGAAGACATGAAATAATTTAATTAGTGTCATAATAGAGAATGTTTTTCTGTAGTCTGGCTAAACATGGTAATAAGCAGAAAGGCTGCAACTATATGATGCTGCTGTCAGTCAGGCTTGACAATGGTGGTGTGGGGATGGTGTGTGCATGATTTTATCTGAATGCTAGGGTAGCAGTAGCAAAAAAGCCCCCCCATATAGCAATATTTAAAGCTTGGGTCTTATTTTTACTATACATCTTTGCATCACTTACCTGCGGTTTGAGGACTGAGAAAATTTGGGGTTTGTTCTGTAAAGGCATGTTTCTATTTAATCAGTAATTTTGCTATGAGTGTTCAGGTGTTCAGTCAACGTTATGTAATTTTTGTTCCTATTTAACTCATAAAGGGAGAATGTTTAATTGCTGTGTCATGAGCAAAATGCATGGGAGATGTGGAAGACTTGACTGAATACCTGAGAAAATATTGGAGTCCTTCCCTAAAGAAATGTCCTCTTGTCTTTCCATCAGTTCAGCAGAAATGTATCTAATAGGTGAAGGTGTAATAAAAAAGTTCACTTACAGATGGAAGTACAAGAGGCACCCAGTATCTTGTCATCTCAGTGAGTCTTTATCTGTTATCTCTGCAGAGAACTTCTAGGAATGAAAAACCTGGGAGTTGCAAGCTAGGGGAGTCCTTCCTTCAGTGCCAAGTGAAACAGAAAGTGGGTGTACACAAAGAAACCGAGACACTCTGAGTGATCAAAATATGAACTCTGAGGAACAGGTTTCTCAGCATGAGGACCATAACATTATTTCAGTGGTCAAGATTTCAGTCCTTTTGAAATGAATGGGCATTTTCTCACTGACTCATGTAGTGACGGGATTTCAACCTAAAAGTAGCTAGGCTTGGTTGCCTATGTAAGCACATCTTGGCAGCAGGAGCTAGTGGGGCACACAGGACAAAAAGGGCACACCAGTCACGGTTGCCCACTGCCCTGCTTCCCTGCCTGGCCCATGCCATGCTGCCAGGCTGAGGGAATGCACCCGCCTGAGCCCCAGGCTCAACTCACCAGCGTGCACCACACCTCTCTGCCTTGTTGAGAAGGAAGAAAAACCCTGGAATATATGGCCAGCATTTGAAGCAGCATAGGTTCAGATGTAAAATGCCAAGATATCGCAGAGGAGGGTGTAATATGTTTAAAATTATGGCAGGAATGTGGGTCATGTGGGAGCACAGCTCACATGTGGTTATTGCAGTGGGAAGGATGGACTTCTGGCATATTGGTTTGCTGTTTTCCTTTTCCTGGCCAGTATCAAAAGTGCTTCCAGGTCAGTACAGGAAAATGCTGATGTGAGTAGTATACCTGAACTTGTTGAAGCCAGGAAGAGTTTTATGGGTGTCACCATTTCAGGGATTTCTGTCCTAAAGGTATCTTGATGGCTTGTATAGGAGATAGCATACAGAGATAACACTGTAGCAGAGAAAAAAAGTGCAGAATACTAAGTGGTTTAATTGTGTAAATACATAATTTTTTTCTAAATCCGGTTTTCTGCTCTGTCTGTGTTTACTCATTTTGGGGCATGGGTTTTCATTTTTTACCCTTTTGTTGCTCTTGATAACCTCTTTTCTAACTCCTTTATTTTGTGTGTATGGGAACAATAACATTTCATTGCAAATTGTACATTTTAGTCCAGATGACAGTACTTTTCTTCCTGCACGTTTTCTGAGATGCTGAGGACAGATGTCACGAACAGGCAAGTCCTCAGAGCTATGTCCCATGTGTGTTATGCACAGCAGTGCCTCAGTGTACACTCTTAATTTTCCTTTAGTAGGTAATCTGTCTAAAACCTGGGAGAACTGTATTTTTGTTATAAAATTTATTTCATCCATGTAACACAGAGACAATTTAAAGAGAATGCTTTTTGAAATGCTTTTATTTCAATGTAAATCTTGTCAAATGAAATATTGTTTTGTATGCTTGGGCAATGCATCAACAGAAACATAGTTCAAAGAATGAAGATAATTTCTTCAGTGTTTTGAGGCTGCCTATACTGAGCAGCATTCTGAGTGAAGGGTAAACATTTTAATGAAAACAGTTTATTCACCTAAATCCAAACTATTTGCTACAACTATTGCTAAGCATTCCATAGAGCTACTTTTATCTTCTCCGAGATCATAAAATAGATTCTTTTTTTTTTTTTCTGTATTGGTTGTTCAGTATTTCAGATATTTCAACAAGGATATCATGAAATGGAAAAACTCTCAATATAGCTTGTACTCCTTATGTTTAGCAGCTGTCAGTCTCAGGAAAAACTCAAATATGGAATCTTCTTTACTCTTTGATGGGAATGCGTTTCTGTATGACCTTATACCCCTGAACAGGATTGGATTGGAGTTTTTTTGTGTGTTTGTAGGGTTTGGGTTTTTCAAAATTGTATTGCTTTCCAGATGCAACTTGCCTGTGTCTGGGAATCACAAGATCTATTTCTGCTTCAAAGAAACTGCCCATGTGAAATTAAGTATGAAAACAGTGCTATTGCAGATGCCTGCAGATTAGCCTGTGCATTTTTTGTAAAGTATCTTCTGTAGGTACTGAGAGCTGGTAACAACTGTCAGTGGGAGTAGGTAAAAAAGTGGAGTTAGGGGATGCCATGCATCATGGCAGACTGTCAAGCTTTGCTAAGTCTGTTTCTAGAATTGCATGACATGTCAGGTCTAGATGTAGGTGTTGTGGGAGGTTGTTTTTGTCTCTTAAAATAGCTAACATTACAGTCTTATGAGTAAGTTTTAGTTTTTGTTGGTATTTATATATATAATCTGCCATGCTTCGTCCAGTGTTGGTCTTTTAATAATGAAAGTTACTTCAGTAGAGATAATGACAGGAATGGGTGGCTTATTGTAAACATTCAGAAGGAAATTTTAATTCTACTTTAGATTAAAATTTGAATTTTTGGGCTTGTCTGTATGTGTAGGTGTGAGGATGGCAAATTTTGGGTTGGAAATGTCAAAATACATTCTGATTTTTTTCATGGAAACACCATATGTTACTTTAAAGATGGCAAAATGTTCACTGTAATGCTCTCGGTTGTAAGGGAGCTTGTCAGAGAACAAAATGCTCATCTTCAAGACTCCCAGCAGGAAAACAGTTTCCACAGAGCAATGCAATATTGTAGGCAAAACTTAACTCTGTGCACCTAGGATAAGACACCTTTTTCTTGCTAGGAATCATTGAATCACAGAATAGTCAGGGTTGGAAGGGACGTCTGGAGATCCAGTCCAACCCCACTGCCGCGGCAGGGCCAGCCAGAGCAGGTTACACAGGAAAGTATCCAGGTGGGTTTTGACAAGGAATATACAAACAGCTGACTGGCACATTGTGGTTGTTTTGCTGCTTCCCTCCAGGTCCCAAATCACTAATCCCACCTGATGCCTCTTCTGCCCATGGCTGGTGATCGTGGCTCTGTGTGCTGTGTGGCAGGAGATGCATATGCCTTGTCCAGAAGCATCAATTCAAGCTAATTCACTCACTGCATAACAGCCTTGGGAAGTGCAGCTCAATGGGGTTTTAAAGGGATTTAAAGGAAGACATTGAGGTCTCATTTCAGTGCACTAGAGCTGAACCAGAGAAAAACAGCAATATTTTCATTTCATTGTGGCATGCTTTCCTGAACTATCAAAGCTGCACCCTTCCAAGTTGAAATTTTGGAGAACATACCTTCTGGAAGGCATTTGGATAGAGTGCTTCCAACTGGGAATATTTTTGGCATGTCCGTAAATTTTGTGTCTCAACAGAAAAATAGGGGAAAAAAGTATTTTTGAAATAGGGGTAAAATCCTGCATGAATTCTAAAATAGATCCTTTCATTTTGTTTTAATTTATCGTGTTACAATTTTTTGTCCTAGAAGAACAGAAGGCTAAAATGAGAAAAAAAAAGAAATATTGAATGTCATTCAATATTCCATTAATAGTCCTTGATTAGAAGAAAATTAAAGAACAATACAATAATGATAAATTATTCCAAGAGTGGCTGAAAATTGTGCACATGTTCATGTAAAATCAGAGACATAACTATGATGCTTCAGATTGAAGAAAATTAATTATTTACTGTTTTTTAATTGGAATTGGCATGCTGCAGGGAAGGCAGAAATTCAAATGCACAGAGAGGAAAGACATAGTCTAGGGAATCTAAGAAATATTTGTGACAGCATGAATTTATGCACTCATTCCTAAAATGGGACTTAAGTAAGACATAAGAAGTACACAAGTCTTGTGCCAGCTCTCTGCACAGGGGTGAATTTAATCTAGAATGAATAAGGGTCTTTTACTTATTTTGTTTACTTTTTGCAGTCTCTCTGCCCACTTCCTAACACTGTGCTTTTTAGGTAGCATTTTGGACAGCAGTGCACCACCTGTAAGTCAAAAAACCAAGGGCAGTGTTTGTAGGAAAGTTAATATATTGCTTTAATCTAAATCAACATCATGCCTGTATGGCTAACTCAAATGTTAAGAAATCCGCTAATAATTTTTAAATGCTATAGTTTAGAACAAGTGTGTAATATTTATGAACTAAACCAAAAGAGAAAAAGAAATATTTGCTAATAATTGGAACAGAACTGGATTTTTTCCCCATCGGGTGTGTAATTTGTGGTGCAGTACCTGATAATTACTGGCATTATTTGTTCTATGAGAGCATTTTGGGTGATATCCTATTTAGTGCAACTGTGGCTGCAGATTTTGCCACTGATTCACTGTTAACTTTTTCTGTTAACTGTGATCTTAGCATACTGAGCTGTTGAATTCAACCATTTAAACATTTTAAGTATTAGATTTCTGAATCTTCATGGGACTAATCTAGTTTCTTTTTAATACGACTGCTGTAAGTGGTGTTAACACAGCTAAATTTTTTTTACTATTGATTTTTTAAATGCACCCTTAAATTTTAGGGCCTGTGAGAAAGGTATGAGTGATTTGAAGGTAATTTGCCTTTCATCAACAATTATTTTATGTTTAATGTTAAACAAATTCATTTGCACTAAGGACCTAGGAGGCAAGTTTGGACTTCTGTGTTCAAAATAAGGTATTCACTTTTATTAAGAAGAGAAATATAATGGCCTTCACTAATAGAATTGGATCACAATATATTACACATAATAGTCTGTTTGGATGTTTATTGAGTTCGGCTGAACAATTACTCTTTTTAATTACTTTTCTTTGTGTGCATTTTGATATAGGTACATCAATCCTTGCATTGTAATTTCTATTTATTTTAAAATAAAATTTGTTGGTAGATGCACTTTTCTAAGGATAGTTTCTACATACAATTGTATTTTGTCCAAAGTCATCCAGGGTTGCAGTTGTCTATAATATACCAGTAGGCACAAAAGCCACAAAACTTTTTAATGTAGGTCTTACTTTCCTTTTGTGTCAGGCATTTTTTCATATTGACTCATATTAATTCTTTGGTAGATTCTTAAAATTAGAATCAGCCTTTTTTTTTCAATGCATGTAATTCATACAGATTGCAGGGGGAAAATTTATGGCTATTTTGAAACAACATTATTCTGTACATATGCAAGCAATCTTCCTGCTGAGCTCTGAAGATAAGGTCTAATTTTTCAAGGGAACTCTCATACGAGAGGTGGAAGTATGCATCTGCTTTTTTTTTTTTTTTTCAAATATCAAAAAGCATCTTGACTTTTGGATGTTAGAAATCTTACTGTAAACATTTATATTAGCAATGGTAAACTTTGCCTCAAGCGTTTTTTCAAAGCAAGTTAATTTCATCCTACAAGGATACTACACATAAAAGAAAAAATGCATACAGATGCTTGTAGGGGGAATTGTATTCAGGGACACTTTTGGGGCCCTAAGAAACTTAGCTTTGAGGCTGCTTTCAACTCACCTCAGTGCAAGAAGTAGTGTAAATATTTTTCTTTCCTACTGTACTTTACAAACAATTCATAAAATATTGTTATGTGAGGGTGAAATACTCTCTTGTCCTCACGCTTCTGCATGGAGATCAAAATGGCCATGAAAAAGGCATGAACTTTGAGCATTAGATTATCATTTCTAGGTTATAAATAAGAAGGTAGAGCTAAAATCTTGTAGTAATGCTTACTGCAATTCTTTTTGATTTTGAGGAAAGCAGGCAATGCCTCTTATGGTAACTTTGCAGTGAGACAATGTCTGTGATGGATGGGATGCAACCCCTTACACTTTAAATAGAGGGTCACTTAAATCATGTTATTGAAAGCTTTTTCTGCTTAGGCTTAGGTAATAGCCAATTTAATGACACAACCAGATCAATATTTAAGAAGGTGTTATTTTGCTCAGTCATAGTGATCGATTTGCTGAAATTTAAGGACAAGCTATAAAGCTCTGGATGTAGGAATTTAAAACAAAAGCTGTAATGGCCTCTGTGTCATCAGGAAGCTGTGTCGTGGGTAGAGACATGTTTTACAAATTGAGGTAATTACCTATCAGTGACTCTTTCATATTCTTTCTTTCTTGTGTTCACACATCACATTATTTTCCTTTAGTGATCTTACGTCCAATACTGGGAATAAACCGCTCAGATAAGTAAAAGCTAAAGTAAAGGGGAGTAGTATGTGTGCTACCCCTAGAGCAGAACACAATTTTGGTTTTGAAATTCTAGGTTTTATACTAGGCCACAGCTGGAGTCCTTTCCTATCTACCTTCAGTTGTATAATTACACAAACTCATGAACATTCACAGAGTGTAATTCTCCTCCTTTCTCCTCCCACCACTTCCATCTCCTGTCACTTGAAAAACCTGTAAATTATCTGTCATCAGACTGCAAATGCTTGACTGTTTC
This sequence comes from Petroica traversi, assembly GCA_025920805.1. Classification (NCBI taxonomy): domain Eukaryota; kingdom Metazoa; phylum Chordata; class Aves; order Passeriformes; family Petroicidae; genus Petroica; species Petroica traversi. The sequence goes on along the minus strand of JAHLSL010000009.1, from coordinate 9,172,106 downwards.
CTCCTTTCAGAAAACATACAGTAAAACCTGCTAGATTTGATAGGATTAGCAAGGAACAGGAGGAATCTCAGAGGACATTTACTCAGCTAGTTACCTACTTAGTACCATAGCTATAATGCTTCTCAGCCCCAGTATTTCACAGGAATCCCCAAAAGGTGTGCCAAGAGCCTAAAGTAGTTTTCCTAGTAAACTTCATAGGGTGAAAGAGGTATGTTTTCTTCTCCCACTCTAAGGAAAATCCACGATGACAGCTGTGAAGCCGTAATAGTGCTCCTGATGTGTCTCCTCTTCCTCAAATTGCAGGATAACCTGCTGGGACTCAGACTTCTCTGGAGGTAGTGGGGTGGTGCTCCCCTACTAGGAATGAGCTTCATACCATTAGCAAGGGGGAGCAAGGCAAACTCCCTATCAGATGGGAACCCAGCCACTTCTTGTACAGCCACAGGGTCACACTGATTACACATCAGATATTTCACACCTTTGAATATGTGTGTGGCTTAGGTCTGAGTAAGGCATTTGAAGCAGTGCTGTTATAAGCAGTATTTCCAGCTGGATCAACAGGCCTTTGTGGCCTGGTGTCTCAGTCTGCCCTAAGAGTACTTAGCTCTTCAAATGTTGTTGAATTTGGAGGGAGAGAAGATATTGTTGAGAAACCTTGATTCCTTCCACAGTATGCACCTTGAATCAACTGGGGCTGAGACTAGACTGAAACTAGCTCAAATCACACAGAAACTGGGACCAGACAATCAGAAAATCAAAGCAGTCAAGGGTCAGCCTAGGTTCTCTTTTTAACACTTTTTCTTTTGTTGCGGCTTTCATTTTTTTCTTTGGCTTCCACTATAATTGACATCTGCTTTTTTAGATTTTTTTTTTCTATGAGATCTCATCAAGTTGTTGAATGCCCAACACTTGCATCTTTTCAGCCTTCTGAATTCAACGTTTGCCTTTGTCAGAGGGGAAATGATGCTTTCAGCCACAGATATTTCAGCTTCCATCGATGAAAGAAGAGCTTAGGGTTTATAGGGAGATGTGCTATCTTTTATTATAACAGCTGATACAGCTGAAGGAAAGACAAGCTTTTGAGAACACAACCCTACTCAAAGACAAGCTTGTGAGAAAAAATTTTACTCCCTGTTTGATCCACATTGAATAAAATGTGGATGAGTACAAGCTAGGAAAATCTGAGCAACAACAGCTGCTCAGTGTTTTGCAGTAGTTCAATACAGAAATGTTATTTCAGCCCAAACTCCCCTCTTTTAACAGATTACAAGAGAAATGATAATCTTGCTGTGCTCACTTGGAAAGCAAGTCAATTAATTCCCCTCCACTTTCTTCTACAAGCCTTGCAGTAAATGTCTAGGTAAAGACATGAAAATGTTTTAATAATGCATGTTTTGGTTTAGATTATTGGAGAGATTGTGTGTATACAGAGACATGCAAATTCCATGGTGATTGTGGTTATTTTTCATATTTATCAGAAACAGCCCCCTCAAGCAAATATGTGCTATGCATGAGTAGATTGGTCTCACCATCAGAAAATAATACTATCTCTGAGTCCTGGGATGGAGGTCAGCCCAACGGCAGCTGTAGTCATGCTAGATACTGCTCAAAATCTCTTTAAAGCAGAAGCAGCCCTTCCCTGAATCTATCTGTTCTTCTGTGTTTGAAGCTGGAGCTGGATATTCCTCCTTTCCTGTCTACCTCCAAACATCCAGGACAATGAGTAACCAACGCAAGGTATTTCCCACCCTATTCAAAGGACGGAGAAGGGAAAACATAGAGGGGAGAAACTCCTATCTTTATTTTCATTCTCTGGTACCTAATATCTTGGTGCTGCTTGTGTTATATCAGTTACCTTTTCTCAGTTGGAAAACAGAGGCTGAATTTGAGGTCTGCATTGTCAGGGCTCTTTCTGCCTGAGAAATACACTGCATGCACATCTCGCCCTCAGTCTCTCTCCTTTACATTTCTATTTGCTGATTGGCTTTATGGTTAGTTTCTTCTTAAAACTGAGGTTACCTGACGCTTTAGATAATGGGAATACCTTGTGATATCTGATATGAATTTCTGAATCTCCAGTAATTGTAGCTGAACTATGGTCTGTCTTTTCGGCAAAAATTTAGTGTTACCTAAAACACTGCCAGTAATGAAGAGATCACTACAGCTGTTAACTGTTATGTGTTTGTTGGTTAATTATTCTGACAATTAAGAAATCTCTATGAATTTTCTGATTTTAATCTGGGGACTGGAGCTTTCAGCCCTCCTACATCTTCTTTCTATTTTGCAGTCAACTGTCTACAGATGAGCTTGTGTGGAATTTGCTGCAGCCCACTTATCTCAGTTAGGTTGTGTTAAGTCTGGCCTTGGGAAAAGGATTTTTCTCCTCTATGGGAATTAGTCTGATTACAGCATTCATATAATAGGTTGAGACTGCCTCTTCTTTAGGAGCGATAAAAAATCATGACATTAAGAAAAAAAGTACTTTACTGAAGTTCATTAAAATTGGAAATAGCACTTAAGGTGATCTAGAGTTTAATGTTGGGAAAAACTGGCCTATTTCTGAGATCTGGTTTGCTTTGATCTCTTATTTCCTGGGGATTTTCCACAGCTTCTGTGTCATGAAAGCTGCTTTGCCTCATTGACCTTAGTAGAAGTCGTATATAGCAGGCTGTTTCCTTCTGTTTGTATAGCCTGAAGTTTCTCTTTTTTCCCCTACACTTTCTGTTACGTAATCCCTGACTACTTCTTTTCTTAAATAATTTTTTTTCCAAGTATCCATTCTAAATATCTCCTTCAAAGTAATAAGAACTGCCTTTTTTTTTCTTTTTCAATCTTCTTCACTAAAATGGCACTCAGTTCTATGCACTCTCAGTGGACTAAGGTTTTTTGCCAGAAGAGAGAGGACATTGAATGGAATTTGGCAAAATTCTGGTCTTTTTAAACCTAGCTGGAACACATGCAATAACCAAATCCATGGCATTTGTTTTGGGCTAATTCCTCAAAATTTAAACATTTCAGAAAGTTCATTGCTTTGTTTCTCTGAACCTTGCTGAAGATAATGTACACCCCCATTTTATCTTTCATGATGGCATATAATGATTCTGTTGCTTTGACATGAATTTCCTGTTATTTCTTCCTCTGCATATCTTAGAGTAGCAACTTCTAGTGAGAGAGAGAGAGATTTTGACATGCATATGGTTTTGGAAAAATACAAATATCCTGGATGAGATAATCAAGAAGGTAATTTTGTATTCTGTTAGAAACTCTTGAAATAAAAAGCAGTTTTGACCCTGATGCTGCCATGTTTATGGAAACAAGACATTCCTCTGGAAAAAAGTGCTTGTGTAGTCAAAAGTTTGTCTCCTGTCAGTGGCTTCTGTGCATACACTTTATCAAAGCTTTAAGAAACCAAGTTGTTCCTTTGTTCAGTTAGCATTTTGAAAAGAGTTCTGTGTGATACAATGGCTGTAGAGGAATGTACAGGTTAAGGAAGAGGTGAATATTTTTTTTTTTCTCCTTTTTCATGCTTTAACTTTTGCTCTCCTGAGCTGGAGTTTTTATTTTGCTTATGAAATAAAATAAATCCAAATGAAACACAATATCTTTACTCTAAGTTCTTTGCTTTTATTTTTTTTTCTTTTCCTTTTTCTTTTTTTTTTTCTTTCTCTTTGCACATTGTCACCCATATTGGGTTAAAATGTTCAATCCCATTTTATAGCAAACTCACAGTTTTGTAGCTCTTTCCATGGTGAATTACAGATCAGTTTTTGTTTCAAGGATGGTAGACATGGACTTGGTTAGACTATTGTATCTTTCTTAACTGGGGTTCCTTATATTCCGTTCTAGAAAAAAAAAAAAAGACTTGCCAAATATTTTTATTGGCTTGTCACCTTTACTCTTATAAAAACATTAAATTGAGAACTTATTAAAACCAGATTTTAAAATGCCTGAAAATCATAAGAATTTCTTGCAATACTGTGTATGGAGTCATTTTAGTGAATGTCTGATTTTTCATTAAGTTTTTTGTCATTTTCAAAACCAGCCTGCCTAATTTAAGAGCTCCTTAAACTCCACAAATGCTGTCTTTTACTGTTTCATGAGGGAATGGCTAATTACTTCAAAACTGTGAAAAGTTTCAGCTAAATTTTCTCTCTGAAATGTCAGGGGTAGGAAGAACTGCCCTTTGAGCAAGATGATCAGCAGTGTCACATGGAAGGTATTGCCATATGTCTGGCAGAAAGGCTCCAGGAGACAGACACTAGCTCAGATTTTCAGAAGGGAAAAAAAGATTGAAGAGAGCAGGAAAATCTGAGCCATTTGAACTGAAATAAAAGGAGAATGAACTGCAGAATTACAAGGCATCTTTGTCTTTTGAGCAGCATATGGGCCTGGATACTTCCTAAAGTTGTGGTGGACTTGGCTCCATTTATAATAATTTGCCTAAAACATTAGAGACATATACAGTTTATTAAAACTGAGTCTTTGTATAATATATGCGAATTTTGATTTGCAATACTCTCCTGAGGAGCACTTTATGATGAGGGCTATGAGTAAACGGAATATCCTCATATAATAGCAGAGGTATTAGCAGTGATCTTTTTCTTCCTTCCTGCTACAGAGCTGTCTCTAAGCCTCAAGTGACTTTTCTTCTTTTCTTTATTTCTCACCCTTTTGCTTTGGTGAAATCAAGATTAAATTACCCAGGAATTAAATAAGAGGAAAACCAAAATTGACAATATGTTTGAGAACCTTTTATAAAGTTAAAAGTAGAACAAATTTGCACACATGCACATACATATTTACAATCTCTTGCTGAAATAAAAATCAAAGAAACACAGCCAGATTCTTGCCTGTAAGCCAAATTCACTTAATTGGACCTTCATGGAAGCCCAGGCACAACCAAAAGACCGAAGTCAGTAGACCTGGCTGCTCTAAACTAACAATTTCACTTGTGCTCAAGTCTGCCAAGACCTGCAGAGTACAACAAGGACCAGCCTTTAATAAAGATACCCTACATCACTATATAAAATTGTTGCAATTGAATATCAACATAGTAGTCTCATCAACTTATTTTTTTTCTCCTTGACATGATCTGGTAGAATAAACTCAAAGGGATTTTTAAGTTCCCTCAAAAAGATTTAGTTGCACAGTTCCCAGTAATTAATTTCTTTTGCAAAAATTGCCATTTAAATTGTAAAAGAGTAAAATTTACCAATAATTTTTTACAGAATCAAGGACTTTTTTTTAATGTATGCATTTTTAGAAGTGTTTGTATTTTTATTTGGACCATCTTTTGCTTTATTTTACTAAAAAAAGGTTTTATTTGCTTTCTGAGTTTATAGGTAAATTTTCTGTTGAACGAAAGGCTATAATAACATTGCGTGAAAAGAAAAGTAGTTAGTGGAATTTTTTCCCCATTCTGGTCTGAAATACTGGGGAAAAGTTGCAGTGTGAGGTGTGATAAAATCAGTACCCAAGAATTTAGACAATTCAAAACATGATCAGCGACAGAACAAAATTTGTCTAAACTCACTGAGGTGTTGCCCACAAGAAAGATTTTAGGGCTACTTTCCAAGTTACAAAAGCAACAACCCTAATACTTCCTGCTGCCAAAGGCCACTCCCATACACATGCTGCCTTGTCTTCCAAACCTCTCCCGAGCCAGAATACATGCTGTTACCAAAACACCATGGGCTGGGAAAAGCTTTCTAATTGCTTTGAAGATCAAGTACTGGAACAGGTTGCTTAACAAAACTGTATAAACCCCTTCATGGGAGATGGTGAAGAAATGCTCAGGCAGTGAGCTGCTGTGTGTGGCCCCTATGCTTAATCCCCCTCTGTGTTTGGCAGTTGACTGGATGCCCTTTGGAGACCCCTTCTTAGGCAAATTTCTAGGATTTTTGTGATGGCAAGCAGATGTGATGGCAACAATTGTATATTGTAGTATATAATTGGCATTGATACTCCTTAGATCATTAGTGTTAGAAGGACTGAACCAGTACTTGGGTAGAGGGGAAAATTTCCCCAAAACCCTCAGCACAGACCCAGTTTGAGTTGTAAATCAATAAACATTTCAGTAAAGGCTACACACGGCCCTGTGGTCCTTAAATACAGGGAATGATAGGAAGTGGAACTGCCATTCTAGTTAGAGAAAGTAATTGCAATCCTTTTTTTTTTGTCTAGATAAAAATGCAGATAACCCATCAACAGGTTTTGCTACCAGTCATGTCAAGCCAGATGAGTTCAAGTGAACTGCAGTCATAGCATAACAAATATTCCAGATACCTCTGTGCTACTTCTGAGCTGATATCCTTGGAGCTCTTTTACCCTGAGGGCAGAAAATTTATGAAAGAGAGGAAATTAGGAGTGAATTGTGCCTTTAAGCCAAAATATACTGTAAGGACCATCCATAAGCAATAACTCTCAAGGACAAATTTCTGGTGAGACACTTCATAATATCACTCTATGTGCCTGCAAAGGCAACCATTTTAAATACTGGGGTGTGAACAGAAGAAATTAAATGGATGAAGCACAGCCATAAGTGGAAAAACACTTATTTGAGCAACTATTTTTTAAATTGATTTTTTTCTTGCTAAATACATAAAAGCTTTTCCCAAAAAGGTTTCTGGTTTTTATATATAAATACTTCTTGAAGTGCTTTAATGATGTTTGCCTATAATCTGATGTCCTTCAGACATGCTAATTATAAAATAAATTTATGCCATTCTGCTGTAATATTCTAGAGCTAAAGTAGCCTAAAGAGTCTTAAATGTTTGACAGATCATTTAAATGCAAAGAGTTCATGTTTTTAAGTTTGTCCAAGTACAGATATTCCATTCACTACCTTATTACTTTTGAAATTCTGAGAAAGAAACTGGGATTTTCATATACTGTTATTGTTATATGTGGCTAGCAGGAGATAGTCAAAACCATTAAATACTGGATAGGAAACACTTTGGGAGCAATTTTCCTTATGAATTAAGAGAAGAACCGGAGATGATTCAATTTATGTATAGGTTTCTTTCTTGTGTTTCACATAAAATTGTTAATCATCAGTGAAAAACAGGAGGTTGTTGCAAGGCTATGAGTTTGAGCTCACAATTTGAGCATCAGGACCAATTATTTACTTTCCAAAAATTATGTTTAAATTTGTGGATATGTACAAAAGTTGTCGAGACAGGAGATTGATTTTATGCTGAGACTAATTTTTCTTCCACAGGAGATTTTCAATGGTGAAATTCTCTTATCCCACTACAGTTTTATCTAACTGTCTTCACCACTTGAATAGTCCCATATGTATGGTGGAGAATAAAATAATAACTATTCATTGCTGTTTGGGCTTAGGTTTGTGCTTAAGCAAACCAGTCTTGTTGTGCTACCTGATTCAGACCTGTAGTTCTCAGATTATCATGGGGGTTGTGGCAAAGCCACAGTTGTGTTCAGTGCCAGTCTCCACTATCTGTTTTGTGTTCTGATCCTTGTTTTCATAATCAGGATACATGGAACCATGCAGAAGCACTGTAGGCTAAGAATTATCCAGAAAGCTTGGGGGCCATCAGTTTAGAGATGTGCAATATCAGCTATTGACCTAAAGAACTTGCAGTCTTGTAGATGCAAGGGATCTCTCTGTATGTGACAAGTGGGACCATTTAGACCCATCTCAGCTGGCTTTGGATGGAACATAATCACTGTACTGTTATATCAGACCAGAGCACCATCCCAGTCTCAGAACACATCTTTGATGACTGGTGGTATAGGGTGCTCCTGTCCTTAGAACCAAAATTTGGATTGTCTTGGATAATTGGATTGTAACCTGAAGCTCATGTAACTGAGTATGAGATGAACTTGAGATTGACTCAGAATATAGTGTCTGGTTAGGTTTTTTTAAAATTTTTGCCATTGCAAGAACATGCAAAAGATGGAGGAAAACCCCTCCCGCAAAAAAAAAAAGAAAAAAAAAAAAGACCATCAGTGGCACTGGGACTCTGAAAAGAGTCAGCTCAGGAGATGGGGTGTTTTTCCTTCTTTTTTTTGGCTGGTACAGGTTTAATTCTGTCTTCTATGATGCATTATCTGAAGCCATATTTTCCATTCTTCACAAAAAAGAAAAATTTGGTTATTATGGAATTAGATTGGGCAAATTATTCAACTGTTAGGAAATTAAAAAAAAAAAAATAGAAGAAAAGTCCTTGGGAAAAAAAAAAGAAAAAAAGCTTTTATAAAATGGAACCATTCAATTAATAAACATGATTGGCACTGCCAAGGAGCAGAGGCCTGCCGCATGGAATTGGGAGTCATGTTGGAATCAAGAGGACAAAGGTCTGAATAGTCTATTTGAGTAATTCAGTGGTTTTACCTCATTTTTTGTAACTTAAACTGTAACCTTGTCATACCAGTCTAGTCATACCTAGAGGAGACTCACAGTGTGGTCAGCAGAGGTGAACAGGCTTCTCAGGAGGTTGGTTAGTCTCATAATCAAAGCAGCCTCTAGTTTCTCTCTGTTAAACATAATTACTGCTGGGACTTGCTTGGGCACAGATCTGTGAAGATGCATGAGATTAATACCTGCTTGCATGTGCCCTAGAACAGGCAAAACCCCTTCTGCCTCTTTAATCCTCATGCTCCCTGATGTGATTCCTTTCTCTCACTACAGACCATGTCTTAACTTCTGCTGGTCTTCTCAAAAGCTCCCTTTCCATATTACTTTGTCTCCTCAATTCTAGTGACTCCCTGCCTAACATAAAATAGCTATTTCATGGGATAACTTTGGTCAAACAGTTGAAGTAGACTTAACAGTTGAAGAAGTAGGCTTCAAATTGCAGCTTCAATGGTTTTTCAATGTTATTCTTTCACTAAGATGTCAAGAATCTTTTGCAGGAAGGGCAGCTGTCTGGCAAGGAATTCGATAGGTTTGCTTTGGGCAAGATCAGACATATGTTCTAACATAATATAAAATGTAGCTCATAATTTCATAGAGACATGTTCCTCTCTGTAACAGATACAACAGACAGATGGGGGAGCACAAGTTTCAAGAGAGACAATTATGATTCATTTGCAAAACAGGCGTGTTGCACAACAGCTGCTTGCCAACATCAGCTATTCTTCTTTTGCCCTACAGCTGTGCAAATCTATTTTAAAAATTTTAAATTGTTTTAGAGAGAGAAAAGTATTTTTTTTTACCTAATATGTTTTAAATGCTTTTTATAAGTAAAACATCTGGAATGTTTTGAAATGAAGAACTTTCAAAATTAAGAATAAAGTACTCGGAAGAAATGTGGCAAAGATATGCTTTTCAGTACTTTTTAAAATGTAATTAGTCACTGAAATTTATCACTATCTGATTTAAAATGTAACTTAAACAGGTCAGTCTGAAAGAGGAATTTTGAAAAAGAACAAGGCAGTTTACAGACAAGAAGCAGGACTACTTTTAAAAGTAAAGAAGGAATAATTTTCTGTTAGTAATTTTCAGTCTGGAATTTAGATTTTCTTAATATATTTTATCTAGTTTTTGTTAAAACGTTTTTTGTTGTTGCCATCTGTCTCCTCATGTTTTTATTAATTCTCTTTTCAAGTCCGAGTTCAGATCTAAATCTATGATGGTTGTATGTCTTCAAAGTTGGAGGAATACCTAAATCAATTTCCTAATAAAATCATTATTGCTGAACTATAACAGCTTTTACAGTTATTTATTAAGTGCTCAATAGATATTTTATTGCTCAGTGGATGACAACCAAACAGCAACTCTGCTGTTGTACTTGTGAGTAGAAAGTTTATTACTCCTATTACAATTTTTCTGGCTTTCTTAGAGAGCCGACTTACATCTATACATTAGGGTAGTGGCTTTTAACTGTTTCAGAGCCTTCCTGGAAATGTGGAATGATTTAATATTTCATGTGGTTTCCTTTCCTGCTTTTGTGCTTCAAAGGATGGTGAACAAATTAGCAAAAACCTCAGAGCCAGCTACTGTCCTATATCTGCACAACTCCCACCAGCTTCAACTTGCAAGCTCTGCTTAATGACTTGAAATGGATATGGCTTTATAGAGTGCATGTGATGATTGAACTCATGATGGTGATGAGAAATGAGTATGTGCTAGAGCTGCAGGATCGAACCCTTAGGAAGTACATTACCCTGGTGTACAGCTGAAGGCCTCCTGTATGCCTTAGCTAATTTCACTACAATTCAACTCCTGTATTTTAATCTATACCTCATCATATTTGACTTAATGTAGGAAAGAAAATTTTAAAATTGCTAATTAACTACAGCTTCTTGTGAGTATATCTAACAAACTCTGTAGATACAGATTATTTCAAAACAGGTTCAGCTGCAAGCAGAAAAAATGTCTGGTGACTCTCAGTTCTCCTCTTTAAGAGCTCTAAGAGCTAATAAAACTTGGATTTAGTATAGAATCTTTAAAGTAAAAAAAATGGTAAGTTAGGGATTTTGTAAAAGGGGGAAAAAACCCAAGTATTAATTTCAAGCTGGACCCATAATAGTTATAGGGTACATTTTCAAATCTATATAATTAAGGGCTCTAGAAGGATTAGAAGGAAGCTTAAATCATAGGAGTTTTAAACTGAAATGCAGTCATGGGCAATGCATAATAATCTGGATTTTTTCCTACATTGATCAGCTGAAGGACAGTAGAATGGGTGATGATGAAATTACTGTAGAATCCAGGTCATGACTCATAAATATCCATTACTGTAAGCATAAGGATACAGCAGTACTGCTTTCTTTTTCAATAGGTAAGTATATGAATAAAATGAACACGAGAATAATGGATGGCCAGGCTTCCATAACATTTTTGACATAGATAGATGCATGGATGGATGAATGGATGATGATAGGATATCATCTTGCTTTTTGTGCAAGTAGATACTTTTCCTGAGTACCCAGTCAGTTCCATCTGAATTTTACTGACTATAAGATCATAATCGCTCACAGTATTTTTAGCATCATAGTTGTGATGGTTTCCTGATTTCACAGTTCGGATCTCTTCAAACAGACTGGCATATTAGGCAATGTTGGGGTATTACCAGCAAAATCTGGATGATGTCTCTCCCCCACAGTATTCCCTAAGGGAAGACAGACTTTTTTTGTTCTCTGTACAGATCTTGGGATCCTGTGGTTAGGATTCTTATCTTGAAACAAATAGAAAAAGATTACTGAGGTTTGATACTGCTTTCCCTTGCTATACAGTCTCATCTGTATAAAATTAGTAGCTACAGGAAGGTTTCTAATAGATTTCAAAAAGACTCTGGGAGCCCTGCCTTTAGGGTCAAAACTCTGGGGCATGAGACTTGGAATTTGAAAGGCATTTGGGAATAGACATTTTGCTCTTATATCATGGCAAAAAATCAATGGCTTCTATCAGTGACCTCTCTTCTGAAAGGAGGAACCAACATAAGGATTCAAAATACTTTTAAAAGCATCTGAGGCTTTCAGATTCTAAATCCTTTTCTGTCTTTTCCGACTATCAATATAACATTCACAGATTTACTTCTGGGCAAAAAGCTTTTACATAACCCACTGACATACAAATAATTTTTTCCAATCACAGTGGAGTTTTGACTTCAACTTGGCTGCCAGTAGAGTAAGAGAATTTGAATAAATAAATCTTTAAAGCCAGCCTTGATAAGTTTTTTAATCAGTTCAGAAGAGCTTCTGCTTAAGCCAAATTTGTTTCAAAGAGTTTATAGAAGTGATGCCGAATAGTTTAGCCTGCCAATTTAAGCAAATCTCATAATGGTCCTAAAGTTTCTACCATCCCCACTAATTTCTGCTTTTTCTTTGAACTCATTTACATAAGTGAATAATATAATCCCAGCCTCAGAGTCCTAGTGAGAACTATTTAGCACATGTGGCCACTGAAGTCTATGGAAAGATTTCTGTCTGTGGAAAAATTTTTGTGGAAATTGGGCTTGGTTCTTGGGTTCCCTGAGACCACTGCAATTAGGAATGGATTTTTCCTCTCCCTTTCATCGAAATCAGTGAGAATTGCTTACTCAGAGACCTTTAAAGTAAAAACCTTTAAAATTCTAGCCTTTCAACAGCATAGCTTGAAGCCATGTTTGAAAAATAGTTGTTCCGTAAGATTTTGATTTCATTTGTATGCTGTAAATCCAGATATTAGTGGGAACTTAAGGTGGCCTAAGCTGAAGTTTAAAATGACTGGATATTCACACCCTGCTGAGGCCATGATCCAAAAGGTATGGTGCTAAGATTTGGTTCACTTTCGCTCTGTTTCCTGTTGGGAAATTCTCCTGTTTAATGTTTTTATTTTTTTTTTTTCAAATTAAAACCAACTGTCTTTCCTCAAAGAGGGGGAAAGTGGAGGATTCTTGAAATCAAAGATCAAAGAAAAGCAATTCTCTAGTCACAGTTGGACAACGTCAGAATTTCTGAGCTCCAGGTACTTTGGTGTTATGTGAACAAACAGGGTGGGTTGAAGACACTAGCACGCACAAGAATATCTCTGAGACCCTGCTGGCTTCTGTGAAGGGCAAACAAAGGGTGACCTTATCAGCAAAATTGTTTTTAAAAAACCCTGCTGAGATAAATTTTTAAACAGAAGTTATAACATAACATAAAATTTGTGATAACAAATTTTTTTTAAATTTAGCAAATTGTTGGCATGTAATATAAACAATAAATTCTTTCCTGCTGGAGAAAAACTCACTGCAATTAATTAAACTTATGCCTGGGATTATGTTTACCCAACACATAGAAAGTACACTTCATTGAAATAATTTTTATTTTTAATTAGTTCAGTGGTTACAAAATACTTGCATAACAGTTTTAAAAATACAGATCTAGTGAACTTTTTGACCTGCCTGCTATTTAAATAATATTTAAATAAATAATAACAGCTATACAGACTTGAAAAAGAGCTGGACAGTTGTGCATGCAGTCTGTGTCAGCACAGAAAAATGCTTCTGTATTGTTCTTAAAGATTTTCTCTCAGGAAAAAAAAAAAAGCTTCTCTTGATAAAACATTCTCAGTATTACATTTTCCCTTGATTTTGAAGTAAAATATTTCCAAGTATGATTTATATTAAAAATTCCAAATAGTGTTTCGACTTGTAGAATAGCTTAAAGGAAAGAAGAGTGGGCTAGGGTGAAGTTGAATGTTCACAAGTGAGTTGGAGGATGGAAATCTTAAATAGTATAATATCTATGAGCAACCAAGAGGCTACATTCTGCTCTCAATTACTCTGGCATAAATCTAGAATTACTCATTGGAAGTTCAAAGTTTTTGCTACAGATTTACACCCATATAATGAAGAACAGAGTTCAGTTATGTAAGGGTGGGAAAATCAATTTGGCCAGAATGTAACTAGCCTGGAACGCAAACTCTAATCGCGGAAGGAAACCTTTTCCAGGTCAGAAAGCAGACTGCACATTGCGTATGGCTCTTTTATTCTTTTCCTCCTCCCCACCATCTTCACCTAATATATTCAATCAAGTATAGACTCCTGCTCCTTGCATTAACATCCAATCATATTAGTCATTGGACTGCTTCTGCTTTATCATCAAAGGCAAAATAAAAGTGCTCAGATATGTTAGATTCAAGAAATTCCACAGTATGCTAAAAAAGAAGTAATAGAAAATAAGCAGGAGTGGCTGGATTATAATAGTTTAAGTGAGTAAAATGTAGAGCTAAAAACAAAATAATGGTATATTGGGAAATTTCCTAAATTGAAGTAGGTTTCAGAGAAGACCAAAATCTTTTGACAGGTTCTTGGAGGAGATTTCTGAATAGTTTGCTAGTTACAGATCTTAGTGCTGCTCAGGTGGTTTGAACTGCAGAAATTGTTATGCTGTCTTGTAATGGTTTCTGAAAAGAAAATAAAAATACTGCCTGCACATCTTGTTCTTATTCTGGAGAATTTTCTCTTGCTGGGTGCAGGGAAGGGAATGGAATGAAAAATAAAACTTTCAAAGAGAGTATAAGAAAAAAATAAAGGAATAGGAAGGAATAATGCATGGAATCTAATATATTTTTTAAATGGAGAGAGAGACTATACTGGTATTTCTTGTACTTGGCCTAGAAAAGTAGCAGGAATTATGCAGTTTTGTACCAAGAGAAAATCTTCTTGGATCTATCAGGAAAGCTATTGTGCTGTTGGCTGTGATGCCAGATGAACATATAATGAAGACATTTTCTCTCTGAAGATGTATCTATCTGAAGATAATAGTTTCTGCCTTTGTCACCACTGAAGGTGCACATGCCACCAGTGATATATTCACTAGTGACTGTTAACTTAGTTCTTGCTGATTTATAGTTAACAATGTCTCTTTAGCTGGATGATGCAGCTAAATTACCATTTCGGTCTCCCTTCTGGTTTTGATAAATCTGTGCTTTCTTTGTAGCCCATCCTGGGGTTATTGTAGGTGGAAAAAAATTATTTTGGCTTTCTGTTTTATTTTTTAATTTGTGAATGCTGATGTTGTTTTATGGCTGCCAAATGCTTGTTACATATGTCAGTTCTAAAAGCCCAATGGATGGATGAAAGCTGAGAGAGGAGTTGTGTCATTTGTCTCCCATCTAACACTTTTCTTTCACTTGAAGGTAAGACCAACATATAACCATAGCTTCCTTTTTTTTTTGTTTTTTTTTAATAACATGCCACATCTGTAAGGTAATATTTCTCCCCAGTATGCAGAGAAACAGGAAGGAAGCATCTAACATCTGCAGGATTTGAAGTTATTTTGGACAGCTGTGTGCTATTGAGAGTTCCTTTTTTTTTTTTTATGTGAAAGATAAAGCAACCCAGGTGAATTGCTCAAAGGGCATTAATGTCTGTCTGACATGTGTACTCATGTGTACAAAAAGATACATGCAAAAGATAAAATCATGCATCTATAGACAGAGTAGTGGTGAGGAAATACAGCTTGCTGACTGGAAAAGCTGCTATTGTAATGTACTCTAAGATTTTTGTTGGGATGATATGAGTTGTATGGTGTAGCATGGATGGGAGGTGTTTGGTAATGAAAAGCAGCAGCTCATCCTTGACACTTACTGATCAAAAAACTGGAAGGTTTAGCCTAGTGACATACAGAACCCATTTCAGAAGTTGGCTTGGAGCACGCTCTGATCACAGCAGAATGGAGAAAGGCACAAGCTTTCAAGGCTCACTGTAGGAAATGTTCACATATGGCCAACAGGAGATTGAGGCAGATGGTTGAGATTCTTAATATGTGCATTAGGCCAACTTTTAATTGCAAGAAAAGAGCACTTAGAGCTCAGCAATGCATGGTCAAAGTTTTTAATTCATTGACACACAAGGCCTGTCTGCTTAATATTTTATAGGTAGAGGTGAGTGACCATCTCTGCCAGAGTTCCAAGCTGGCCGAGGACATGACAAAAGCAGGAAAATCACAGGGAATGTAGTGATATGCCCTGGTGAGGAAACATTGTTGAAACATGTGAATTCTGTATAGGGTTATCATAACTCCTTAATAAGAACAGGCAAATAGCACAAAAAACATGGTTGAAAAGAGCATGTCTGTTTATCAAAAGAATAGGATAGAATCATACAATTATTTAGGTTGGAAAAGACCCTTAAGATTATCCAGTCAAGCTGCAAACCTAGCACTGCCATGGGAAGCAATCCTTCAGCAGTACATCCACCCAGCATGGGGGTGCTGTTAATGACAGATTTTCTGATAGGAACTGTGGCATGGAAGGTGATTTAATGGTGATCTTGTAATGCTTCACCAAGAACTAGATTTGTTCATATTTTATGTGAAGTTATTTTGTTTGCCATAGGAAATCTTGCCGTTAAAATGCATATCAGTCTCTCCTGAATTAGTGAAAATCACAGGAAATGTAGGATAAATATCAAATATTTATGTGGTCAAAGAAGATGAAAATAATATGGGCATTGTAGGAAGAGTTACTGGATAACAAAATAGTTATGATGTTTATCTGCAAAGGCTAACAGGAAACCAAAAACATGGCTGGGATCATTCTGCTATACTGATAAGCAGTGAGGAATGGCAGGCAATATTATGCAATATTATTACAACTTAGATCAAGATCTGGGGTAGCAGATGGGTAGAGGTGGTATAGCTAGCACAGTAGGTATAAACGGTGGGGGATGCATTTTGTCATTGAATGATTACAGTCTCAAAGCAAGAAGGAAGCAGACAGTAGATCATGAGTCAGAAGTGCTCCTCCAGCTGCAGTGCAGCTTGCACTTGTCTAAGGTCAAATATCAAAGCTAATCCCTTAAAATATATCCATCTTTGTTTTCATAAAGTATTTTCTAAGTACTAATGTAGCCTTTTTTTTTTAAACACCTATTGCTAACCTTTCAATCCTAACAGTTTTCGTGATTGATAAAAAAACTGTTCTTTAATTCATTGCTGTCTATATACACTTTTGGCAGAGCAAGTTTTCTTCATATCTCCTAAACTCTCTGTGCAGTAATTTCCACTGACTGCAGGGGTATCTGCTGGTGATAGCAAAGCTGATTGACTTCAAAGTCTCTTACTGTTGTTGCTGCACTTGGCCAAGAGTCTGCTCATGACTGTAGCAGATGTTTCTACAGTAACTTTTTTTTTAATAGACCAGTGAGAACCTTATGTAGAAGTTTTTCACTGCAGTGCTGAAGTGAATGCCAACATAACTATGATTTTGAAACCCTCTATCAGATCCACAGCACTCATAAGAGGAAAGTTTCCTGCAGATGAAAGCACAGGTTTGCCACTGCCAGGCACCTGATGGCAGATAACCAGCAGATTCCTTCCTGGTTAGTCTCAGTTTCTTTTTACGGGTTATTTTTTACAGTTTGTTAGAAAATTTCATTGTAAGTAAATTTCTCTGAAGAAATTTAGGATGAAAGTCCTGAACAGTTCACACTTAGTATCAAGAGTCAGAACAACTTTGAGTAACCCCAAATATTGCTAATTTCATTCTCATCTAATTAAGTCTTACAAATGTCTCCATAACATCATAAAATATTCCATCAAAATTGTGGGGTGTATGTGCATTGGGAAGATATTTTCAAGATATTGAAAGCAGTAGTAGTTGCAGAGAATTTATGAGGACAATTTTTGGAGGGGAACACAAGGTAATTTAAACTTTGGTCAAAATTTCAAATGGAGCAAAACTTCTTCCATCGATAACATTATTAAAAACAGGTTAGGAATTCTGTTCCTTACCACTTCCACTGAAAGTAATGTTATCACTTAAGAGCTTAATCATGTATTCTGTAAATGTCTGGTTTTGTTGTATCTACCTTAGACATTCCTCCAGTAGTTCTACAAAGAGCTGAAGCTCTTAATTACCCTGATAAGTGGGAGAAATGCTGTTTGATAATGCAGCAATGAAGTAATGTATCTGTCATGGGATCTAAGACAGAAAAATGTTGGGCAAGTAACAGAAATCGTAATTTACCATGGCCCAACAAAAGTGATACAAAGCCAGAAATCCTCTAAGGAAAAAAAAAAAAAAAAAAGACAGATTGGAGAGAGGGAAGAAATGGAAAAAGGCAAAGATACCTGCCAATGTCCAAAAGGGTACTGGAGAAGCCAGTGTGCCTGCTATGACTGTGTCCTGGAGAGAGTTTGTAAATGAGAAACAAAGGAGATGAGGAGAAAAGGATAGAAAACCTGGTACCTCAATCATTAGGATGATTGTTATCTTTCTGACCAGTTTATGCTGATTCTGGGCATTTCCTTGAAAGTTGGAGTTTACGACAGCTTTGAGAGTCTTCAGCATTTGTTGTTTGGGTCATTTACTTAGAAAAGAACAAATAAATTATCCTTCTTTTTTCCTTTTCCTTTTTCACCTCCCAAAGAGAAAAGCTGATCCTTTCATTAAGCTTTACCAGCTGGCTGCGTGGTCTAGCCAGCAGATCAGTATGTAAATACTTACATAATGTGTTCAGTTGCCATCAGTTCTTTATCCTCACAAAATTTTAGTTTATGTTTTCCAATCCTATAGTATTTAAGCTCAATTCCTTTAAGCCAAATACTTCATGATTAAATATAGTACTCAACAAAGAGTAATAACTGTAATTTTTAACCCACACAGATTTATAATTAAAAAAAAATCACTACGTAAGAAATAAAGTACTGAGGCCCCGTATAGACCTGGGAAGGTCATTTAGCACTTGACTATATTTTAATATACCTTGCATATTTCACAAGGCGGTGTGGTACTAAATTACATATGAAGGTTTGAAACCATCTGATGGAAGATGCTGCAAATATACAGCATGAAAATTATAGAACTGGTCACTTTCTCAGCTAATGCAATCAACCCTTTAAACTCCTGTCTGAGTTTTGAAAGGCCAGACAATAAAATGATATCCTTACTTAGAAGTTGTTCTCTTTGTAAAACTTCCCCAAACATTCAGCCAAAGCAGAAGGATTTCCTTTAGGAAGCCGGATGCACCTTTTTCTGTGACTGTAACTGGGCTTTGGATAGTATATCTCTTGGAATACAAAACTGTTAAAAAAAGAAACCAAAACAACAGCAGCTTACTCAGTAACATTACATACTTTCAGATAGGATAAAATACTTACTAAATGTCTTGCCTTGAGACCAATTGATTCACCTGATTTTTGTAATAACAAAAATAATATCCATAGAATTATGCTGTAAACATGAGTCAGAACTGAAGGATTTGTCTCATTAGTATTTGACAGATCGAACATTTTTTGTTACACCGAACAGACATGTGGTATGCTTCTTACTTGCATTATTTAAATTTAAACCTGTCTTATCCGGAGTGAATGAATAAATCATATTGTTTAAGGTGCCTTCAGTATTTTAAGAATCAGTGATTGCTTTTTCAAGAGTTGCCCACCCCCAGCTGGGGAAAACTTTCTGCTCAACCTGAAATCAGTGAGCTCAAAATCATGTGTTTGTATCGGCACATTCAAGCTCATTCAGAAGTTGGCCTGGCTCACATAAACTCTACACACAGCTGCTACACCAGTGGGATGAAGTGGGGAAACAGCTCAGAACAGAGCTCTGCAGTCTCTGGACCCCTGACATTTCCTGTTTGACCCTGGACACATGCAACAGCTTCCTTGTTGAAGATCATAGAGCAGAAGGAGCAAACAAATATCTTGGCTCCACTTTTGAGGCAGGTGTCCCCTCTCTTGATATTTCCTGTGCTCTGGGAGACACTGCCAGCTGTCTGTTCAGCTCATGCGAACAGTTTGTCTGAGGGCTGGGGGTGCAGGAGGGGAGCAACCTTCATGGGACTTGTACTGGGATCAGACTCAGTGAAGGAAAGGAAATATGTGCTGGAGTGTTGTGAACAGTTATTTCTGTTCAGTCCTGAGGAGAAATTCACCATAACATTACAATTAACTGATACCTTCTTTTATGAAGTGGTTTAGACTTCAGGTGTGTTTGCTCTTGCTATTTGAAATAAATATTACAGGTTTTTTTAGGATGTGGAGACTATTATACTGAATACATACCTGCTGTCTTACTTTGTGGTACAGATCATTGATATAATCCATAATTTCTGTAAAACTGTTGATTGTAGGCCACTTTCAGAGTCATGCTTTACAGCCAGATGGTAACCTTTTTGTCAGCTAAAGCAATGGCCCCACCTTCTACATATCACTGGAACTGCCACTACAGTTGACATAACTACTAAAGATTGTGTTTTGACCTTTGCTTTGTTTCCCCATTTTTTGGTTTCTCTTTACACTTTTATCTTCTTATCAGCCTCCCACTGGAAATGTTACCCTCTATTTTTCCCCACATCTCAGCTGTCTTCTAGTTTCCTCATAACTCTCCAACCTTTCCTGCATAACTTCACAATTTCCCTTGTGTCAGGATCTGTGTTCATCCTCCTGCATCCTGAATCCAGATGATATCCCCTACCTGCCTGACTGGAGGATGTCTACTCTAATAAAAGTTTAAGAGGGTAAATTAGAAACCTACAGTTCCTTTCTGAACAATGCTTAGCCTGCCCTGTTTCTCTGCAGTCCCTTTCTAGATATATCAGTTTCATGTAACCAAGAGAATGTGTGTGTCCCTAAGTTTTATCAGCCAGATCTTTATACTCACTGCTTTCTCTATCTTGACTGTAATACTTTTGTCTCTCATGCCAGGCAGTCTGGCAGTTGTGTTTCATTTAATGCAATCTCCAGGATATGACCACAGTTTACACCTTCTCCACCCCTATTAATGCACAGATATGCCTTTTTTTTATCTGTTTGGATATTATTCACACATATCTAAATAATCTTCATTTTTGCTTTGGCTTCTCCCTGGCTGCTTGACAGTCACTTAGCTCCCCACTCCAGAGATACTGAGGAAAATCCCACCACACTCACACAGTCAGCTTGATGCCTGATAGTGTGCCCTTCTTCACAGTTTCCAACTTTGCTTTTCCCCACAATTCCTTCCCTTACAGGATCTTCAGACACCTTCTACCAGCACCTGCATCTGGTGACATTTTGTGTATGTTGTCCACAGATGCTTTATCCTGTACTTTTCCTGTTTGCGTAGAAAACAGTACTGAAGCTTAGTTGTTAAATATTCTTTCCCCCAGGACAGCCTTCATAAAACCCACATTCACCATGAGGTATACAGGGGCCTTTCAAGCAAAAATTGTAGCTAAGTGATTTCTAAGTATAGCAGATGTTTGTTTGTTTATCTTTTGTTTAGAATTAGAGAAAACAAGAAAAGGAAGATCAGGCTTGTAGCTGCATTCTGACTTATAGAATATAATTGCTTTCCTCCATTATTTTTTTATGATTACTGCAAAGAATCTGCAAAGACTCTTCTTTGCGTCTTCAATAGACCAGAAGCACTTCTGTGATTTATCATTGCACAAATTCTAGGTAGATGGGGTTCTGAAGTTGATGGCCATGACCTTGTACTAACTTTTAAGTAAACATATAGTGAAGAATTATTTCGAAAGAGTAGCAGTAACACCAGTCTCACATCATTGTTTCCAACTCCTTTTGATTATGCATTACAGATGACTCTCTCCTAGTAAGTTTGCTTACTTATTACTTTCAGGGTTTCTGTGCTGGGAAAATGAGTTGCAAAAGAGACTGTGGGTATCATGACCTCATCAGTCATATTCAAAAGAAGATCAGCAAGATTACCATAGTGCATTACTTTGTAAAATTATAACCTCGAGAAGTAATAAGATTCAATTACATTTTTTTGGTGAAGTTCTTTTTAAGAAAGTATCTGTCTCATGGCTGTAGTTTATTCTCTGTCTTGATCACTGGGTAACAGTTCTCATGAGGATTTTTCATCTTCTCAAACCTTGCAAGAGATAAATCCCTCTTTTCCTGTGGTCCACTTCAGACTTTGCATATGTGCATTTACTGAAGCGTTAACTGTTAACAGTTGTGCCTAAGAACTCTAAATTCCTTACACAGCCTCAGCGCTTTATAATGCGGGAGAACAAATGCAGACCGCACAAGGAGCTTTCTTCCCCTTTGCTCTACAGAAGACCTGAAATATCACACTGCACAAGAATATTCCAATCATTGGAGCAGACTGATGGATCCTGTGGGCTGAACTTGTCCAAAATGCAGAGCACCTACCTCTGTGCATACTTGCACAAAGCCCATTGCAGCTATTGTTAATGGTGGCAAAACCAAAGAGCAGATAAGCAGAAGATGCTGAAATGTGTTTCCCGATTCTTTGTATTCTCACTTCAAAACTCAGGAGATTACTACAACAGGTCAAATTCACTCCTTCAAACCACAAACAAGAAAGGTATAGTTTGTAAGTCGATACAGAGAGCTGAATTTATCTACTGTGTCAATGTGATCTTTGTAAATGAATGATAGTAGACAATACTGCAGCTACCACAGGTTTATTTTGCAAAATAATTTTAAAACATGATTTAAGGCGTTTTTAGTCTGCTTCTCATTTAATTTGTTTTCAATGCTTTTTTAAACTTTTTCCATCCTTGTTTTGAGAACATAAAAGTCCAGAGGGCTCTTATTTTCTCTTGTGCTTTTATCTGTAGTGGTAATAGTACATACTGTTCAAGGAAGGCATAGTTAATACCATTTAGTGTATTGGGGCAGAATAAGTCACCTAACGTTTTATTTTGGAAGACATAACAAAAAACCCCATGCCTGTAATGCCAGGTGATAAAATCCCATAGGAGCTGAGTGGTGTGATGTTTCTGCACAGGTTTTTTCCTTATCTCAGTTTAAAAGGGTTTCCCCTGCTACAGGATCCCAAAGGAATTTACAATTTTTGTTTTAAGTAAGTGTTTATGTTGCTCAACAATTTGGACTGTCCATCATGACTCATTTTGGAGCCTGCTCTGCCTGCCTGACTTGTATTTCTATATGCAAGGATTTGAAGTTGCCAGCAAGAACATTTCTGTGAGCAGCAAGCAGAAATGATGCATTGGACATAGACTTCAAGGAGCTTTCAATGTTTTTAGAAAGGGAAGTGTTAACACTGAATAGATGACGTTAACACCACCACCAAGAAAGAAAAAAAAAAAAAAAGAGAGTTCTAAAAGCTGTGTTGACTAAATCTTCTAACAATGCTTGTGATTCTCCTATATCCTGCTCTGTGTTTTTGTATGAATTTTTCATAGCACAGACAGACCTTACCCACAGTGTGATTCAGTGTCGGTTTCTAGCCACGCTCTTGTACGATTTTAACCTGATTTCACGGGAAGAACAGAGAATGAAACACCGTAGTTCATGGTTGTCAGCAGTGAAAAATAGCCAGGAATCAGACAAACAGCTTCATTGCTGAGATTATTTCCGGGATGAAAACTCGTCCAACAGCTGTTTGCTTTGGCCACTACTCAGGCCCCCCCTTTTTCTTTTTTTTAAATCAGAAAAAAAAGAGGTTGGTTTTTTTTTTTTTCAAGATGTGGGCTGGTTATTTATGTAGTCAGGAAGAGATCTCTGCTTCCAGTGTTGTGGTCTCGGAGCTGTTTTGACAGTTGGAGTACGGGGAGGTTTCCTCTCTTCTCTCTTTCCTTTTCTCCCATCCTTCATCCACTTAATGCACAGACCTGGAATGCTGTAGGAAGACGAGAAAGCAAATTTCTGAGTTCTTTAATCCCAGACAGGCAGCTCTGTGGCAGTTACCTTCAAGAAAAGTTCACGCCCCAAAGGAGCGTTTAGTCTTACAGAGCCACTGACTCACTGAGCAGTGCGTGTGAGTGGCTGCGAGGGAGAAGGGCAGAGATGAGGGAAAAGTTTTGCTTCCTTGTGAAACTTATAATATTATTGTTTTAAGGCTTTTTGAAAAGATGACTGCTACTTTTGTTTAAAGCGTCTGTTCTGAAATTGCTGAAGCTGGAGTCTTCCAGACTGAGGTCAGGAGCATTTTCTTTGGCAGAAAGAAGATACTTTTATAGAAGCCATGCCTGTGCTTGGGGTTGCCTCCAAGCTGAGGCAGCCAGCCGTAGGGTCAAAGCCTGTCCACACTGCCCTCCCGATACCCAACCTCGGCCCCGCCGGCTCACAGAAGTACTCACCAAAGGCTTTGGAGCTCACTGGGGCAGAGAGCTCAATGCTTGCTTGTCAGCTTGCCATAAAGTCAACCTGTGATTTTGGAGAGAGGAAAACGCTTCAAGGAAAAACCCAGGAGATTGAAGATAGCAAGGTTAGTTGTAAACTTTACCTGTGGAACTTGATTCTCAAATAATGTTGATTTGCTTTGAAAAAAACTTCATACAAACTTTCTGCATGCAGAACTTGGGGGTAAATGAGTAAATAGACTTTTGCTGTCATCACTGAACTCCCATAGCAGCCTTTGAAATTTGTTTTGCTCAGTGTTGCTGTTTGAATAAATATTCTGTTTTTAAATGTTAATGTTATTCACTTCACAGATAAATTTTGATAAGGATCAGTAGAATCATAAAGAGAGAAAAATCATTCTGGCACCCAGTATTAAAAAAAAAATCTTGGCAGCTTTTTGTTATATTATGAAATTTAAAAAGAGATCTCACGCCCACACCTATTCCCACAGGGAGGCCCTTTTAAAATAAAAACATGCAATTGATTTTCTTTTCAATTTTCAAATGATCTGGCTATTCTTGCTGCAGAACTGCTGAACCAGAAAAACAGCTTCTCAGAGAAAAGTACTTGTGCTTTTCCCTTCTGCAAAATAGCTTCTTCCTAGCTCCTATTAGCCCCAGTTCATTGTGACTTTAAAAAAACCCTGGATTTTCTGGATTAGGATGCCATAATATTTTATAGACTGCTTTGGGTTTTTTCTTTTGTAAGGGGATTCTTTTTGAGTCCTAATTAACTTTTTAAAAAAAAATTCTGCTTGATTTTCAACTAGTCTTTCTGTTGTAGATGAAACATTTTTCATGCTTTGTACATGAGTATTGAGTCCCTTCTTGTCAGCAGCATATATTTCAGTAGATCTTTCAGTCACTATTTTATGGCTGCATGTGTGGTTTACACAGCATCAGCAAGCTGTGAGGCTACTTCCTCTTGCTTTTCTAGTACTCTGTGGAACTGATTACCACACCGGAATTAAACATATATTTTTAATTGTATCTCAGTCAGTTTGAGAACACTTAAATGTCATTAGAGTTGTAGTGACAGGATGCACATAATAGATGTAGTTGTTTTTCCTTTGTTTTTAGTTACTGGGTTAATTCAGTATTAGTGAAGAAAGTTGGTTTTGTGGTTAAAGCTTAGGATTGGGATTCTGAACATTTGGTTTCCTTTTAAACCTTGCCACATATTTACACATGAGATTTTGGCCATGCCACTTAACTTTTCCCTTGGAGTTTTCTGTGTCACATCCCCCTGTCTCTCAGAGATGATGCATTGGTGGTGTCAGACATCCTGTACAGAAATGTAAAAAAAAGAAGCAATCACTTGATTACCACAAGTGATGAACAGCCCATTTCTATAACATGAGTATGAAGATAATGAGTTTTCAAGACAATGCAATTCCTACTTGTTCATTTATAATAGAAAATATTCTTTTCTTTTTTTAATGGTGTTCCTTAACAGACATTCCATGAAAAGTAAATTAGGTTTGCAAGTACTAATTTCCTTGAAAAAACAAAAGGTTACATTGGCTGCCGATGAGTGTTTCTTGTTTAGTTTAAAAAAGTGTGGAGAAAGATACAAAGCATCTTGCCTTCAGTATTTAAACCACTTGGGAGCTATTAGTAATTAGTGTGGGACCAACTGGGAGTCATAACCTTCCAAGGCATGTGCTCCTGAACGCTGCTGAACTTCTAGCGAGTAAAGCAACAGCCTGGATGCATGCAAACTGCCATTTCATTGGTTTGACAATACCTGTCATTTCAGAGACTGCTTTTTTAAAGAACAAAAAGCAAACCAACTTCCCAAAAACAACCTACCACTCATGACATCCTTCTCTGTGTAATGTTCACAGTGGAGGCTGCTGAGAAGTATTACAAGATGATCCATAAAGAGTAAGACCAGGCAGTGCACATGATGGTCTGAAAACTTCCCCTGGCCTCCTGGTTTTATAAAAATGTGGAACATTCAAAAAAACTTATTTCTGAAGCCTTTCTGTATTACCCCCTTGAAAGTCTGACATTTCCAGTAAAGCTTAGTGGCAACCCTCTGCTCAGTTTTCTTCCTGGCACATTTTTGAAAGATGCTCTTTTATTCACCTTTTAAATAAGTTTCATGAAATCTTTTTGCCAAAGGTGTTTGGACTGTAAGGTGGATGGGTATTTATGAAGATGACATTATTTTAATGCTTTTCTTACTAGTAAGCTTCAAAGAATCAGGCTTAAAGTATTGAATGCTGCTTTCTTCATCAGGGATGGAGATCTATGCCACCTGGGTAGCCTCAGAAGTATGTGTAGGTTATTTAAACAATAGTTCTAAGCACAGATCTGATGGAGATGTTAGAATTAATGGCTCTTCAGGTTTGCTGAGCAGATGCGAGTTCTGCACTACAGGTTGTGTCATCCCAAAGCTTGATGATTTGTGAGTGCTGATTGCAATAGACTTTTTGTTAGCAAGCACATTAATCCATGTGAAATCTCTGTGTGACTGCTGCATACAATGCTGTATATTGGGGCTGTATAACTATAAAAACAATCAGATAAAGGATTTTTCAGTTAAAATGTAGTGAATACCTGGTCTGAGTTTCCAACTGAGAGTAGAACCTGACTAACATATTTCTTGTATACTTATGTTAAATATGTCATTGGATATAAGGCAGCATTGATTTTTGAGGGGAAAAAATATGGATCTCTATCTGCAAAAGACAATGGGACATAAGAATTCATTATCTGGTTAACTTTGGCTCTTGTGTGCTGAAAGCAGTGCCTTTTGCATTGCTTGCTTTGGTGTTTTACATTTGCTGCACTGTGCATCACAAGCTTTCTCATCCTGTCTGGAAGGCACTTGGATTGACACGTGTAGTCCCTGTGACATATCCTGTTGCTATCTGTTAAGTGCTAAGGATTCTAAAATAAATTTGGGTTATGCATGTTGATACAGTAGGTCATTGCCACCCAGCTGTTTCCTTTATGAACTTCACTCTCTCCAAACCTGATTGTTCGAGACTTTAGTCGCTTGTGTTGGCTTTCTCACAAAGCCAAGGCTGATTAGGAATACAGCAGCGAAACAGCAATTCTCTTTCCCCTTGCTGTTACTCTCATCTCAAAATGTTACACTTGCATATGCAGTCTTGGTTGTTTTTTTATTTGTGGACATGATGAAGTTTGGGGTTTAATAAAAGTGAAATTGTCATAAAACTGTGGTAGAAAAAGTTTGACGTTTTTGTTTACCTTTTTTTTTAATTATATAGAATTTAATTCAGGTTACAAAAGCAAATAATAAGTTGCTAATGTTTTAAATTATTCTGTGTTGAGTTTATTCAAATGCACTTTTGTTCAAAATTTTCATAATTTGTGTTTTGGTACCTAAGTCTCATACAGCAGGTCTGTCTGCTTTCTTGCTAAACCTACTAATGTTTAGGCTGACTACATGAACACTTTATGATGTGAATACTTATGCAAAATATTTGAACACAAGTATTCAGAGCACATTCTTTTTCCCTGAGTATCATATAGTCAAAAGTTTATTCCTATATATGTACACAAGAACAGAATCCAGCTGCTGGATTCATGAGGTGAAATGCTGACTTTGAAGCAGATGGAGTTTTGCTGTTCAGCTGGACCACAGAGTGCTTTTATGCAAAACCATGTCTGAAAACACCACTATATTTTCTAATATTTTTCTAACTGTGGGTATAGTATTATCTGTGTTTTTTACTGCCACTTTTAGACTGCTTGCAAAATTTATCATCAGATCATGGTGGGTTGCTTTTCATTGATGCTGTTCTACCTGTAGAGTGTGCCACTAAACTGTAACAAAGTGAAAAAAAAATCCAACAATGTTGTAGAAAGGTAAATGAAACAATGACTTAAAACTATAGGAATGAAGCAAGAATTCATATGCAAAAACAACTTATTTGGTCGCTGAATCATAACTCTGCACTACATTATCTTAAGGGTGGGTGTTGAGTGGCTGGGGCCAGACTCTTCACTGGACAAGGGTCAAAGAGCACAAGTTGAAGCACAGGACTTTCCATTGAATTTCAGGAAAAAATCCTTTACTATGAGGGTGACAGAGCACTGTAACAGGCTACCCAGAGAAGCTGTGGAGTCTTCTCTGGAAATATTCAAAACCTGTCTGGACACAATCCTGTGCAACCTGTTCTAGGTGAACCTGCTTTAGAAAGGGAGTTGGACTACAGGATTTCCCTTCAGAGTCTGTAATACTGACCTGTAGCAAAATGCCAATGGCAATAGTGTTTTACTTCATGTCATCTGAAAGCACGATTGATTTCAGCTGCTCCCACACGTTTGATGGTGTAGTCACAAGTGCGTTGCCATGAATCCTCTCCAGCACAAAGCTGTGCAGCCGCTGGGAGTCAGCAACCCCTGCTAGGCACACTAGTCTTGTCTGGCTTCCTGGGACTGCTCCTTACTCTGCTTTATTTTCCAAAGATTTTCTCCCATCATTAGACTTCCTTCTTTCAAGAGCCCTGCACCATCATTTATGTATCTAAAGTGAATTTTGTCTGAGATTAATCTGATATATTAATTGTAATGTTTCAGTTGTATGACTTGGATGATAAGATTTTAGCCTTCTTTCCTGAGTTAATTAATTCTTTTACTGTCATATTATCTTATTTCTTTTGGTTTTTTTTTTTTGTTGTTTTGTTTTCAGTTTCTCTTTGTTCATGCTATCTGTCTGCTGCTGTCTGCTTTATCTGCTTCTTCCTTCCTGTTGGCCAACATCTTTACAGGCTACTGAATATGACTTATTTTTCTCTGTATCCCCCAATCAAGTCTTCCTGTCTTGCCTGCAGCATTTTTCATATCACTGTTCATTATCAGAAAGTGCTAGTCAGCCTCCCCATCTGATCCAGTACACATATGTAAACCTAAAACTTTCCTATATACCTCAGTTTTGGGGGCTTGTGGTAAGGTCTTAAGTGGTATGGATATAGTGGGACCCAGAGGATGAATAGACAGTTTTTTGTGACCTCTCTTACAGGGGTCCAACCCCACTAAGTTCACTAAACAATTCAATTTTTATACAGGAAGATCTTAGGGGAGCTCAGGAAATTGATCTTCTGCAAGGCCTTCTGGAAGAAATGACAAAGAATATTATCTGTCTACCTAAGTAAAGGGACACAACTAACTTCTTCTCTAGAGCTCAGAAATCTGAGCAGTTAAGCTGGGAAGCAGTCTGGAAATCAGCAGGACAGAGCAGAATAGATGTGTGCTAACTTGGGAGCATGCCCAACTGAGAATGGAGTCCAAAACACTTAGTTCTACCAAGTGAATGTTGATAAAGTAATCTAAAATTAATGCCAGTGTCACAAAAACCAAGCTTAAATACTTTGATCTCATTAGGCAAAAGCACGTGCTGATGCTGTTAAAGTGACTCTTAAGGTCTATTTCATTTGGTATTGTACCATTGCATCTCAGTTTTACTCTGAGGGTTTCTAGTGTCATTCAGCCAGCCCTTTTGCACTATGACATCAAGATGTGCATGGAAACCTCTCATTTTTCCCTCATCAGCTTTCAGTTGTTTGTCAGTGATGTGGTAAATCCTGCCCATCACAAGACTCCAAACTTGGAGAACAACTAGGCTCCTTTATACAGGCAGATCTCAAGGCAAATATTTTTGTTTTTCATACATGGGTGGAGCTCCTGTTCACGTCAACGGGAGTGCTGTGTGCATTGGAATACCAGATGTGTGCCATAAATGACTTCCATATCTCTGCTTTTCCTCAGCTAACCCTTCCACACCACTTACATAGATTTTGTGTGACCCTTTCCCACCGTTCCCAAAAACTCTCCAAAGCAAGGCATCTGTTGCAATCCTACATGTCTTTGACCTTTCTTGGACGCTTTTTTGTCTGGTCTCTGAGGGCCAAGCTCCACTGATTGTCTTGACACACTGAATCTAGGGAACATAAATAAATGAGGTTTTTTCCCCGTTTTGTCATACCCTTCCTTTTCTCAGCACTAGTGCCCTGGAGATATCTGCCTTGTGGGTTGGCAAGAAAGGAGGCTGCTCATTGTGCCGAGTGTTTCATTTACAGCACTACAGCCAAGGCAACAGAAAGGGCAGCAGAAGCAGCCAGAAACCGCCTATCTTCTCCCCATAGTGACTGCTAGTGATGGGAAGCCAGCAATGTTTCCAAAGCACTGAAGTAGCTGCCAGAAATTTCAGTCAGCACTGTGGACACCTGGGACTATGTGTGTTTAAAATTGACAGAGCCCCAGTGAAGCCAGAACAGTTGGCAGGAGTTCAAATTGTCAGTAATTTCAGCTTCTTGTCTTGTGCTCTGAATTATTTCTTTATCAAACAGATAACAGTGTCTTTAATATGCTTTATGTATTCAGTACCATATGTCCACTCTGTATTATAACTGATTTAAGAACTTCATGCTGTATGAATTTGGACTACATTTCATTTTTACATATTTATTGTCTAATCATCTGTATTAAGCACATTTTCAAATAGTTGAGATAAATGTAAAGTAACACAATATCAACTCTCAAAGCTTTCGTATTTGTGAACAAATTGTATTGAATGTAGGTTGAATGATGTATCTCATCTGTAATTTGTGATTGGGATCATGGAGAGGAGGATATTCACCAACCTAAGCTTAAGGCCACTGCCTAAATTTCTATTGCTTTCATGTAATTTCTCTTAAAAAATAAGGACATAGAACTCAACTTATTCCATATTAATTGGTGTGTTGTGAGCTGGTATTAAACATCTTCAGAAAGCAATCACACTTACTCTTTTGTACTGGGTGTGTGCCTGGGGAAGCTGTTTGAGGATTTTCTGACAAAACAACTGTTCAATAAAATATCATTTCCTCAAAAATGGGAGTGGGTCTGCAAGACAATGCGCTGTGACTGCACCAGCAGAATTGAAGCAACCCAGCAACATTTGCTTGGTGCAACATTCTTGCAGCTCCCTGGGATAATCTGTTCTTCATCACTACAAATGTGGTTGTGAAGTAGTCTCTATCTTCAGGTAAAAATTATGGGTTTATATTATACCCCAGGAGGTTTAGTTAGACTTTAGTAAAACTTCCCAGCCATAACAGTAGTTAAACAGAGGAACGCTTTTCCTGTGGAAAATGTAGTATCTCCATCACTGGAAGACCAAATGTGTCCACTTGACAGTCATAGTATTATTAGCACTGATCCTTCGTTGTGCAAAGGATTCAGTGACAACCTTGATGGTCTTCTAATTCTCTTTTCTCATTCCTTGGTTCAGCTGACTTCAGGTGCATGGTAACGAAGCCATGCTTCCCTGGGAACCTGAGCTGACAGCACTGTGCCCCACAGTGACACAGATATGTAAGGACTCTCTTTGGAGACAGATTTACTGCCTTAGAAAAAGTGCCGTTCTGCAGTATGGGTGTTCCCAGAGGCATTGCACTGAAATATTGCAGTTCCTGTTAAGTTTCCTGAAAGTACAGGTAGGGTGTTGTTGCAGCCAGAAAGCCAGTGGCTTGCTTGGAAACACTCATTTCCCTGGCATATCAGTATTGGAGTGTCCTCATGCCTCAAGAGCCTGTGAGATGTGACAGTGGAGTTGCTCTTGGGATTCAGTTCTTTATTCCATACCAAGGAACTTGAAAATCCTTAATTTAAAATTTCATCAGGAGCACTGCAGTGAATATTTCATCTGGCTGCATCTTTTAGGGGGGTCCCTAGAAGGCCGGAGCATCCCAAAGCACCCATCAGAGAGAAGGGTACCACTAGGTTTAGGGAGTTTGGTTGTGCTGAACAACACTTCATCTCTCAAATAAAAATAATGTTCTTTCTGTGGATTTTTCTGTTATTTCAACCATACCTTGATCCCAGAAATTTTTACTAGATTGATGTCCTGCCATGACGGGTAGTGTGCGTGTGTGCAAGTCAGTCCAGCCCTATAGAACACATGGCTGTATTAAACAGACTGTGGGAGAAAGGGAAAACATCATCCCCATAGTGGAGAGGGAAGAGAGAGATTAAAGGGAAAATGGATGATTTTCCCACACTCAGGCTGGGTCTTTGTGGCAGGACTAGGAATTTCAAGTCATATATTTCTCAA
Source organism: Petroica traversi (assembly GCA_025920805.1). Taxonomy (NCBI): domain Eukaryota; kingdom Metazoa; phylum Chordata; class Aves; order Passeriformes; family Petroicidae; genus Petroica; species Petroica traversi. Next base: position 9,140,531 of record JAHLSL010000009.1, on the reverse strand, counting down.
GTCCCTATCTCCACATCATAACCACAAGCCTATCCTTTGTCTTTTCAAAGGGATCAGTTAAGAATGAAACAGCCAAATATTGAGTTATTTTTCCTGCTTGCTTCATGAGAACATAATTTTAGTGTCAATAGCTACCATAATTTTGGGCCCAGCTCTGACTTGGAGGTGGAATTTTACTCCAGGAGCCATATTCCTCTTGATTTTGATGAATCCACCCAGGATAGACTAGCACAATTGATTAAAGATGCAGAATATTTTGTGCCCTTTGTGGAGCAGTAAAACACTCATCAATGGTGCTGTGTGCAATGCTGGTGATAGGCTGTTCACTTATTAAATATGATGTGGAAAATCTAAGGATTTCTGAAGCAGGCCTCTTTTGAAGAGCAATGGCTTTTTTTTGGTCCTATTTTCTGCCTTTGAGTACACTGCCAAGCTCCTTTGTAGCAGAAACTTGCGTTTAGTAAATACTAAGGGCATGAATTACAAATAAGAACTGCTAATTTTTTTTGACTAAGTGTTCATTCTGGTCTAGGTCCACTGTCCCTTTCTTTCTACTACACTGGACTATTTTTTGAGTCACACAGTTTTTCTTGCACTTGCATACATGGCACACAAAGAGTAGTTCATTTAAATCAGCTCTGTGTTTCACTCTGACCTGGTTCACAGGATGTGGTCTTGGAGGAAGCCCATGCATTAACAATAGCCTTTTGACAAGTGAGGGTGTTTGGGGATTAAGCTGGAAGAGGAGGAAGCATATATCTATTCTCAAACCTAGTAGAGGACTATTTTGTGTGAATCTTCACTTGCCCATGATGTTTCTGAGGTCACAAACCTGCCTTTTTGTTTTTACTGGCAAGAGGATGCTGGCTGAAAGATAGCATAACTTCTTTAAAAATCAGAAAAGGAATGCAGAGTGTTTTGTCTGGTAAATGTGAAGGGATAATTCCCTCATGTAAGATGTGCAGATTTCTGATGGATCTTGTGTATGTTCTGTGTAAACCAAGCTGAGAGAAGTTGAAAAATAAGCAAATCAAAGGGAAGCATAATTTTGAAGTGGTTAGAGCTGGATCATAATATTTCTGGATATATAAACTGAGAAGGTGCCAGTCAGTAAATGTACTAACTCTGCATAAAACATGAGAGAATTTGACCAAGTATAATATTAGTATTGTACTAACCTACTTTCACCATCACATTTAGTCTGACTTATCTTTTTAGTTATATTTATTCCCTGTAAACCCTCCTTTGGTGTTCTGCCCTTCTGATCTTAATTCCACAGGTAGCTTTTCATCCTTCAATAGTCTCAACAGTTGATCAAAATGTTTGTTCAGGTAAAACTCTCCAATTGCAGCAAATTTAAAAACAAATTGGAACAAAAATAGTTGCTGAGCTCTCTCTTGTGTTTTCCATTTCAAATTATCTCTCTATGACAGTTTTAACACCTGGCTTTCTATCTTGTTGATGTTGTGTTAAGCTCCAAAAGATTTGGCAGTGAAAACTTCCTGTTGTGCATCAGGATTAGAATTACAGGGCATGAGTAAAAGCATCAGAGTTTAATAATGACTATGTCCATGCACAGAAAGATAACTCCCTAACAAGTGCTGTAAAACATTTGACCACTTTCATTAATCAGGAAAGGCAGCATGGCTCATAGATGATTTAGGGGTGAGTAAGACATAAGTCAGGGTGCAGGATTTTTACTCACCGCTACAACAATGAGATTTCCTGGCAACACATCTATGCAGTAAACAAGTTGGTTTCTTATTTTTGGAAGTATTTTTGTTTTGGTTTGGTTTTTGTTTTTCAGGCTCTTTTTATTTTTTTAAGCTGTCTCTGTAGTGGAAATAAATAGGCACTAAATAAGAATGTGAAATAACAAATAAAAGTTCAAAAGAGTTTAGAAATTTCCTCAGCTGAGCAGTCTGCCTGCTTTCATCATTGCTGGCCAGCTCACCAGCCATAGACAAGAGTGCGGGAAGGAAGAGTTGAAGGAATCTGTTTCTCATGAAGGAGCAGCACAAATCTGAAAGCTTGAGAGCTGCAGGTTCAGATTTTCTTTTGAAATGTTTCTGAGAGGGGGTAAGGCTGAGCAACTCACATGGGAATTCACATTCTAATTCCATTTGTAGTTATTATCAAGTACCTCCTTGAACTCAGCTCATATATGAAATGGTAATGAATGGATTTTTTAGAATGAAGTTGTGTCTTGGCTAACTATTTTTTTTTTTTTCAAAACTGAAGAAATAATCTAATTAGCTACTTTTTAAAGTGTTTTTGAAGTTACTTTTAATTATCATAGAAAAATCATTTTTTTAACCTAATCTGTTACTGATGTTTTCAGCTTTCTGTCTGTCAGGCTAATAATGCATCAATTCTTTGTTTCTACTTATAGTAAGAAGACACAAGTAGAAGGCATTTTATATACAACATATTTTTTTTTCTTGTGTAAACTTGTGATCCTTACAAAAATAAGGAGAGAAAACAGCATCTTTTTTGTTTCCTTTACCTTGCTGCAGTATCACTGAAGACTGATATGCTTCTGTATTATTAACTGAAACCTAAGAAATAGGTGGCTCCACAAAGAAACTACTGTAGTGATTGACAGTCAAATACTCTGCTCAAAGGTGATGCCACCTCCAGATGTGTCTGTGGGGCTTAATACAATTTAATTTGCAGAACTTTCACATCCAGACTCCCCTTAGGCAAGATCTAGGTTTCTCCATTGGGTGTTGGGAATGGGCTGGTGCTGGTGTTACCGATGAATGAGAGCAAAGCAACCCTCCCCATCCATGACAGCTATGTCAGTCACAGCCGTAAAGAGTTTTGGTTTATAAGATAAGCTATTAGCACAAGGGAGTGAGGAATAAAAGAAAAATGTGTGGAAATGAAAACAAGGCTTTCTTCCCAGGGCCCCACAAAGTCAGTGCAGGATTTTTTCTGAGTTATTCAGCCTTATTTGTGGACATGATGCAGAGATGTAGAGTACTGAGGGGAGCTTATTAAGCAAAGCTTCAGAAAAGGGAGCATGCAAACCTCAACATACTGAGTACTGGTGTGTTGAACTGAAGAGTATAATTCAAAAAAGATATTTAAAGGGGATTTGGCAAAAGAAAAATAATATTATACAGGAGATTCAGAGCAGCAAAATAGAATACTAGATAGCCAAGGCTACCTAAGAGCAAGGGGGTTCTGGACCTATGTAAATCTATGGAAAATATTATTCCTTTTTTCCTGGACATTAAATAGTCTAATTTGCAGGATTTAATTTTTAAATATTTATATAAAACGCCATCAAAGACAGAGTGATAGTAGTCACATTTCAGTCTAAGGGACAAAACTTAACTTCCCATTAAAATATTTGTCTTGTATGACAATAAAGACAGTATTTTCAAAAATAATTTTCACTCAGATGTATATTTGTCTTGTTGGCAAAGATGGAATTTTGAAAGAGCATATAGAATTACTGCTTATAGTAATGTGCAAAGAAGTGACACATAGAACATATCTTTTTGCTTGTCATTAATTTTAGCATTAACTGATATGTTCCATACTGAGACAGGTGAACTCAGCAGAAGCGCTGGTCCCTGTGCTGCTTAGACCATGTGTTTCAGTCAGTGCACCCACAGTGCTCAGATGCAGCTCAGCACCCCCATTCCCAGAGACAGGCCAGGGTCTGACAGGTACTACTCTACTCTGTCCCTCCACTGTTCCTCTCTCAGGCTGCATTACCCCCTCCAGTTCCTCTGGGGTGGGAATCTGCCTCTGCAATGCTTAGGATACTGATGGAAAGATGGTAAATAAATTCTTTAAATTATTGGGAGTCAGTTTCCAAACAGACTAGATTGATAGACCCTATATTTGTATGCTTCTGCAGCTCTCTCCTTTCACCAGCTCTGTGATGTCTTCTAGGAAGATGTCTATTGTTCACTCCATACTTTATTCTAGACACATAACAAAATAATCCTTTTGAAATTAGAATTTGCTATGTTCTTTAAATCAGTGGCAGTTTTTCTGTTACTGGAGTAAGAACATCATCCCATTTTGTTGTGGTTAGACAATTTATAACTTCTTACCTTTTCACAAGGTAAGATTTTCAAGCCATACTTTCAAGTCTCATTTTTTGGAATGTTGAGCTATGTTTGTGTCCTGTGATGTTTTATGTGAACTGACTGGTATTTTCTGATAATCTTTTAATCTGAGATTTTTATTCAGGGAAATTATGCACTTTAAGAAAAAAAAAAAAGAACTTCTACTTCTTTGTGCACTGAAAACATTCAAATGAATTGTTTAATGAAAGCCAAGCTTGTTACAGAAAAAGATAAACCTCTGTCCATTTACTATTTTTTTCGTCTATCTTTTTAGATGACCTATGGAATTTGGTTAATTAAAAATTCCCAAATATTTAGGTTAGCCTTGTTGCCGAAGTATTTGGACATTTAGATATTTATTTTAAATTATACCCTGTTGTGTTTTTGAACAAAAATTTAAGAACTATGATTGGCATGTCACTGCCTTTAATTTCCTTGTATGGTACAGTATGCAGTTCATGTCCATTCTATGCACTATAGCCAAACTGGAGTGTGCACAAACAGTGTAAGGAAAGGGTAATCAATCTGACTGCATGAAAACTCTGAGGAAATACTGATAAGTAAAACAGCTCATAAATTCTACAGAGAGAATTGTTCACATTCATGGCTCTAAAGATTAAAATTGAGGCTCCTTCTGTCCCACCCATAAATGACTTTTGGCAGTAGAAATGTGGTCAGCAAAAATCCACTCACAGTCTTTACTGCCAGTCCATGTCAGCTTTGCCTTGTTCTATCTACTGAAAGAGTCCCGTCTTTATAGGAAAAATGTCCCAAATTATTGTATTTCTTTAATGAAATCTTTCTTTTTGAGTTCAGTAATATTAGGTCCCGATAGCTGAAGGTTGCAGTTGAGTCAGGACTAAGTGTGTGTGACTAATGGTCAGTATGAATAGAATATGTGGAGCACAGGCAAGAGACTCTTTAGGACTGGTTTTTCCGGTCTGCAAATGGCTTGGGACCAATGGAAAATATCAGAAAAGTTCAAGGCAGTCCTAGCTTCTTTTTACTGCATTATAGATTAGTGAAGTTCGGAATCAACATAGAGTGGGGAGCACAGAACAAAAATTGTTTGAAGAAAAGTTGTTAATTCTGTCTTGTAATTTTTGTGTTCAATAAAAATTAGAACCCTATTAATTATGTTTGTCAGTTTAGGAGTGGGTGGAGGTCTTTTCTGAAAACTGAGAACTCTCTACAACCACCTGAAAGGAGTCTGTAGCCAGGTAGGAGTTAGCAACTTCTCCCAGGCAACCAGCAATAGGACAAAAGGACAGAATCTCAAGTTGCACCAGGGCAAGTTCAGGATAGTCATTAGGAAGAATTTCTTCACTGAAAGGATGATTAAACAGTGGAGATGGTGGATTTACCATCTCTGGAAGAAACAACTCAGTGTGGTACTTAGTGTACTTAGTGCTATGGTTTAGTTGATATGGTGGTGTTTGATCAAAGGTTGGACTCAATGGCCATGGAGATCTTTTCCAGCCCTAATGATCCTGTGATTCTATGAGGCTCCAGTCACACTGGAATTCATCTTATCTCATTAAAGCCAGTTAAAAGGTTGACATCTAGTCTGAGCTGGTTGCATGGGCTTCTACTCTATCCAGATGGCAGAGATAAATACTTCTTGAGGGCAATTCCTTTCTTTTTTCTGAGTTGTTTATGTAAATGTAGAATGACTCACCCTCTGGCAGTATGTACATCTATTGATTAGTTAAGGGGAGGTGAACCATCTAATTTAAATTAAATGCTTGATTTTCAGTGTCTGAAATTTTCTGAGATGAATCTTACCTGTAGTACATAACTTCTATTTGTGAAGAGCTTATTGCTAATGTTATCATTATTATAACAGATTTAAATCTGCTTTGCAAGCTAGAGGAGACATAGCCCTCATAAGGGTGATGGACCTGGGCACGCTTTTGTCAGAAGGACATCCTCTTTTTGATTCTTAAAACAGATTTGTGATATGAAGATATGGAAAGTCCCTGAGAAGTGGTGAAGAGTAATAGGCAAGCAAAAATAATACTCAAAATGAGCCACTGCATGGGAGACCGAGATATATCTGTGAAGAAGACAGGTTTCGTTTTGATATATTCTCACAGCTTTCTGCCGAATGCTGAAGAGATTGTAGAGATCGTGAAATGGATCATTACCCAGAAATACTATAATGAATTAGTTTACTAAATTAATGGCAAAATAACTGTGTATATAAACACAAGCCTTACGTGTGCACACAAGGAGAAATATTTAAAGAGTTGATAGGCAATCAACTTGCACTTATGGATGTACGCATGGGTGCACTTGCACCAATGTTCTCTACTATCTCTGCAGAATCTCATTTAGATATACACAGCACTTGCAATCACTAGCATTAGACTCCCTCCTTCTTCGCTTGCTGTCACAGTCTTTCTGAGGAGAAGGGTGCCATTAATCTAGAAGCTACTCATATGTTTGAAGAGACAGAATCTGAAGACAAGTAATTCAGCCAGTATAAAAATGGAATGTTCATCAGTGTGTTCTCAGCCTTGCAGACTATTGCATACATCATTTTAGGAAAGTTTTTCTCGAGGATTGCCACCTCCCTCATGAATTATATTTCTTTTTTTTGGGAGCTGAATGACATTGCTGTAACTGTTACAGCCATTGCTTATGGGAAGGGATATCATTGAAGAATTGTGGTTTCTGCTTAACAACTTGAAATAAGCAGGAAGGCTTACAGCAAGTGACAGGGCTACATGCAGGCTTAATCAAGTTGGATGTGTGCTCTGCAAAGGGTGCTGCTTCTTGGCTGTAGCGCTGTAATCTCTCTGGTAAATCCCTCATGAGCTGTAAGCTACTTTGCTTGGCAAGCTGTCATGAAGGAGAAATGTTTGGAAAGCATTGGAACTGTCACCTGTCTAACCAGTCTGCTTATTTTCATTTTGGACATCATGCTTGCTGTCTTCACTAGAGGGGATATGCAGATTGGTCTGAGCAGGTGTGTGTTGGTCCTGACAATTTGGTTGCTGCCATTTGTATTTCAAACCAGGCAAGTCCCAAGTACACAGATGCAGAGCCTTATACCAGCCTAAGAAAGAGAAGGCATCAGTCAAATTACAAAGATATCTCATAAAACAGACATCAAAAGATAGCTAAATGCCTGCCATTTCAATAATATAAACATTTTGATGTGAAAGTTTTAAAGGTGTGTGGTAAATGGGCATATTAAAGGGGTGACTGGGTTTTGCATCTGAGGGTTTAAGGTCTTAAAATGCACAGAAACTAATTTCCTTTCAAAACTTTTAAGTTGGCAATCTAATATTTGAGGCTATAAAGTTTACTTGATGCATCTAAATCGTTCCTCTTGTAGCTTCCTATTCATCTAAAACACTGCTGATAATGCCAAAGAAAGTGCCTAATTAAAAAAAAACCCACCCTTTTACCTTCTACCATCTTATGATTTAAAAACTATTAAACCCAAACAATTAAATGAGAGGATCAGTGATGCTAGATGCTATACAAGTGGAATAGTCATCTAAATTCCATTTGCATCATTTGTGATGTAAGAAGTGTCTCAAATAAGTGAAGAGAGAAGGAAGTAACTCACAGATACATACAAATTTTTATCTATGTTTATGTTAGGACATAAATGTTTAAACGTTGAACTTCTTTTGGCCCTGCTGTAGTATGCTAACTTATTTCTTGTCAAATACCTTAGTAGAAATCACTCTTTGGAAGGGGCAGTTAATCTCAGAGACTTTCAGTGCCCTGGAGATGGAGTGAAAACTGTGTGTGTGTGTTTGGGTGAGGACTGGATGAGTGAGGAGCAAGGCTCTGCTATTGCTCTGAAGACAGTGGACCAGTGTTAGCACTTGGATAGATATGTAAGGGCTGTGTCTTTTTGAAAGAGCCTGAAGTTAAAGACTAGAAAACTGAACTCAGCCCAAGTGAATCAAAGGAAGGATGTTCAGAGAAATGGACAAAAAGATCCTCGCAGCTGTCTCTTCTGTTTGGCATGCCCTGATTGCAATGATTGTTTTTTATGCAGTGCTTTGATGATTAAGGGAACATTTCTAAACAAAGTACACATTGAGGCTGATAGTGCAAAGTTATCTGAAACTGTATGAAAATGGCTGCAACACAAATGCCACAGTCACTGCATTCGCTTACTTGATCAGGCAGCCTTTACTTTCGCATTGAAAGAGAGCTTTTTTCCCTAGCTCCACAGGAAGGTAGAAGCAGAGAAAGCAGAAAACTTACACAGATTCTTCTATCTTATTTGTCTTGTGTCTGAATATCACTGTGGTTACAACTAGCATGTCCTTCCCAAATATTTTCCTTGCAAGGCTAGAACTAATGAAAGGGATTTTAAGGAGGGGTGAACAGAGAGGGAGATGGGGACTCTGAGGAGACTGAGTGGGATTACCAGATACAGAGGATGGGGTTCAACACAAAAGGCTGACTCGCAATCTCTGCCATGACAGGGTTCATAGACACAGTCCAGCAAGTTTTCTATGCCCACTGACTCCATGTGCATTAGGTTCCCTCACTTTCTACATTGCTACTTAGAGACTTCTTGACCTTAATCCTGGAAAATGCAGGATATTTGAAATCTAGATATTTGAAAAGGAAATTACAACTTGACTCGTATCTGATTGTTTACAAGAACCGAAATTCAGCAAAGGCAAATGCAGGGTCCTGCACCTGGGGAAGAATAACCTCAGGGACGAGCACAGACTGAGGACTGATCTGCTGGAAATCAGCTCTGCAGAGAAGGACCTGAGGGTCCTGCTGCATCACAAGCCAGCAGTGCCCTTGGGGACAAGAAGGCCAGTGGTGTCCTGGGGTGCATTAGGAAGAGCATTGCCAACAGGTCAAGGGAGGTGATTCTGCTCCTCTACTCAGTCCTAGTGAGGTACATCTGAAGCACTGTGTCCAGTTCTGGGCTCCTCAGCGCACGAGAGACACAGAGCTCCTGGAGTAGGTCCAGTGAAAAGCAGCAAAAGATGATGAAGGGACTGGATCATCTTTCTTATGAGGAAAGGCTGGGAGAGCTTGGCCTGTTCAGCCTCCAGAAGAGATGACTGAGAGGGGACCCCATCAATGTATACAAGTATCTGAAAAGAGGGTGTCAAGAGGATGGAGCCAGGCTCTTCTCAGCAGTGCCAAGCTTCAGTTGTTTAGTCGTACAGTTCCTGTGTTTGAATATGGCAGCATCATGCAAGAAGACAAAAAAGCAAAACAACATTAACTGTTTGGCATACTTTATTGCAATTCAGTTGGAGAGGAAGAACAGAATTTAAAGGACAAAATATTAGAAGCAGCTGTGGATACCTTAAACAGGTTTAAAATTTTAAGAGAAGTGCATATGTCTTTAAAAGGGAACAGGGTGCAGCGTTGGCGTTAGCTCATACAATTTTTGAATGGCAAGGAACATATTTCAGTAAGTCAAGTTGTTCTAATTAGGCTACAAAAGAAAAAAGATCTTGTGAACTGAAAACATCTTGCACTGAATGGGTAAACTTGATCAGTTTAGTCTGAATTATTTGGCTTCAGTCTGCATGTCTCATTTGATGTTTGTTGGCCTTTGTACAACTGCAGAAGAGTCATGTAGGAGAGGGGGGGCTGGAAGCACTGTAGACTGTTCTTTTTGGAGACATTTGTCCCTCAAATTTGTGTACTTGAGCCAGAAAGTTCAGGGTAATGCTATGAAAAATAGTGCTTCTTGAAGCATAGCCATATTTATCTGGCATTAATTCATATACAGTGGATACAACACTGGAACAATTACAAAAAAGGAACTGATTACAAAAGTGTATGGAGTGGTGGTTTTAATAGGGTCACAGCTTAAAATCATAGCAAACAGAAAAGGAGAATGCTACAGAAATTTTATCTTATTTCTCCTCCTTCCAACCTTTGTCCTATATATATTAATCCATCACTAAGTACTGTTTTTTAAATTTTAAATCAAAAGAGAAAAAAAAAGATAGGATCTTTAAATGTTTCATATTTATAAGGCTCTTCAGCCATCAAAAAAATTTGAAAGTTCACTCTAGTACATAGTTTTCATTTGTGTCATAGTGATTAAGGCAAGTTTTGGAAGACTAAAATTAATAATATGTGAAATACTAACAATTTTTCTTCCTCAGAATCCCTACCTCAGAAAGCATTTGCTGAAGGTGTAAAATCTGGAGATACTCTGAATATTACCCTGTAGATCCAACTTTTCTAGCTTTTTAGGGCCTAATTTAAATTACTGGTGAACAGAGGCCAAAAGTCAAATATATATACATATATATAAATGTATTTTTGAGTTAGAAATGACTTGGGATGTTTGCAAGTGTGCACAGACACTGTTTGACCTGAACTCTTCTGACATTAGCCACCTGTTGCATAAGCTATAGGACTAATAAAATAGAGTTGCAGAAGTATTCTGTTCTTCTTATTTTCAAGACAGCAAAGCATTGCAGCCAAATTTTGAAAACTGAGCGGGAAACAGAAAGGAGGCAATAAAAAAAACCCTCTAGAGATATGGTGTGTTTTTCCTCATGGTTGTTTATGGTCCTGACGAAGGTATAGTTATGCTCTACAGAAAGGAGTAAAACTACATTACTCGAAACCATTCGAAAAATTGCTGTTTGGACTCAGTCCAAAAATCTATTGTTAATTACAGGTAGATCAGTTTTTATCAAATATTCAAAGGAGAAACTGTGCCTGAAATTATTTTAAAGTAAGTCTCCAATTCATAATATAATTAACTCTTAATTCTAAAACATATTTTTATGAACTGAAGATATTAATTTTTTTTCTTTTCTCCTTTTCCAGTCTTTCTGGTGTTTTCTTGCAGGTTTTTTGAACTTGGCTTTCTGTAACTCTTAAGGGGCTTTTCCAGATGTTGGATGCTCATTAAAATGAATTCTGTTCTAGTTCAAAAGTCTTTGGAGAAGCACTGAGTAAGGCAACAGTCCATTGATTCTCTCAGACTCAGTGCTGGGTTCATTTCATGGACTTAAGTTCAACAAGTAAAAATGTGCAGCTGTTTGTTCATTTCTCAACAGTGCTTTTGGCCAAAGGAGACTTCTATGTATTATTGCAATGACTTATAGGGGTTTTTTGTGGTAAAGGATGCTCTTTGCCTCCTTTGATCATTGTTGTGTGAATCTGATGCACCAGTGATGAATTGCTTTTAAATACACACTGACAAAATTGAGTTTTCTGCCATTGGTGAAAGAACCTAGAAATAACAATATGACCAGACTTTGCTGAGTCTGCTGAGTAATTTCAGCATGTTTAGATTGGCTTTTTTTATGTTTGGGAGAAGAAATAAGAGAACAAGAGTCAACTTTAAAACACATCTTAAGAGGAGGGTAATCCCACATAAAGTAAGAACACGTTACAATGGAAGGAAGTAAATTCAAGAACACAGAGGCTATATCCTACTTCTTTTGCTTTTTATACTGGCACACAGTAGCTTAATACACTGTACTATAGAAGTTGATGGGGGAAATATCTTTTATTTTCCTAGGGAAGACAATTATTTTTCAGATTTGCTAACTGCAGCCTTATTTTTAACCTAGCATACATGAGTTGCTCAGGTGTATTATTTATGGGTTAGTTAATTGCTTATCCCAGTTATAACCTGCTTTATTTTTAACTTGAACACTTTTTCCATCTTTTGAAACAAATTTATTCCTATTATCTTGGTGAGACTGTGTTAATTCCAGAGGAACTGACCCTTTTAAAACACTCCATTTAAAGTTTCTAGAATGTAGAGAATAATATGAGATATTTATAATTAATGCCCAGGTAGTTTAAATGCAAGATTTAAGTATTCCCCTTGCAAAAATTGCAACTTGTTGATTTCCATGTGAAGTTTCTTTTAATCTCACTGTTTCACCACCATCAAAACAAAACTTCAGTTAGAGCTGTTGCCATCAAATGGTAATGAAAGAAGGTTCCTTCTTCCCTAATAAATGAATTTAACTAGGAGTGCTCACATGTCTTTACTGACTTTACTAACATGTCCATTGTTGTAACTGTTTTAAACTGGATAGTGTAATATTCAACATATCTGGTAGGTTATTTCTTTTTAAATGCTAAATCTTAGTGCATTAGATAGTCTTTACTTTTGGCCTGCTTTCAGTGAATTGACAAGCTTTGGGTTTTCTCATTGGAAAAAATACAAGTTCACTTGATGTATAATATACTTCTGGCTGGCTGACTGCAGGCAGCATTTGAGGACACTTTTAAAAGTCTGTACGGCAGAAAGATAGTTGGAATGTGTACAGAAGGAAAAAGAAATTATTGAGCTGAAAATATTTATACTTAATATATAAGGAAAATATGGAAAAATACCTAAAATTAAGAAATTTAGCTTTCAGATTGAAAATGGTGTTGCAAATAGCTTTCCTATAGCTCACCCCATTTTCATGGGTTACTGAAAAATTTTTTCATTACTCTGTGAAATCTATGGCAGATTCTTAAGGCATCCCTACAAATAAGGCCAGTATTCATTAGCCCTGAAAACTTCTAAACATTTATCTACATGAATAAATTACCACAATGCTAATTACCACCAATCCAAGGATTGGGATTTATATTTCACTGCTATTCTGTGATCACATCATGTGCATGTTTTTCACTGTAACCTAAATACAAGGAATAAAAACCACCACCTTACTTCACAGTAACTGGTTCTTGTTCCCAGGCCTAATTACAATTACTTTGGTTTTACCAGGGCACACGGGTGGACAAGAACCACTGTTACTCTGTGTAACTGTCACTAATATCAAAGGCATTTTTGCAGCAACTTCAGGGAGGCCCAGATTAAAGCAGATGTGAGATGAGGCAAAATTCACACCAAACCTGACATCACTTTAGGCTGAGTATTTTATCTGTAAGTACATCTGGGATCCATGCATGTCCGAGGACAGAATATAGTCCTTTAACTCTTTGCCAGAAGTTAAGGATTTGAAAGTCCCAGTGGCCTCATGGTTGTTATTCATTCTAATGAAACTATCCTAGCACTTAGAGAATTTATTTATAACATGTATTAGGAGTTGTCTTTCTTCTTCAGAAGACTGCACATGTGCACAACAGCAGTCTTATGGTGGTTGGCAGGTATCCTTGCCTCACTCAAGCATCAAACTGTTGAGTTTTTTTCCTGAAATTCCTGCAAAGGAAAATATTATGCTCATGGTCGCCATCTGGTTGGCCATGTTCTTTTGTTTTCAAATGACAGGGAAATCTGTATCAACTGCATAAGGAAAATTTTCGAAACCTGATTTCACTGTACTGATTGTTGTGTGTAGGTCTGTGTTTCCGATTATGGCATTTTTTACAAAAAGTTTACTATTTACATTTGAAAACCTGTAACATCTTAACATAATAGACTTGAGCATTAGATACATATTATAGATCTACTCATAGCCTGTAATTTTGTTGCAGCCTAATTTTCTTGGAAAATTTTATTCCCTGCTTTGGGCAAAGAATTATTTTCAGCTAAATATTAGGGTAAAATCTTCATATTGTTCCTCCCTACTTCTTGTACTGGGTCTTTTGGTGAAACCTGTGTTTTTCTGCACTTCAGCTGGGGCTACTACTGAAATTTTTGTTTCTCAGGTGTTTCTGGACAAGAAGGGCAGGATCTTTTAATCAGTACACAACTTTCATTAGCCACATGTATTCTTCATGTCATCAATTAATCTTCAGCAAATACTGTTGAATTACACCATCTCTTCTTAAAAGTTTCCTTCTGTGATTTTACCTCTCAGATTGACTTCAACTTATCAAAAAGGTATTTTCACTTCCTTTCCTGTCAACGTATAGTATCCACATTGAGGATAGGATATGGTTCAACTTACTGCTGAGCCACAGATATCTGTACATTTCCATGGTTCTCTACTTTCAGTCTTGTGGAGAGAGATATCTCTGCATGTATGTTCTCTTTGTGTACATCAGGATTCCTGGAAATGCAGGTCTCTGTAGAAACTGAGCAGCTCTATGAGATTTTTGTGTACATGATCAAAGTACTGCAACTCCTATAAACTTAATAACTCATAATTCTGCCTAAATTACTTTGGAGCTAAGTCCTTTCCCATTCCTCAGCTGAAGGATAAAACTTTATTCCTAACAATTTCTGTCTACTTTCCTCTTGAACAGAAGGAAAACTTCAGATTTCATGGAGATTGCCACTGCAGCAAATTAGAAGGGCTGATGGTCTTTGATGCCCATAGTAGCCTTGGAATGGAGCAGTAATTCAGAATCTCATTACTCCATACCAAGTTAAAAGGTGGTGCACCTCACCCCACTGCAGAAGGGAATATGGATGATCTTAGCAGGCATCAGCCCTTTCAGAGTTCCTGTGTGCTTATGACACAATTCCCTCCTCTCTACCACCCACTCACATCTGTTTAAAAATTTGGTATGATTTCATTTATCAGCACAACTCCAGAGGCAGCTCAGAGCTTCCTTTCATGATGTCTTGTGAGCCGGAAGGAGTTGCTTTGGTACCACTTATACTTGCTCCCCATTCAACAGCAAATAAAAGAGGCCTCAATAAAGGTGCTGTCTGTCTGTTTTTGTCTGTCCCCTACTGAAGCCCTCTGAGGAAGCTGGCATTGATCTTGGAGTTGAAGCTAGTTGTCTGGGTCACTAATCCTAATTTAGACTTTGTAAAGCAGACTTTCTGAAAGGCAGCATGAGGTGTCATTATGTATTGTAAATAGCATGGTGATGCTAAATGGAGATCTAAAACAAGAAAGATGATGTGCTTTGGGCTGAGTCTTGGTGTTTCTCTTAATGTTAAGTATTTCCTCCTAGAAAAATAGTGTTTCATTTTCATTCAGTTTAATGTTTTTTTCCTTTACATGGGAAAGGATATTGCGCTGACAATTGCAAAAACCCACTGAAAACACTCAGTGTTGTCATTCAGCCAAATTATAATCCCTTAAAAGTGTGGCAGAAATGAAACACAGATTAGACATCAAATGCACAAAACATGATTATCGATTTTTAGATTGAAGTTCCTGTATTTCAGTTTTCTTTTTTGCCACAAATGATGCCGAATTATGAGCAGTCTTATTCTTGAATGATCTTCATTCTCCTCATAAATGGGCAAGTGCAAAAGATAGTGTCATAGACACCAACTGTTTATGTTAAATCTTCCATAAATATCTATCATTAAAGAATTTTTTCAAATGTAGCATCTAAGGAATGTATGGGTTTGACCAGTTTGATCAACTGGCATTTTATGGGTACCTCTTATGTACCACTTCTGTCATCCTGCTGTAAATACAGAAAGAGGATGCTTATAAATGGCCTCATATGTTTCTTTGAGAACATTGCTACAAGTTATAGGGAATATGTAGAAACCCACTCATGCATGATATTATTTTTAGAACTGAGATACCTGTTTGATTTTAACAGGGATCTGCTGACACCCAAGAAATTTTATCAAGCAATTTCCCAAACCTATTTTTGTCTTCTCATGTGTTTTATACCTTACAAGTCTAAGTGAAGTTAATGTCAGGTTCTCATCAGCACACATGCAAATCAGAAAGGCAAGTAGTGAAGGTTTAAAAATTCTCGGAAGAGCTACCCTCAAAAACATGTTCACATTTTTGTAGATTGGTCAGTGCCTCTTTGAGGAAGTTGCCTAATACTAGGCAAAATGGTTTTATAAATGTGAGTTTAGGAAATGCCCTGGAAATTACTGAAACAGTATTGCTAATTTTGCTAATAACTACCAGATCCTACAGGATATCTAGTGGGTAGTCAAATTTATGAAGAAAGAGCAAAATGGTTTCATTCCTAAAATTTAAATGGTGCTGTCTTCAGTAATATTTATTTCAAATTTACAAGCTGGCCAAATAGTTTCATAATCAGTCTATGAACTACACATCTCCCAAAGACTATCTCCAATCCCACATTATTTTGAGTATTTCCTGAAGTCCTGTGCAATGCATAAGGCATTAGTGCTTTTCCACCTGCATTTTCTGGATAATGATTGGAGTGTCTCCCGCCCTGCTTTTGCAAATACTCAAGAATGGCTGTTATTCTCCTTTTGACTCCTCTTACACTCAGTCTTGAGCTAGCACAAGTATTTGAGTAGTCATGTAGATAAATAGATCAGAATTCATAGACCTTTACCAGAAGTTAAATAAAAAGTATGACTTAATCTGGATCTGTTTTCTAGTACTGTTCACAGACTCTTAGAACAGGAGATGAAGGGAGGTGTAAGCAGTGGGTGTAGGAAGTGGATAGGACTTTTGAAGCAGTTGTCAGTGTATATCAATTAAAACATTCCTTAGACTAAGGCTCAATAGGCTCAGATTAAAAATAAAAGCACCTAAGATAAATAGGGGAGGCTTTTGAAAGTTTATATTTATGTCTTGGATGAATTGGAAACTACTATTTGAAAGTACTGTGGGTAGACTTAAAATAATTTTAGTGTTATTTCCTAAATTTATCTAGAATCATTGGAAGATCATCTGTTAATCAGACAATCTGAATCTGAATATTCTTGGTTTCAAATTTAAGCATTAGATTTCTACAAAATAAAGCCATAGAACCAGGAAGTTGAATGTAAGAAATAAATAAGAAGGGAATTCTGCAGATGATGACTATTGCAAGCTTTTTATAAAACTACTGCCAGATGAAATTACAGCTCTAAAGTATCTGGAGTTAATTTTATCTGTGCTAATTTACATATCAGCAGACCTGCATGACCAAAACCACCTTTGTATGATTTTTCCTGGGATGGCATATATATTTCTAGATGAAAATTTCCTTTTCTCTTTTTTTTTTTTTCCTATTACAACAAACTGTAGTTGAACCTGTGCTAGGTCTTAGGAGTTAGGAATAAATTTTCCTGTGGATCTGACATGTTTAAACTAGTGTTCATAAAGTTTTGTACATTTATATAGTTTTGTAGGAAGATCTGTAAAGAAAGAAGGAATGTTAAATCCTGCTTTAAATAAGAAGCATGATCATGCTTCAAAGGAAAAACACATATAATTGGAAGGAAGGAAACATTTAGTTGGCTGAAAATTTCTTTTAAATTAGTGTCTAACAATGAAAAACAGGTATATATGTATTTGTGTTTGGGAAACATGAAGGGATTTATTTCTGATCATTAAGAGCAAGTCAGCTATTTCCTCAGCTAATCAAATTTATCTCTCTTTTTTATTATTCTTTTTATGGGAGTTATTAAGCAGATTTATGAAACAAGTAATCCTTTTGAAATTTTATTGCTAAATCAAGATGAGATATTTCCAAAGACAATATAATTATTATTGTTAATAATATATTTCAGTATCATCTGCCCAAAGATCAGCTTGTTTTCTTCTCCTCTACCCCAGGTTTCTCTTTTTATTGTCTGTATCATGATTAGCTCAACAAACTCACTTCTTTCAGTTTGTCTTTCACCTCTTTTTTCCCCTTAAGATCCTCTGTTTCTTCTGAAATATTCTCTGGCTGCATTCTTTATCACATCTCCTCCATTGTTTACTTTCCTTTTGTTTTCTCTTCTCACACCTTTATCCTTCCCCTTCATGGAGTGCCTGAGTGTGGAAAAAAAAAGGAGGGGTATTTATGGGGTGTTTGAGGGAAAAAGGGTATTTCTGATTCTGTAAGGGGTTTTTATTTCTCTATCATGTCAGTCATAGAAGGAGAATTGTACCTGCTTGGGAGTAATTTTAGAAATACTAGAGAGACAGAGAGAGTACTGTGAACTTTGACTCGTTCATATTTTTCCTCTTTGAGTTAATTTGGAGGGTGAATTTGTCAGTTGGCACATACTACCTTTTTGTCCAAATAATTCAGGCATTCTATTCAACTCTTCATCACAGACAGTAACTGCATGATAAATACCTTATGCAACAAAACATTTTTCACTCAAACATGTAACTCTTATGAGCACAAAAGAGTTTTGAACCACCTAATAATAGTTATGGTCTGTAATGTTCATAAAAATATAAAGAATATGCACTGTGAAGAGGAAATGTAATAAAATTATGTATCAACATAATTTTAGAATTCATATGTGTGTTTAGACTATGGTAAAAATAATGCATAAGGCATGTGTGAGGTTTGGGCGCAGAATATAGTTACTTTATTTTGTTACAGCTGCGATTAGAAGTTATGGAAGGGAGAGAAGAAAAGGCTTGAAAAGGAGCAGAATAAATTAGACAGTCTGTCAAATGCAGAACTCTTTTTCCAGGAGGTGGAAGATACACTAGGGAAGAGGAATTAATCCCACTCAGTGGCCAGACAAAGAGAGGCATTGGAAAAAGAAGACATCTGTTGATTAAGTAGAACACAGATTGGCAAGAGATAAAGTGGGATGACTGAAGGAAAACTTTTTAAACATCTCAGAGGAACGTATTTTAAATGATATTTTGGAATGGAATAGACTAGGATTGCAATGCATTCTGATCTGAATACAGAAAGATGATGCTAAATTAAGAAAAAAAATAACATACTGTGGTGGAATGAAATATTAAGGAATGAATTTATTCTAGATGAACAGTGGAAAAGAGTATATAGGGTTTTTTTTTAATCAAAGGTAGGCATGTAGTAGTGAAAAAGAAAACTGAACAAGATTCTGGTTGTAAAATAAAGATCCATACTCTGAGCCCCAGGTAGAAGGCATTTGAAGAATCTCCTTGATTAGAAGTGCTGACTGACTAACAGTGGAAAATTTTCTAGCTGCTGGGACAATGATTCTTGAAACATTAAACCAATATGAACTGATTGTCTTGACATGAGGGAGTTAGAGACAAGTATGTTTATGACCTGTTTGAGATTATAACCTTGTAAACCAAGGACTTTATCTTATAAGCAGTCTTGAAAGTAGTTTAGAAGTAGAAACCAAGAAAACAGTAGTTAAAAGGTACTACAGAGAGATCACAAATTCAAAAATTGGATCAACCCCCAAGGATTTAGGGAAACAAGCCAAACAATTTTAGCCAGTGGAAGGCACACTTTAGTTTTTCCTCAAAAATCTACTGAAGTGAAAAATTCTCTTGACCTTGTGGTCAAAATAAGAAGTTGTATCCCTGTTCTATTCAGGCTTTCAGGGTTTTGCTTGTCCCCAGAAGGTTTTAGTTCTTTGACTAAACTCCAAACACATATTTTGTTTTCCTTCCAGGCTACTACAGAAGGAGGAGGAGTTCACTCTGTGCTTAACAGTTAAATATTGTACCTAAATATTCTTCTCACAGCAAGAAAGAGAAGGCATGAATTTTAGGGTTTTCTCAGTCTGGATTCACAGGCCCCCATTTCCTTGAAGAGTGCCCTATTCCTATTGGTTTTCCTGGGAGAATCCATCAGTCATTCTGTTGAAATACAGTGGAGCCAGGAGCAGAGATTACTGGGAACTTCCTTCTGACACCCTTTAGAAAAAAAATCTTTTTTTCTATTCTGTAAGTGAATAATTCTTTTCAGTAGAATCAGCCTGTAGGATCAAGTGTATAGCAGATCGAATGTTATTAGATTACTTGATGAGAAGGTTAGCAAAAGGAAGAGATAAGTCTCCTGCCAGGCTGCATCTGTGGCCTGAGCAATGAGAGTGGGATGGCTGCTGCAACTTGCAGAGCACAAACCATGCAGCTTAAAGCTCTTTCTCTCCATGGGGGTCTATTCAAAGTATAGCTGGTGATTAATTAAATAGTCAAGAAAACTCATTACCTTTATATATGCTCCTTACATTATGTAGAAGGGAAATCACTTTATTTGAATTTCACCGTGATATGATCCTCAGGTTTCTACAACATTACTTCTGCAGAGGATGAAACATGTTCCTATGGTCTGAATATTTTAAATAGGTGCCCAGTATAATGTGTCTATGGAGAAATAGGTGCCTGAAAGCCAGATAGATGAAATAACAGGATAAGGGCCCTTAAATACCGCTTCTTGTGAAAGCTGGCTTTGCACAGTAGAAGTGAAAAGGTAGACCACCAATGAACAACGTGATTTATAGGTTTATAGCAAACATTACTCCTGTGGGATTAGATGATGTGACAGTTTTTATAATACTCTAAACTTTGTAAGAAAATATGGTAAGGAACAGCTTTCTGTGTGAGAACAGAAATTTCCACAACCAGTACCTTAGTTTTTTGTTTTATTTTCCAAAAGGGAAAAATGGAATTAATATTAGAAATATGTTCTGTCTGGATCCAATTTCAATCTCGGCCACACTCTCTAAATAAGAATCTATAATCCAACTGACCGCTCTCACAAAGTTCCCTCATATATATCTGTAAATGAAAATATGTGTGCTAGAACAGACTGCATAAGTTTAACTAAATTGGCTTGAAACACACATATTTTAGCTAAGTGAATGCAGGATTTTGTGCAGACAATGTCTACATCACCTGCCTGTGTGCTCTGTTTTAGTTAGGAAATATAAGAATGGAATGTCTGTGGGGGAAGAAGAAAATTCAGTTATAATCAGTTATTAAAGGTTTTTTAATGCAAGCCAGATTATGGAGGGAATAACTACCAGTTTTCAATTGGTTAGTATGAAGGTTACTATAAATCTGTAAACTTTGTTACTAAATTTTGAAAAAACAAAACAAATCCCTCCCTTGCTGGGGAATATTTCTCCACCTTAAGAAGAGAAAAAGGAAGAAATATCCATTGAGATAAACAGAAAATAATCTTTGAGTGTTTGACACCATAATTTAGAGCATTAAAAAAAAAACCAAAATAAACTAAACAAAACAAAGAAAACAAACACTAAAATCTGCTCTTGATTATGCATTATTTTCAATGAGTCATAAAGGGGTAGCAAAAGCATATCCAAATAATAGAATTTGGATAACGGGATGTATAGCAAAGAAGGGACTTGAGAAATAAAAACTCTATATAAGCATCATCATCATTGTTATAATAACACGTTTGAATTTTAGAAATTGTTTGAAATTACTGAAAACAACAAAGCAACTAAAACCTATTGTTTTTCAATATCAGGCACATGACAATGTTATCTGCAAATTTAAATGAAACATATCTTTTGAATTTAATTTTTTGAAGTTATGCATCATTTGCCTTTGAGGTACTGGTGTGGTTTTATTTGTTGATATTTTAAATATAAATTATGCATTATAATTAACTGCTAAGTTTTACAATAAATTCTTATTTAAATGTTCAAAATTTAGTAATACTTTAAAGAGTGAATTTGTCCATGAGGAACTGACATGGCAGAATCCAAAGAATGGTGAAAGTGCCATATCTTTCTCATTCATACTGCACCTGTGCAATTTCAGACCAAGGAGGAGCTGCTGTGTGTGTGGTTGAGCTTACAACACCATAAATAGCCTAGTGCCCATAGTGTTGATAATTACCAAGCTCTAGTGAACTGGTGTAAGAGCTGTTGGCAGAACTGTACTTCCTTCCACCACCTGCTAATGCAGAACATGAGAGAGCTGAAATGAAATAAATAGCTGTTCTTTTCCCTGCTTGAGAAGTTGATCCTATACCAGAAATCTCCCTGACAGTTCAAAGTGTTGGAGACAGGAAGACAGGAAAGTGTCATGAGCATTGCTAACTTGAAAAAGTTCAAAAAAAGGGTCATGTGGGCAGGAGGGCTGTTGATGAATAAAACCTTGCAATATGTTTTTGGAGTCCAAGGGGAAATTATCCTAGTTCATCTTCCTAGAAAAAGGATGGGTACTCCAGAGTAATGTTTGGTAACTAAGTACACTGTGTTGCTGTCATTAACAGGTAACAGAAAAGATCAGATTATAAGAATTATATAGTACAATTTCTGTGAAATTCAATACTCTTCTACTTTAAGAACACAGATGCATCTGTTTAAATGAACTTCCAATAGAAATGCAAAGCTGGAGTTTTCCATGAGTCTCGGGGAAGTTAAGCAATCTTTTGATTTTTCCTCTGTAATACAACAGTTAGTCCTGCTCTACTATAAATCTTGGATTTCTTTTAAAAGTAAATATGTGTGAAAATTTCACACACAAATTTAGAATTTCAGACTTGTCAAGCAATATGAAAATTACCCTATTCTGAAAACCCTGGAAAGTGAAATTAATATTTAAAAGTAATGATGAAGATTCACTGGTCACAAATACATATCTTCCAGAGTTCTGTGCTTTATTCTAATTAGATTATGCATTTATAACATAATTATAAAATCTGGGATATAAATATTCTATAGTCCTTCAATAAAAGTATGGTAATTGATTCTCATGGTTATATATATATTAGACTAAATTCTTTCTGAACAAAAGTTGTACTAGAGATAGAACTTCTCCAGAGGTTGGTTTTCTGGCCATTTCAGTGCCCAGTAGATATCAACATCAATCCTCATCTTGATTGCATTCACTGAAATCCTGAGAACTTTTATTTTAGAAGTGAGGCATATAGAGCTGGCAAAACCTTGCATTTCTTTATTTTATTTCCTCTCATAGCTTATAGTACTATAGTCCCATTCATCAGGTTAACCATTACTTATTTTCTGAGACTTGAGTCAATGCATCTCACTCCACATTTTAAGTCAGAGTTGATAGTGACTCGTGGAAGGGAGTTGGTTTCTTCTGATGATTCAGAATTTAAAAAAAAAAATGGATGGGTCAGTGAATACTCCTACATGATTCATACTGTTCTTTCAGGATTTCAAGAGTGCTTGCCATACTTGAAAGGAAGATCAGAGGCTTGGAATGGAAAAGGCTTTGAATATTCATTTCAAAGATACTGGAATAGAGATAGCAAATAACAACCACACGTCTCTAACTCCAGCCTTCCTTTCACAGAGCTCTGTTGTTAATAACCCCTTTTTTTAAAAAAGTGTTTGAATGCTAATGGAATGCCCCTAGTTGGATCACACCCATTGTTAATAATTTACTTGAAACAGACAACACTGATGTGAATTCATGTCCAATCTAAATATATATATATATATTCTTCATTAATATTTGTTATTGTTTTTACAAAGAATATTGTTTCTGCTCTTCATGCCTACTCTCTTTCTTTATCAGTGCCAGGGATAAACGCTGTCTAGCTCTGCTGGCATGACTGCAGGAAACACAGACCCCCAACAAAAACTCCCTGTTCTGAGTCTGAGCTGCATGTGCTATTTCACATAATATTCACCAAAGCCAAGGCTTGCATGAATTCACCATGATTGAAATGTCCACTACAGCTGGGGACATACTTTTAATCATTTGTTGGTTGATAGAGCAAAAAAGCATTAATTTGGCCTTGCCTTGGATCAAGCATACTTTTCTTTTTATTTTTTGTCATTCAGTACAACAGTGTTGCAAATAAGATATGCAAAAATAATTTGTCCAATAAAATTAAACACAAAAATTCTGAAGAATGTTTGTACTGTTAAAAAACTGTGCAAAGCCTCCTTCTTCAAGGAAATAAAAATGCTGAAGCCAAGCCAAAATAACTGTCGTTATCCTGATGTGTATCTAACCACTATAGTTTTTTCCTCAAATAATAATTCAACTTATTGTGGTAATTTAAATTATTAACATGTAAGGAATTTTGAAACCTGTTCACCATTTGCTGTCTTTTTGAAGTTAGATCCATACTTCATTCTCATGCAGAGGAACTGCATGAAAATAAAGATAGCCCCTAGTAAAGCATTGGAAGGACAGTTCATAAGACTTCAGCTGGGCCACTGCACAGAAGGGAAGCTGATCCTAGGCAAAAGTTATATGTCTTATTCATGCTGAAAATAGGTTGATTATTTGTAGAATCCTGCTAGGTAATTATTCAAATGAGACAATATTTGTAAGCGTTAACAGCTGCCAAAAACTTTGTAGTTATGTGTGCAGCCATAATCGGGAAGTAATGCTGAACTTCATCTCTGCAATTTATAAGAAAAGTTCATAGCATTTTACAAAAGACATTAGAAAGACAAGATAGGACAAGATTTTGATTTTTAAGTTTTTATTCTATTTGAGTAAATGTTTTGTTTTAAGTAAAAGGGAAGTTGAACTGGAGTAAAGAAATTCTGTTCATTAATTCAATGCCATTCTTAGTGCACTGTGAATTACACAGGAGTTCTGTTCTGAAAAGGATGAAAAAGTTCCCAAGAAGTTTTTTATGCATCCTGTATGAAAAAATGGGTTATCCAAGTTCAATATTTCATTGAATTATCTTAATCTCTCCCTTAAGGAAGACACTAATTCACTGCTGAAACTGAACACATAATCAAGACTCATAAGTATATCCACAGGCTGGTGTGGCTTGAAAAATCAACTAAGAGAGAAAACTGAAAGTATTCACAAAAAAGACCAGTTAAGTAATTTTCTTAGAGAATATGAGAAAAGACTCTTCAGTTTCCTCTTAGTAAAACATCATGATAGGTAGGTTTTGTCAGGCAAGAAAGTTTTTACACAGAAGATGGAAAGGCTTGTCAGGCTAGAAGAAATGAAAAATGTGCCTTCAGCAGGGTGATTGAAATCTTTCAGCCTAACATCTCTTGATATCTCAGCCTTCAGTATCTTAAATTGACCAAATGTCTCTCAGTGTAATGTTAGAGCCCACCTTCTGGCTCTGGAGCAAGCCCAGGCTGTCCAACTCTTCTGCATGAGATGAGTCAAAGATTAAAACCTGAACAGAAAAGTCTGCCACAAGAAGGTATTCACATTGATCAAAAAACTCTTAAACCAACATTTTGCATTTTTAGTGCAAATGAATTGACCACTTTTGGTGAAGGGTTGTTTTAAATAAAAAGATGCGAAATCTGGCATTCATCCTCTTGTAAGAGTCTGATGATTACAGACACATAACAGAAAGAGTTTGAAATTTTGAATTCTACTTAGGGAGTCAACTCCACCTTTCCTACTTCATGCAGGAGAGCTGAAATCCCTAGACTATGGACAAATGTAGCATGAAGTCACTCATCTGTTGTTTTTGAATGACTTCATTGCCAATAATGGAAGACTTGGAAAGATCATCTCACTGAGTTTGTTCCTTATTTTTTAAAAGGTGAGCCCTGAATTCCAGTCTTGGTTTAAGGCCTCTTTCTTTACTTAGTGTCTTTTCAATGGAAAAGTTAAAGAAATACTGGGAAAATGGATGTAGAAATCATTTCAGTATACCAAGTACAGAAGTAAACACCATCTTTCTTTCCTTTGCCACCTCAGAAGTGACATAGAAATGTAAGCCTTACTTGGTTCATTAATCCTATGAGAAAAATCCTCAAGAAAATGGAGACTTCTCTGAACCTTTTATCTGAGTCTCAGTCTTTAAACATTGAATACTGAAGTATTTCTTTAGTCATTTGTAATTCCAATATGTGGATCACTTAGACTGGCTTTTGTTGATGCCCATTTTTTCACAAGCACTATATAAGTAGCCTAGGAGTCTCAGAAAGATTTATGGATTCTTCTTTGTAGCAAAAGGTTTAAAGTTAGGCAATTTAATATCTGATTTCTTGTACCTTTGTGATTTAACAGAACTGATCTGCTTTGTTGAGATGTTCTATATCTCAGCTTGATCACTTCAAATATGCTCTTTTATAAGAACAAAGGGAGACTGCATTGGCCGAAGTATTCACACCTGTGAATAGGATCATAGCTACCATTCAGGAGAACTGACATTGGAAAATTCAGCAACTAACTTTATGGTTTTTGGGGTTTGTATTCCCTGCCCAGATTTTTTTTGTGGATGTCAGAGTTTGATGTGCTCTGTAGGTGGCAAATAATTAAACTTCCTTGTATGAATCAGTATATGTTGCTGACTCTATGAAAAATGCTTAGGAGACAGGAGACAAGATGCTGCTTAATCCAGAAAACTAGGTCATTGAAAAACATAAAATATTTACTGTTATATGTGGTGTGGAAAGAGAGGTACTGCAGATGTCTATCATGGGACATGATGTGGAAAAATAGGTGCAGCAGATTTTCCCTTTGTAATTGTTGAGGTGATTCCTGGAAACTCTGCATCAGTTTCAGCTAGAGGCCACCTAGCTTCCCCAGTGAGTCAAAAAATCTCGTGAGCAAAACAGCCTAGGCTGTTCTAATAGAGCATTTATTTGCTAATGAGTCTTTACTATCATGTTCTCTTTTCTCCTCACTCCAATTTATCAGGGTTGAATTTAATTGCTGTGATCACTGAGGGGGAAAAAAAGGATAATTTGATGCTAGTGTTCTAGGTTATATCAGCTAATGCATATTAATGACTTCATGCTTCTGTAATCAAGCTAATAGTGACCTCAGACCCTGCTAAATATGGCAAAAGCCAACTAAAACAGAGCTCTTATAATTTTGTAGACAAAGTAGAGTTTTCACATCATGTAGGAATTCCATTTGGAGCCCATCCATTTTGATGAATTTAGCTGAAGAATGAGGAAGAACACAGTATTTTTAATAAAAATGTTTGGTTGAGGAGATTTCTTACCATCCCATTTTTTTTTTAAAAGGCATTAAGGATGATGTAAAGACAGTGACAATCTCTTGAAAAATATAATTTTCTTTGTTCCAAAAGCCTCAAACAAAGAAAATCCTGTTTACTTTGATTTACTTAGATACTTAGATAATACTTTTTCAAATTATATCTTCTGTACCGGTGAAATCTTATTTTGTCTTTCTGGAATGAAAGTCAGTTCTCCCTAAATACAGTCATGAGACCATAGCCTACTAAAAGCCACCAGTAAAACTAGATTCATAAGAGAAGTTGTGGGAAGAGTCCACTAAGCTCAGGAGGTCTTTGGAAGCCCCTGCAGAAACTTCCAAATAGCTCCTTCAGGAACATCTCTGCTATTCTAATCATATTTCTGAAGATAGCATTCATTTGCACACCTACTGTACATACACCCATTAATTTCTGTCTGCAGATCAAAGCATGTAATCAGCACAAAAAGGCACGTAGTTGGATTTCTAAAGCCCCTTAGCTCCTAGTCAAACAAGCTCTTATGCAAAAGTATCTTAAACTTTGTGTTGTCCGATGCTTTAAATTATCTTCCTGCATTTGAAGAGATTCTCAAAGAATATGTTAGGAAAAGAGAAAGTGAAAAAAAAAGCTTAAAAAATGAAAATTAGAAACTAGAATTATAAAAATTTCAATTGATTGAATGGGAATCAGTAACTAATGAAAAGTCAAACTGATGTGAATAATGTAGGGACTTTTACTTCTAGGAGGCTGTGGTTCAGTTAAAGTCCAGATCAGTCATAACTAGTTATATTAGGCCTGTGTAGGATAAGTGTGTGGTCTCGCATGTGAACAGATGTTGATATTTCAGAAGGCTACACTACAACTGCAACTAATTAATACCATGCTGGGGATCACAGCAAAGAGGCCAGTGGCTGAGATATCTTGGAGACTAAACTGTCCTCTGACCCAGGAGATAACTTTGCCTGTGGCAGCTGACACAGTCATCATTAAGAAACTTGCTGTCCTCTGTACCATATGCATGCTTTGGGTAAACAGAGAAATTACTCATTTTCAGATTTTGGAACCCTTTATTGGTTGTCAAATTTGTCTAAAATAGAATATGTAAAAATGTTAAACTCCAGTGTCCTTGTCCCTGTTAACAGTATTGATGTTAATGATTTGCACAGTTAAATCAGTGTTGCCAGATCTTGCAAAGCAAATTAATTTTAAATCCTTGTTTGTAATACTCATCATTAAAGTCCCAGGATACTTTACTGAATTTAAATTTATGTTACTTTCTCAAAACCCAAGTGTGTACAGGGAGGTGGAAACTGCAGCACCTTACTAGAGATCCCTTTGTATCCAGAGACACCAAATGCTGCAATTATATGGCTGGAATACCTGCTCTTTGAGGGGAAAGCTTACAGTCCTGTGGAAGATTTCTATGTGGAGAAATTAGGGTGCTTGACTAAATCATTTGTGTACAGTTCCATAGAGTCACTTCCAAATTTTGGACCTATTTTAAAAAGTAATAGATGTGTAGGATACCACATAGATAGCAATTAATTGTTCTGCCAGTGTATTAAATTTCAGCTTGCTCATTGGAATCGGAGGTAATTTGTGACATTTTCAAGATGGTGAGGAGGTCTACATCAATTTTGTGTTTGTGTGGTGAGAGGCTGTCCACCAGTGGAAAGCAGATGTGGGATAGAAAAGGAGATGAGTTTCTGTGTTAGACTTCTCCCTACTTAGGCCATTGGCTGTCTAAAACAAAGGTAGTTATTAATTGCCTGTCTCAGAGCTGTCAGAGTAATGTATGCAATTCTAAATATATACATGCATAAACTAACCGTGGAAATTTTTCAGAAAAATAGTTAGGACTATAAAGCAGCTTTCTGAAATCTTCTTGAAAATCTCAGTTTTGAGGACAGAATTTTCAAACCAATTTGGAAAATTTTGGTTATTGCATGTAAATGATGCTAAAAAACTGTAAAGTTACTGTCTCTAGCATTATTTGATTTGATCTATAAACATGCAAACTTTTATTTCCTTCTGCTTTGAAATGTTTCTTCAGTCATGACATTCTGCATCATTCATTCTTCAGTAATGAGACAGAATAGGTCACCCAAGTCCCTCCTTTTTCCTGTAGAAGAGAATATACTTAGTGTATATATATATATTTTTTTTTTTTTTGACAGTTTGGGGAAAGTTTTCTTACCTCTGTGGGAAGATGCTTTCCCTTTCACATAGATTGTGACTAATGATGCATTGTAAACACCAAAATGAAATAGATTTAAAGTGAGGGCTGAGTCCAGAACTTCCACTGGTGAGCCACCCCGAGGTGCTTGTGTAAAGCCCTGATGATTTGTGCAGTGCTGGCTAGTCATCAGCAATGGGTTCTGTGGCAAAGTACTTCAGAAAATAGCAAAACAATGTAAACTTTTTAATGCTCTGAAAGCGGGTAAGGAGAAAGTTCTCAAGCGGTGAATTTCTTTGTTAAGACCTGAAGCACATTTGCTGTGCATGACCATCTTAAAATACTGCTGGAAATACTTTATTGCCAAACAGGAGGAACTGGGAGAGCCGTGAATGGGCAATCTTATCTTTAAACATTGCTTTCCAGCACTATTTTCTTTACCCTTTTGAGTTTTCAAAAAGAGCAGGGAATCACAGGAATCCTCAAGCAATTGTTTGATGTAAATCATGACAGTAAAAGCATTTTAAGATTTATTATCCACAAAAATATTACCTTTTCCATGTATTTAAAGGTTCAACCAAATTTTAAAATGGATTTAACTATCCAATGCAGGTGGGTGCTTTCAGTTGTTATTCCTATTGTAAGCTATCAAGAAGTTAGAATCCTAAAGCTTTCACAGATGCCTAAGTGTGTGCATAAAGATGAAGTCAAGTAAAGTAGATCAGTGACCCTGGAGGCTTGTCAAATTATAAACCTTGGGTGAAATCAGTGAATATAGTTGGAATATTGTATCGTATTTAACAGTGCAAAAATAAAAATTAATTTCAAATGACAATGGTATGCTTTACCAAAAACTGGTAATAATGCACATAAGGGTACAAGAATGCTGTTTTTATGGTAGGTACATCTGTAAAGCCATCTAATGGAAAAATTATTATTTTCAAAACCCTGCAAAATACATTTTGGATTTTCAGATTGCCATTACTACTTCTCATATCAGATTTTATAACTTGGTTATAAAATACGTGCTGGGCTGTTTTACTGAGGTTAGATCTGAAACTGTAAGTCTGGGTCGGTGCCATACACCTGGCTTCTGCGTTATTATAATCTGAGCTATGGGATGGAAACCAGCTGAGTATCGTGTTTTAGGGTACATCACTGTTTACATGGCATATGTTTATTAACTAACTTTTGGTATTTCTTTCTGAATATCAAATCAAGGCCACAGTTCAACAGAAGTCAGTAACTTAAACCAGTTGTGTCTTACCCAAAGCTCATTAAAATCCTTGAAGAAATTCTTACTGACTTCAGCATGCTTGGAAATATTGACTTTTAACTAATCACTGAGCAGAACTCTACTATGGTGTTTCTGAGACATCTAGATTGTTGCAGCCAGTAATACATGGGAGGTGATTATGCCTTTCAGTGCAAATTGTTGTTTGGCTTAAAGAAAGAAAGGAGTTGTTTGTTTTGTTTTTTTTTTTTAATGCTCTGGGTCACTACAGCACGATAGCTAAAGGGTCCTTAGGATTCAGAAATAACATACAGCAGTTGCTGGGGTTAAGCAACAAAATGGGTTTGATTGTACACACTTAGTCATCTGTTGGGCTACATCCCATCCTTTCCAACAGAGGAGCCAGAGAGAGAACAAATGGGTGGAAAAGATATGAACAAAAGAGTTAGAGATGGCCCTGAGGCTTCCCCATTTAATTGGTGTGTGCATTGTGGATACACAAAGATACTGTTCCCTCTTGCTCGCATGCATTCATTTTGCTGCACTTCACATTTACTCAAGTTTATTGACTACAGACACTGTGCAAGGATCAGGCCAGGAAAGGTAAAATTTTTGTCAATTCCAGGTGCTAATCTGTCTACAAAAGTTTCATTAACTGCTTCTGTTAGCTGGTTTTTATTTGATTTTTCTCTCTTTTGAAAAAAAATACTATATAAGATCTGAGCAAAGCAAGTGTTGTATATCTTCAGCCAGTTTAACTGGAAAGAAGGTGGGCTTAAAGCTTAGACACAAGTAATAGTCACTGTATTATGAAAGCCTGTATTTAATTATGTGGCAATAAAGACAGAGCATATGTATAAGCCTATTTAAATCTTATTCACAGGATTCTGTGCTACTTACAAATCTTTATGCTGTTTACTGTGTTCTCATTTCCCTTACTAATACATTATTTGCTGGTGCTTTTCTGAAAATTCTTTGAAACATAAGCTTTTACTCACCAGCAATTTATACTGTGTTGTTGTGATGTCTGACCTTGCCTCAGAGGTAAGTCTGAAGCTAGGAAGACCAACAGTAAACAAATAATTTTGTCCCAAAATAGTGTTTAATGATAAAGCTAAGCAGAAATAATGTTTGTACATGAAGAGGGTATTTTCTTTCTCCCTCCTCATCTGCTGCCTCCCTTCCTGCTCAAGACCACATGTTCTCTTCTCCTGCCTCTGGCCAGCACTGATGCTTGCCAGACAGCTGGATTGATTCAGCTTGCCCATCTTTTCAGTAATCATTTCTCTCTGGTTGTCAAGCTGGTTTCTGCTGCATTGAATTACATTTGTTCAGCAAGGTGGGTGATGCCTATCCAGTCTTGGAGAAGACCTGTGGTGGCAAAGAGTTATAGGAGTAGGTGACATAGATGATTAGAGCAAGACATAATTCTATACTGTACAATGTGACATAAGCCTGGATGTTTCCTCCTACATCCATGTGGTTTAATAGCCACTGTTTAATTTCCTATGCGTAATGTTCTTTATTTGTCACATAAGCTAAAAAATCACGGAAAATTCCATCCATACATCACACATCAATTTTTTGTGTTATCTGTCTATCCATCTCTTTAGTAATTCTTACTTTCATTTTCTGTTTTTATGTGCATCAATATAGGAATTTAATATTAATTTATTGTAGCAATATTGAATCTAATTATCTTTCTAAGAGGAAACAAAGAGAATTTGAAAAACTATCAGTATTTTAGGAACTTAAAGTAAGCTTTCAGCATGATTGAAAAAGTGAAAACATTAGTGGGGTGTGAGTATAAGAGCTACCCAGAATGACTTATATAGGTAGCTTAAAGTAACAAGTGTGCTGCAGTATTTTTTCCCAGGTAGAGTTTGATAATGGTTGAAAAATTCATGGATAGTAAAATGGTGTTTCTAGGACCTAGCTGAGAAGCAACTGAAGCAAAAATATCTGAGAGTAAGATGTTTTCTGCTGGTGTAGGTTTGCTGACCACTTGGAGGTGATACAAAGGGAACTTGTATCTGGAGCTACAGATACTGCTGGAAGCTTAACATCAGCAAGGAGCCCAGAACTGCTCCTAAATCAGGTCTGAATTGACAATTTTCACTGTGACCATAAATTCTTGTAAATGTGCTTCCTTTTCCTTTTCCTCCTCCTTGCTCAGCTGATCTTCCCAGGCAATGAAGTATTTTTCAGGCAAGAATGTGACTCACAGTGTAAGTGTCCTTTTGCTGATACTGGAGTTCACATTATGTGATCAGTGCACCCAGATATTGCAAATGTATGGCAGCTGTTAGAATTCATCCCCTTGTGATGCCTTAACTTAAGCTCTTTAAGTTGGAAAATGGTCCAGTTTGGATTTTTATGCACCTTAAAACTCCCCCCTAGCCCCACATTTCAGAAGAGTTTAAAACATTTCAATTTTCAAATTATTCCATTTTATAAAGTAAAACATGTTCCTTGTCGGAAGTTTCCCAGCTTTGTATTTTACTTTTGTAACTTTCCCTTAGGAGAGTATTATATGTTTTTAGATTATTTTATCCAAAGACAGATAATGTCAGGGAAGAGGTTATCAGTTGAGATATTTGTATTTGTGTATCTGTAAAGTGAATTCAGTGTATCTAGATTCATTTTTTCTGATCATTTGTTCTCAGTTTTTTCAACTGCTTCAAATGTTTTTAATTAATTTGTTTGGCTTGGGATGTTCTTGAAATATTAACAGAACATGGTGATTCTGTACTTTCACATTTCTTTCTGCATTGTGTATGAAAACGAGCAATGCACAAGTCTTATCTCTGAGCTCACTTGGATATAGTGAAAAATTAATGACTAAGTAATCCAACTTTGAAAATTACTAATGAGCAGTTATTTCTGTATTTTAAGACCGTGCCAGAGTATTGTTCAGAGAGAATAATCAAGCACAGATTTCTTTTACTTTTTGTGCAGAATAAAAAGCCATGTCATTATGCTCTTCACATTCTGTATAAAAAGCTGACTATGATCTTTCTATTTGAAAACATCATTTTTTATCATTTCCCCAAGTTTCCATCAATTATAGTCCGTTTTATGTCACTGTCCTGCTTTTACATGGTATCTACAGGTGCTGTCATCAAAATATCAATTTAATCCCATATTGGCAAATTAAAACTGCATGTCAAAACTTCCTTGCTAACTCTTCTTCTTCCTCCTTTGTGTTTTCCTTGGGATAAACATTTGTCATTCTTCTCTTTCTCCCAGGTACCTTTTTATAGATCATACGATATATTTACAGAATATTGAACTTTCTAAGGTATAAATTCATTTATATGAGAACTTTCTAATGAATATCTAAATATCAGTAGGTATTGGTTAATTCTCATACTATTCTTATAACAATTAACTATGTACTTGGTGTGAATGTGAAATTTTATTGCTTGAGCTTCAAAGGAGTAATAGCTTAACTGCCATTCTAAAAATCTTAATGAGCAGCAGAAAGTGTAATGGTTTAGAAAGAAGGACAGTAAAACAATAACCAGAAGGTGATTCATTGCTCTTAAATCACCTTAAAATTAAAAATGACAATACTGTAACTCTGCATGTCCACTATTCAGTGAATAATAATTAAAGGAAAGAATGTAGGGCATTGAGATTTTTTTCAATTTTCATCACAGTATTACCTGCAGCTTACAATAATGGATCAGTCTATACATAATATTTTCTTGATAGATTTTCTTCATCAGAGCCCTATATCTAATGCTGCCCAAAATTATCCCCTTACACATATTGTATTTGTGGATATTAAAAAAATGTGTGTGAAGAGTGGGTTTACCCTTTCCCTTAAGGATTAGTTTTTAATTACTAACAGAAATTATACAGCTGTTAATATTTTTATTATACAACTCTGGAGAATTACATGGAAGCTGCATTGCTAAAATTGCAACAGGACCCAGTCTTCTTCCAGTTGCATCATTGTAAACATGAAGCACAGATTTTAATAAGTTAGCTTCAGCTGCAAAACCATGTACCTGCAGAATACAGGTGCTCTTATTTTAAACAATCACAAATGAGGACTGACATTGTACACGATCTGCCTAAACTAGTTGGCCACAAAAGGACAATGAAAACAAATTTAATTCAGGAAATACTCAGTCCCCTTTTTTCTGCTGAACAAATAAAGCATTTCATTGACTTCCATATGGTTTTGTGGTTCCCCTTCCCCCCCCCCCCTACTTTCCTATAAAAGAAGACGGCTTTTATGGAATTTCCGGGTTTATTGCTGTATTTTTAAAAAATGAAAAGCAATTATTACGAAGGAAAAGCGTAACAGGAAAACAGATCCAAATACTCTGAGCCTGAGTGCTGGTGGCTCTATTTGAATAAAAACAAACCCCAAACCTTCCTGTGGCCGCAGTCTCATGCCTGCTTTTGCTTCAGCATTGTTTAAACTCTGAGGTTACTGTGAGTACTGTAAAACAAATGATGCCAAAAGTGAAATGACAGAATATTTTTCTCTGAAAAAAAATTGCTCCCCACAGTTGTTAAAATCTCCCCACCCCTTGTCAGTCAGTTAATGGCACAGAGTAGCTAACAGTGCATTAAGATCCTAGCAGGCTTCACATCAGATAACAAATGGCTTTAGTAACTTCTCCAGTATTGACCAAATTCCTCTAACATATTTATTGGGCTTTTGCAAACTGTTATTTTTGCCCTCTTGGGCTTTTAAGAGTTTAAAGTGTATGCTTGCCCAGTTCTGCTTCCTTTTCCAGTCTTCATTCCTTCCCCTTAAGGGAGACTTTTACCCCCTCAAGCCAATATGTTCATATGAAGTTCCCACACAGCCCTTTACAATATTTTAGTTGCCCATAATATGCTTTTTGACTTCAGGTAGTGTAGGTACTGCAGGTAATTTACATCCAGAGAAATATCAGAAATTGTGGTGGCTCTTATACAACCAGAGAACACCTTTTATTGTGGGTATTTTCTTTATGAAAAAAAAAATACTTTTGAGAAAGAAGCCATTCTGAAAAGGCTACTTCACTTAGGCAATTGTTTAATTTACAGGCCTATTTTATAGCTGTTTGAGAAAACTTGGAGAAATGCTATTTTTGGAATATGGGTTGTGGTCTGCTGGAACTGACAGAAAATTATAACTTGTATTTTGGATGGAAAAAAACAGCACACCTTGCATGTTAAATGATTAAAAAAATAATAAAACAATGCTGCTGAAGTATGGATTATTCTTTGGGACTGTGTTACCCCATTTCTGAGTGTCATAATGTCCATGCCAAAGACCCCATTGCAAAGGGTGGTGCAGTTACCTCCAGCTCAGAGGGTTGGGCTGGTGCCTCTGCTGAGCCTGCCCAGCAGCTGCAGCGTGCTTCTGCCCCATTTGGCTTCTGACTCAAGGGCTTATTTATTGTTGCTCCTCCTTCTAGCCAGCTAATTAGCACACCGGACCATTTGTGTGGTGTGGATTTTAATTCTGATCCCTTGTCTTTTTCCTGCAGAGGTTTTGTAGCAGCAAACAGATGATGCACACACTGCAGCTCATAGTCAGGTCCTGGAGGTGAGACATCTCATCATGTAGGCTCACTGAGGTTCTGCACACCCCTGTCCTAGGCTGGGATGAGGGGTTTCTGAGAGAATAGAGTATCTTCCTGACTTTA
This sequence comes from Petroica traversi, assembly GCA_025920805.1. Taxonomy (NCBI): domain Eukaryota; kingdom Metazoa; phylum Chordata; class Aves; order Passeriformes; family Petroicidae; genus Petroica; species Petroica traversi. The sequence goes on along the minus strand of JAHLSL010000009.1, from coordinate 9,105,032 downwards.
CTGTTTATTGATACCCACCCTTTGTAGTAGACTGCAGAAAGGAGACCAGAACTCTGCAATCTATCACTTTATTTCCAGGGAGGAGATCATCAACCTTCCTCATACGTGCCATAAAACCTCTCAAGAGAAATAAAGCTGAAGGAACCCTTCTGAGCAGATTTTCAGGGTGATTTGGGGACCTCACATCTAGGGCTCAATGATATTCAGTGCCAATCTACCTGATATATTAAAAGATATGTGGATGATGGGTCATCTCTCCTCATCACAAGGGCTTGTTTTCAGCTGTTTATAGCTTTGACAACTATAAATATATGGGCTACTACTTTTAAGGCAAGTATTTGATTTAGCAGAAATTTTAGAATATAGCAACCAAATTGTATTTCATTCATTTAAAAGAATGAAGATGAAATGGTCATAGGCACTATGGTGCTGGATAAAATGAGGAGACTGTTTCACTATGAAGCTCTGTTTTGGAGCAGAGTCTTCAAATTTGGCAAGGGAAGGCTGGAGGGTCAGCAAAATTCTTTTCACTCTTTCTCTTTGAAAAATATTCTGAAGTTTGAACAGGATGTGAGCATTGAAAAGTCTCAGTTCACACCAGATTTCTAAACTTGGAGATTAGAAAATAAACTGCCCGTAATGATACTTGTACTGAACACACTCCAGTGCTTGGGCTTGCTTTTCCCAGCAACCAGAGGTCACTTGAACACTGGACATAGGCACTAAGAAAATTAAGTCTCTGCCCTGAGCCACAGGTTTTATCTTTGTCAAGCCTGCTTAGCATTTGGGGGGAACGTCATCAATGAAATAATAAAGGAGTTGTAATTTAGAGCTCTGATGAGAACGGAAACTGAGTTTACGAGAAAGCTGGGGCTAATGAAATGGGTGAGAAAAAAAAAAATGGGGCCTTGAAACTTGGATGAGGAATCAGAAGAAGTGCCACAGGTGAGAATTAAGTTATAATGTTGATCTTCGCCCTTTATACTTGGGTCGTACCAAGAGTGGAAAAGGAAGCAGTCAAAAGTAAGTTTTGGAAACCCTAATGTCCTCAGAACCCATGATATTCAGGTAAATTGAGAAATTGCTAGGAATCCCTATTATTGAACTAGAGACTGAATTGTAAAAAAAGAAGGCTGTCTGAGGCACAACAGACTGGGAAGGCTTTAACTTTGGCTCCCCGTGGTGTCTGGCTACTCTCACCTGAGCAGCACAGGACTCAAAAGCCTCCCAGTTTGCTCAATTGGCTCTGCTGCTCTGGGAAGTGCCCCTGTCCCTGCTCCTGGGGGTTGTTCCTCCTCACCTGTCAAGCACAATGAATCTTCTTTATACCATCAACCTTCTTTATACCATCAATGGAATTTCTCCACTAAGGTGATAAGAACATTCTGCCATCAAACAAAAAGGATGAGTAGGTTTTTCTGAACATCAGATTGAACTCCCAGATAGGCTTTATAAAATGCTTCTTAGTCATGTTGCTTAAAAATTTGTAAGGGAAGACAATGCAATTAAAAAAAAATCATTGTACAGATAATTTTTCAGTGACTTCAAGCATAGTCTTGACACCATTTCCTAATTAAATATAAATCTGGTTCATCCAGTGATTTCTTTACTAACACACTAAATAATCCAGTGCTTCACAGTTTGGCCACATATCCATAGAGCTCAAAGCGTCATAAAAGTTTCCCCCTTTGCATAGTAATTGCCTTCACTTCTGAATAGTCAGTACATCCGGCTATAGAGAGCAATCTGTAATGCCAAATATTGAGAGAACACATGCACACTTTCTTTACTACCTTTGCTGTATTACAGTTTATTTTCCCCTCTGAAAAGGTAGATGTTGATTTTACACAGCAGAGTGTTTTGACTACTACATTTAAGTTTGTGCATGTGTCGTGAATATTTTGCCTTTTAGTTAACCTCATTCACTCTGTGAATATTGCAAACATTTTATTTTGTAAACTGTATTTGCAAGAGGACCTTGAGGCCCCTGTTGGGATTCATTTGGATCTGTATGTAGACAGTAGTGACTCAGAAGAGTGTAAAAATAGGATAGCTCACAGAGTTGTCTCTGCAAAAAAACACCACTGGGATTATATCTTGCAATGAAAGGGGAGGAGTTGCAGAAGAATAAAAGCTCCCTTATGGCTATTTAAATCATAGTTTTTGCCCTATTCTTACTTTATTTTCTAAATGCCCTTTTCTACTGCATGATGCTTAACACTTGCTGAAGAGTGAGTGTGATTCATTTTTATTCTTACTTTGCATTTTTCTTGCTCTGCTCCTTACACACATTTCTCTCACTTCATTGCCCAGGGCCCCACCTCCACTTCCCACCTCCTACCTGGAGGAAAAGAGGATCCAGTTTTCACAGTTTTCTGTCTATTGGCAGAAATTCAAAAGTACCAGTCACAGCATGTCTCTTAATTCAGAAGTACGGAAGGAGCTACAAGGATGAACAGCTGCACTGGAGACAAGGGAGGTGCTTTAAAGGACAAATTTGTGAAAGAATTTAGGTCTTTCTGAAGCAATTAATTTCAGGCAACCATTCTCCAGGAAATTGGAGCTGTCTTCTTCACAAAATAATTCATCTTAATATTTAATTTAAGACAGAAAGAGTTGATGGGTTTGATTTTTTTCATGTTGTTGAGAAACAGCTTCAGTGATGGTGATTTCTCATGTATCAGCTGGTCATTTAGACAGCCACCACTGCTGTGGAAGAAGAGGATTTTCTCAGGGTGCAACAGCTTCAGAAGTTTCTTTTTCAGGAAGCTTTTTAAGGAGTGCAGTTGTTTCTCTTTTTTCTTTTCCCCCTTGTCTTTGTGGCAATAGACGGGCCTTGCGGATAAATAGACTGTTCACCAGAATTCCAGTATGTTACTTTTTGGTGACAGACTATAAAATAAGATATATTTTTAATTAGATGACATACTGATGTGGATCAAATCCTGTTCTTGCTTCAATTGTCAATATTTTCAAATAATAATTAAACTACTTTCAGTGCCAAGCCACTTGTGATGTAAAAATTTGAAGAGTAAAGTTTCAAAAGATGAGGAGCATGGTTAGAAAAACTCTGTGCAGTCTTCCTCAAGAGGGCAAAATATAATTTAAATAGAGTTGAAAATTAATCCAAAAGAAGTGAGGGAAATAATGAATTGGATTGGACAGATAATTTGAGAACATTAATGTGCTAAAGAATTCATGGTGATTATTCCTGTGAGAAAGAGGGAAAAAATGTAAGTAGAAGCTTCTTTGCTAGAAATACGTTATACATTCAGGTTCAAGCAAAATAGGTATGAATTAGCCTCCTTCCAAGTTCAGCACAGACCAAGAGGACAACTTTTGGACTTTGCATAAAATAAGATGTAAACCATTTGGTGTTTTTCTAATATTTATCACATTAACACTGTAAACTGCCCCGTAACCAGGCCAAGTAAGCCATAGAGTCTTGTCTGAGCCTGTGTGACTTGAGTCTTAAAGCACGTTGAGTGAAGTGTCTAAAGTAAACCTGTTGTTCAGTGTGCTGGTGATGTACAGTGGATGTTGTCTCTCCAGTCAGCTACGTGAGTTCCCCATGCATGCCCAAGTGCTGCTGTCCTTGGCAAGACAGACACCCCATCCCAGTGACCTGATCAGTACTTCTACATCTTGTTGCACTTTGACATGTGGATTAGTACTTGTGCATTAGCTAAACATGAGCATAGCACAACTGGAGGCTACAATTCACTCCCTGAGGGACAGGACATTTACCCTTCAGGAGTATTTCCAGGTGTGATACAGTTTATCAGAATGTACATGCACTTACAGAGTAGGTGTGTCTGGTGTTATCCTAAAGATGTCTTTTTCTATCAATCTGCAATGTCCTCTCTTGTAGATGGATCTTATAATATCTAAAGCAAGCTTTCTTATTTCTTCCTTATTTATGTAGCTGCATTTAAGATCCTGGAGTGTAGGAGGACTTTTTGATGCTGTAGTACTTTAATTAGTAACATACACAGTACTTTGTTTAGCTGCTCTAGAATATTTTTGAATCTCTGCGATGGGGGAGTGTTACAGTTTAAATCATTACAGCTGCTGTTATTTCTGAAATGCATTTCAGGGGCAGTGCAGTAGTTGAAGATCTCTAGATGTTTCTCTTCATTAGCGGTGCTACACTGGCTCTAAGAGCCATTTGGGGAGTGCAACAGGTGCCAAAAGGAAAGGACTTGCTAGTGGAATTGCAGAGATTGGGCAGGCTACTGGGAGAGAGAGGTAATTTGTGTGTGTGTGTGTGTGTGTGTGTGTGTGTGTGTGTGTGTGTGTAAATTTCAGATATTAGAAGTGTATATAGTTTTATTAACAATTTTTCTTCTCCTCACTAAGCTGAGATACTTTGGACTGTCTTCTTGTACTTCTTTGGGAGACAAAATACAGAGTTTTTATTTTTGTCAGCATTTTAAGTCTTGCTTTGAACTACAATATGCTGAGGAAAGAATTTGAAGCTCATGTAAGACTGTATAAGCTGGCAGAAAAGAAATCATGTAATCAGCACCAAATGTGTTTTCTCCCATGTTAGTTATTTTCTCAGTGATTCTGTCATAGGTTCCTGAAGTTTTACTTTGAAAATAGGACACTACTATTACCCGAATGCTGTGAGCTTTCCCCAGGTTCCGTTTGCTATTCTGCTCCCTCCCCATCACCTCTCCTTATTCTGTCAGGTCAGCACATCTGAGGGGCTGCCTAAGTTGAGCTGGCGAGCTGCTCTCACTGGAGCTCAGGCTTTCCTCTGCCTCCAACTTCTGCACAATTAAAATGAATGATACACCTCTCAATGCTTAAAAGGTGCAGGCACTTCCTGGACAAGCTGAGTACATTCAGATGGTTCCACAGGTTTCCAAGCAGAAGACATGGGTCCTGCCCTGAAATTAAAGCTGTGTTGCTGCCAGTGCAAAGTGCTCTTAGTGGTGAGAAAGGCTCAGGAGCTTTGTAGCAGCAGCAGCTGCTTAGGGAGATGTGTCTTTCAGCTGTGAGAGGAATCTCTTCCAGTCAGGAGCTGATTGATGCAGTGTGGAGGCTTTTGGGACAAATGGCTGATAGGATGAGAGGCAGAGTGGGCTAAAAGCACATACAGAGTGTTATTAGTTTGCTCCAACCCACATCTGGCCTGCTTTGAGAGGTGTTTGAATGCAGCCATTGTATAAAACAGGACTAATTTTTTCATCAAAAACACATTCCTGGCATAGTGACCTAGTTTCCTCCCCCTGTTCTGATTTGTTTTCTTACTGAACTGTGAAGCTGGTGGTGTAGGTAGGATGAGATGTTGCTTTTCTTACCCATGTACACATGCTATTTTTAATTCATTTTTTAGTTTTTTTTGATGATATTACAGTTCCATAAGTCTAAGTTAAGTGAGGGTCAAAAATATATTCCTATTATTTCTGAAGCAGGACTTTCAGCACAGTCATCACTGCAATTCGTTGGATTTCTGTCATATTTTTAGAGAATAAAAATAACAAAATCACCTGTTGTCAACTGCTGTATGTACAGCACATATCTCCTCATAACCAAGGAAAATAAAATTGTTATTTTTTCTGTATTTTAATATGCCATGGTATTTGAGACTTTCAAGCACCATACACTGTCTACTTTGGTAGCAAGTTAAACAGGCAGTCCTGTGAACAAGTTTAAAAATGGAGGAGGGATTTTTAGTCAATTGAGAAGCTAGCCAGTTTTTAGTTTTTCTCACATTTTTTTTCCAGAACTTTGCCTTGGAAAATTTTCATGATCCCAAATGGAAGAGCATCAGAGAAATAAGGAATATAGAGAAGGCAAAGTAGAGTATGGTCTACCTCTGCCTAATGGCAAAGCGCTCTTCCCTTTTAGTTAATAGCCACTACACATGTAAGCCAAGAAAAATTTTCAAACAGAAAACTTTAAATAATTTGCACTGATTATCATGTGTTTTTTTCTTGTTTTGCTGTTAAAAACATAATGCAAGACTGTTGAATTCCTATCACCAATATGAAAATATGAAATATGTTTCCTGTTATAGGCAGTCTTATGTGATATTTCAGAATCAGAGATCAGGTGACTTTACAATGATCCTTTAATGATGTGAATTTGATTTTTACTTCACATTCAGGTCTGGTTTGGGAGAGCTTTTTCTTTCTCTGACTGCTCTATGTTCATATTGACTTTTTCCGAGCAGAGAATCAGGTGGTGCTCTAAATTTTAGCATCATCTGAAAGATTCTGGCTTGCAGTATGTCCTGGGCAGTACATGATAGATTTATTCATATGCCATTTACATACTTTTATTAATTCTTTTAGCCTTGTGGAACAAACTTGATGAAATACTTTTATACTTGTTTTGATGTGATGCAAAAAGAAATGTTTCACATTGAAAACAAAATAGATGTTTTAATAGGATGCCATGAATTATATCTGGATTTTTTAAGTTGCAAGGGCAAGTATATGCTATTGGTTTAAGGTACCTGTTGGAATACACTGTGGTTCTGGCTTGTTTATGGATGCAACATATTTTATTTACATAAAGCTTTGCTTGAAAGAGTCCCTTTAGAGTTAATAAAGTTTTGTAACCACCTGTGACTTTGAAGTGCAAATGTTTTGACCAAAAGTGCCCTTGAAGCTATAGTGAATAAGAATGTGGGGACAGTCAGGAGAATGAGAGTCTGGCAACAAGTGGAATTGCTGCTGTAGAGGGGATGCCAATGACTTAAAAAGAAAATTAAGGGTAAGAAAAGGGTTATAGCTGCACATCAACAAAAGTCAGGAGAAAGTTTCCTGTTGGTATGTCTTGGGATAGTAGTGTTATTCTTTCTTGCAACCTTAATTGCTTCAGTGGTCAGTGTAAGAGGACATCAACAGAGCCTACTTCTTGGCTGAAAGCAATTCAATGTAGTTCTTACTCCATCTGAAACACCCTGCAATTGAAATTATATATAGTGTCCAGTTTTTTAACAAAAAACCTTTGCAAATTCTTTCTGCCAAAAATCCAAATCAAGAAAACGCACCACTCCCATAATACTCCAGGCTGCTGCTTAGCAGTGACTTTTATCATACTGCTTCCAGTCTTCCCTATAGACGTTTGAGTGACTTTTTAAGAAACAACCACAAATTGTATGCAGGTTTCTTTTACACAGTGTAACAAACAAACAGAGAGAATCCTGAAGTTCCTTGTTGTCTACAAAGGTAGTAATTTTTAAATGCTCATTGCAGTTTTTCCTTGTGTAAATAAAATGTGTGCCTAGAAATAAATGTTCTAGGAAACCAGCCTGGGATCATTTCTCTCACTAAATTATTTGCTCAAAAAGCTGTCGTTGATATTGGAATTGATCACAGCTTCTCACAGTGATAATTCCATTCCCTTTCTCTCACCGAGAATTTACATTAAAATAAAGCTCAGCAGCAGCTTTAGCTCTGTATGTGTGGACTGTTTATATGGAACTCAAAACACCACATCAAAGTATGACCCCTTCCCTCAGTACGTTCCCCCAGTGCAGGGAATACTCAGTCTGGTGGGCCATGAACTATGAGTGCTGGTAGGGGAGGTAAGGCACCTGTAACTCGGGATAGCTTCAGCCTCTTCATTCATGAGAACTGTAGGACAATTTAGTCAGCTGGCACAAGGTGAAGCATTTTTAAGGTCACATTAATTGATGCCAAAATATTGGCCTGATACTGAGCTGGCTCAGGATCAGAGGAGAATGAAAGCAATTTAGTGTGTTCATCTGTATGTGCCCTGTGAATGTCATATAAATATATTAATAGTGCTTGAAATAATTATATTTTTATATTGAAAGGATGGATAGCTCTAGAGTAAGTTATTGCTGTTACTATATTTCTCATATGCAGTTTATTTTATTTCCATAGATGGAAAAAACTGAATTTGTTAGAAGCAAATTACTGCATTTCTATGCTCTATCAAGTTTTTAGGCATCTGCTCAGATATACATTCTCACCTCTCTTCCCATATCACCTCCTTCAGTGAGATAAATCATTAAAAGAGGTTGTGCCACATTATGAAATCCTGTTCTCAACATAATTTTCTGTAATTTTATTTCTAGCCTTCAGTTCCTACTAAATATGTGTACACTTATTTGAATGTGTGATCAGCTTGTTTGTACCAATACAAGTGCCACACCTGGGATACTTTTTGATTGTGTAGATAGAAAAACAAAAAGGAGACATGAGATAGTGAGGTACACGTGTTCTTCCATATCCATATTGGAGGAGTGTGGCTCTCCTGGAATGCTTGTCTCCATAAGTTCCTGCTTTGCAAATTCCTGCTGTCCCTTTGCAGGAACGAGTCAAGACAGAACAGATGTACTCCATTCAGTTTTGCTCCAATAGACACCAACAGATAAATCAGCAAAGATTCCACTAAAACTGTGAGGAACGGTATCTGCTTTGCACTTTTTCTACAGACACTTCTATTCCACTTTTTCAACCGGAGTGAACCACAAAATTGGAGTTTAAAGATAGTCGTGTACTACATGTGGGATTAGTCTCACTAGTTTTTGTCCTCTAAAAAATAGGAATTTAACTTCAGAGAGGAATTCATTCTGCTTATATTAGCCTCCTGTCCTGCTTGGGTTAAACTGCTTCACAGATTCCTGTTGCTCTTGGTAGAGAATGTTGATGGAGCCTAGATGGATGTATTTTGGAGGAAAATATCTGGTTCCTAAATACTACCAACTTTAAGTTATCAGCCATATTTATTTCCATATCAGACAAACTGATATGGAATATACATATAAGTATAAATAAATTAAATATGCATATATAATCAAATATGCAAAAATAAGAAATATCACAGCCTAGTTTTGCAAGGTTATTATATTATATATTATTTGATCTATTCTCTTGAATTGGTGCATTTATTGCTCTGATCCCTCAGGCACGGGAGCAGCAGAGGTCACAGAAGTGAGCTGGGAGTGCGTGCCATTGTTGGATGCAGCCCTGCTTTTCCCCGGTCTCTTCCTGTGCAAACCCCGGCTGTCGGTGCTCTCCTGCATCCTGTGTCACTGAGCTGTGGGATGAGTGACTCGCACGATGCGGGGGCGGGAGGTGACGCTCCTTCTCCAGCAGGGCTAGTCACAGCACGTCCTGCACATCAGCGCTCTCCCGAGTCACCCGGTGGCCTCAGTGCCACCCCTGTCCCGAGAGCCCCCTTCTCAGCTTCTGCTGGGCTTCTGGGACTGCTGGGCTTCTCCTGCCTGTCTTGAACAGATTTTTGATGCCTGGCAAATATGATAGTGTTAGAGAAAGAAGTTCATTCCACCTAATTCCACGTGGAAAAGGATTAGGGCAGAACACAGTTTTGAATGGCGTTAGTGAAGCAATTGATCCAGCACAGAAACAAGACAGCTTTCGAAGTTCTGCAAACAAGACAGAGCATCAGATACTCATTAATACCATAAGCTTACAATAAGCTGTGATGAGCACTTCAATTTGCTCAGCAGTGCCAAAGGGGGATGTGGTTGGTTGGCTTGTTTGTTTGTTTGTTTAGCTCCAGGCCCTACTTCTTACCCTAAATGCAACAATTCTTCTGTTTATATGTTGTCTTCATGAGATGTTCCTGCTTTTCTGTGGTCTAGGTAGGTATAGGCCAAACCCCAGAAACTGTAATGAAACATCCAGCTGAAAACAGATGAATATGTTTTAACTCCTCTGTGAGGAGAGGCATGTTACTTATTTTTTTGCATCACTATATGCTGCAGTTGGATGTTCTTGAGGGAAGTGAAGATGACCTTGCATGCACTTGATGTCATGACATTGGATGTCCTGCTAGTAAACAGATTTACTGAAGCACATTCCTAACCCTTTGGCTTGAATAGCTAATAAAAAATTCAGATTTTTTTTAGGCTATTCCTGGCAAAAAGAAAAAAAAGAGAAATTTTAAAATCCCATTTCTACATTACATGATCTTAGTACACCTTTCTAACTTAAAAGGGAAAATACCCAAATAATCTAGGCCAATCTCCTTGCCTACATCCCAAGATTATTTTAGCCACAATCTTAACATAAAATGTTTAGTTACTCTGCACGTTGATCCTAATCAGGTTATTTTGTGATTTTGGGGTTTTTTCTGCAGTGATTTTCCTGATCCTGACTTTTTTTTTCTGCTTCCTCTAGTCAGCCCATTTTTCTTTGTCCATCATTTCAACAAAAACAATTTTCACAAATTTATTTGAATCCCTGAAAACCTTGCATTTGCCTTTGCTCCTAGCAAAACTGAATGCCTAGCAGTCTCTTAGAGATATACCTTATCTCTTAATTTAGGAATATCTTCACAGAGACAACTTAAAACATATCAACATTCTCTCTTAAGGGAAAAAGCAGTAATGAAAAATACAGTATAAGATTATTTATGAAAGGGTATCTTCTTTACAAATTGTTTTCTTAGTTCTCAATATTTGATGTCATATGAAATATTCCCACCGTGTTTTAAGATTTACAACGCATCATATAGCAGACCTGCATGAATCGGTGTTTTTAAGGCAACTGTGAAAAGTAGTTGAAAAAAATGCTTACTGTAAGTCAGTTTACATTGCTATACAGAAGATAAAACAGTTCTGCAGGAAAATGCCTTGAGGCCATCAAAGATCTTGACAGCCACTCATGTTCTGGCTTCAAGGTAGAACCACATACAAGGTCTGTCAAGAACATGACAAGAAGTGATGGCAAAAGTGATCTTTAGTGTAAAAAGGGAAGTAGTTATATGGAAATATTTTCTGTCTTTGCCCTCTTCAGGCTGAGAGCAATTTACTCTTCCCAAAGATGAGTGTAGAGAGTATGATCAAGGGCATTTTAGAGCTTAAAAATGGTAGTGCTAGAAAGTAGAAACATCAGTAAGAGCTTGTAGGTACAGAGAGACAAAAATAGGATAAACACTACATTTGAAAGGGACAGAGCACTTGCAGTCAGCTTATACAGGAGAGGTGGATACAGAGGCCCTGCATCTCCTGGACTCACATGAACCTCTTCAGGGTTTAAAGAGAGCATTTCTACCTCGGGCCCATGGGCAGTGGACTAGGGAATGTTGTGTCTGTCATGGCTCTAAAAACTCCACAGTCACAGTGACAGGAGAAAAGATGCAAGCTCCTTCCAGCCAGGGACAGAGAACAGACTAAAGTGACTTTAAAAATGCTTTCAAGGAACATTGAAAACAGGCAAGGGGGGAAAAAAAAACAACCCTGTTTGTTTCTTTAAGCCTTTGTTCTGCCTTCTGACTTCAAGTGAATAAATATATGAAGTTTGTTTAGAAGTGTTTGGGTTTCCCTGCAAATACTGATTCTGACAGCTTTCCACAAAAAAGGTTCACTTGTCTGGTCAGTTGAAAAAAACATGTAAGAAATTGAACATGCCATAGCTACTTTGAGGTGTTTGCACTGCCTGTTCTCGTGAAGGCCACCAAGAGGAGTGTGTGCGTACCTGAAGATTTGCACAACTCTACAGGTTGTGCTTCAACCTAATTTTTGTTGCCTCTCTTCACATGGTTTTGCTGTTCATTTAGTTGTTAGATTCTTCATGAACTCTGCTTATATAGTTTGTATCCAATGACTGGAATATATATAGCTGAAACAATTAAATTATAATCATACTATCTACCTGTGGGTTTAAGAAATGTTCTCAGTTCTTGGATTTCTTCCTGTGTCTTTGGGGGTCAGTCCATCCAAATGCACACTTGCAGGTTTTATGGTTTTATGCTTTGTTACAAAAAATGTTTTACCTAGTAACTGCTGAAGGACGCATGTGAGCCTTTTGCGTAAACTGTAATGCCCAATAAACTTGTAAATTTTTCTTTCCAAAGAATGGACAATACGTAAATACATGTGTATGCTATTTTATTTATTTTGCTTCACATCAGGTACATTCAGATGGGTTCCCTGCTCTATGGGCAGTTTTTTGGTTGAACATCATCTCAAGGCTGATTATGCAGAATTTCTTGCATCCTCTGTATCACTGCAGCTGTTGTGTGATTTGAATTTGGACTGTGCTAACAGAATTAATTAAAATACTTTTGTCTTAAGATAATTATTTACAGAAATGTGTTGTACCACTGAATATCTCTGTGAGCATTTTAAATACCATTTTTAGCATATAATATTTTTAGTGGCTTACAATACAAGACACTTTATAATTTTTATGCTAAAATATTTTTTTACTGAAGTATTTTCATTTTAGAGTGTTCCTTGGGGATTCAAATCCTGCTTCTTTGACATGTAACAAAGTCACTTATTTTGTGGTGGGGTATAATCAATTGCTTAAAGAGAATTCTTCTGTGGATTAGAAGTTAAAGGAATACAGTAAATTCATCTACACAATAAATTTTAATTATATATATATATATATCTATATCTATATCTAAAGTATGGGGCAGAGCATTTGATCTGTCTATCTGAGACGGAATTTTTTACTGTAAAACCACAGACTAGAGAATCCATTTGCCTACTTTCATTCTTCTTTAATGTATGGAACATCTTTTTCGGTCAAAGAGGCACAGATGAAACTTAAGTAGTTCCGCAGACTCTAGATCAGAGCTTGAGACTTAAAAGAGTTTTACTGCTGTTACCCAAGAATAATTATTAGGCAGATAATGCCAATACCATTATAACCTGTAACAGGATAATGACAGTAACATAAAATGAAACATTGCTGTAAGTATGGGATTTTACTCCTGATAGTGAAGTAACATTAAACTGTCCAGGGAAGGTGAGAACAAAGCCATCTGGTGCAATATTTGAGCAGCCTCTCTGTGGGACTGAACAACTTGAGAGGTATACCAGTTTCATAAAATTTCAAACTTCACTTTCCATTCCAATTTGAAGTTCCCAAATGTACAAATTCTTAAAAAAAAAAAAAAAAAAAGCACACATTAGGGTCCTTTATGTCCTCAGAAAGTTCCTCCAAAGCATTTGTCCTTATGCTTATAATAAAATGCAAAATGAGAGATATTTAGAGGCTGCTTTAAAAAATGCAATCCTCTGTTATCAGGGACTTTCAAGAACACCCATAAAAATTTAGGGAAAAGCTTGTTTTAAGGACTATTCTATTTCATACTATGCACTAAATAATGTAGGAAATGGTTGGACTTTTAACAAAGGATATCCTTTGTACAGTAATTTCTGAAATATGACCTTCCGTCCTCTCCCAAAGAATTTATGTTCCTATGACCTATCTCACTTGCATTTTAGGTGTCTGTATCCATCATTCTCATCCTCAGAGCTCCCACTCAGCAGCTGTCTATTTTGGCAGGGCTGCTGTTCTGTCCATAGACATTCCAGGTTTTTACATTAAGGATCTGCACAGACATGAAATTGTACCTCTGAGAATGCTCAGAAGCTGTGTTGGCTTCACAGAGTCAAGTACCTTGCCAGCAAGGTTTATATAAAGGGCAGGTGAAATAAGCACCTGCCTACTTTAACAAAATTTAGAGCTGGGGAAAAAATAACCCTTGCCAGTGTTTCAGGATGAAATATTTATTATTCATCAGCAATAAGTATTTCCTTTTAAAAAGAAAAAGGCTAGCATATTTAATATATCTTTTTTACCTATCAGGGTGTTAGGAGGTTAATGGGCAAGGTCAGAAAAAACCTTTTCTGTCTTTTTCTAAAAAAAGTAGACTAAATGGAGGGGGGTCAACAGAAGTCTCCAAAGTAGCACTCCATGTGCCTGAATGACTAAACAGCTGTGTGGGCTGTCCTGGAGTGCCAGCCTTCTCAGAGCTACCTGAGGAGCGAGCTGCTGGTGCCATTGGTGCTGAACAGCCCCACAGGCCAAGGAAATAACTGAGCCTGACATGGGATGGCACACAGGGTGGTGGGCAGCTGCATTAGGGACTCATTTGAGAAGAGACATGACACATCTTTTACTGGATCGTTTCTATTTCTTACTTACATTTGTAGGACAAAATCCAGAAATGATCTTGGAAGGAATGGCTGGAGCACAATTACCTCTGTCCAAAATGAATGCTATAATCTCTAGCCAGCAGAGTTATTTGTTTGTGTTTTCAGTGAGTCCCTTTCTTCCTCATCTACTTCCTGCTCACAGCTTCCCAAATCTTGAATTATTTTCTCTGTAGTGGTGTGGCTGCAATGAGAGTATCCCCTTCCTAATCCTTTACAGAAGCCTTTAGTCCCAAGGGGTGATTGTGTGGGAGGTGGAAGATATGGATTTAATTAAATTTACAGGCAGTGGCCCTTTAAAGTGAGTTATTCAGTCCTTATCCTTCATTTCTAGTCTGTCATCCAAGAGACATGGTATCACCAGAATGTGTATTTTAAAAGAAAATATAGGACAGTGAATGAAGAGTTGCAGATGTGGGAAGCAGTCCCTTGAGAAAGAGGGCACTGCATAAGGGCAGTCTTGAGGACTCAGAGAACAAACCTCAAACATTAGTGCACCATTTTTTGTCATAAAAGAGGGGGATTTCATTGTCTTCAGAGATGAAAAAATTTTGAGTCATGAATCCCATACCTTTGGGGCTATTTTGGGGGGGTGCTGTGGTCCTACAGAAAGGTGTAGAACAATCAAAAATTAGGATATCTGGTAGATGGTATTCATGGGAGAATGCAGATTGAACAGTGAATGAAAACCCTCACTTTCTAAGGATCTTCCTCATGTGATGTGTAGCCAAAGCATTCACTAAGCATTTAGGTACCTTTTGTGAGAGAAAGGAAGGGAATTAAGGGCACTTTTACTAGGAATCTAGAACCTTTTTCTTTCCATTGTAGGGTCCTTCCAAATCTGATTGTGTTACAGAAGGTCTATATAAGACACATTTTTCATTAAGAAATGAGAAAGATTAGAACATTGATTCCCATTTGAGATGAAAAGTCTTCTGTTGTCATAACTATGACAAGATTATTTCTCCTCTTCATTGTTTAAGAATATTGACTGACAGAATTTACTTCATGCATAAAATTAATTGTGCTGGATGATTATAAATTTAAGTATTACTAGAATCAGAATGGGCAGGTATTTATTACAAGCAGTGCTTTCAGTGTTGATCAAATGAAAAAAAAAGGAAACGTCCTGAAGTGGTATCCCAACTGTACCAAGCTGCATTTTTAGTCTTTCAAGCCATTGAAACACTGAATTTCTTGACCTGAAGAGGTGTAAGTATAGGCTGTCTTTTGTTTAAGCATCATTTCATTTTCCTAAGCTTCAGTTAGGTAGCAAAAGGCAAAGGAGTTGTACACATGACCATTACAACTCCTACATTCACCAAGGCCTGTTTTAGCAGAGATCAATGACAGTAAGGGTCTACGATCACAACACTTGCAATCATTAGCTTACTTAATATTATTATTACCTATAGCACCTCAGTGGTATTCTGAATATGTGCTAGACCATTACTGATATTAAAATCAAATTTAAACATCAAAGCACAGAGGAAAATTAACCAGGAGTTAAAATATCTTGCTATAAAATATGTAGCTCAGAAAGCAGTGTATTTTGTTTAATTTTATTTTTAAAGTTATTCTTTCACATGAGAAGAAACTAGACAATTTAAATCAGTCATCTAAGCCTCAAAAAGTGCTGAAGACTTTATATTTAAAGTTAGTTAAAGTCTGATTTGCTACTGGATTCTCACAAGAAGAAAACAAATGTATGGCTTAATATTTTTGTATTTTTATATATCAGAAATTTGCCTTTCCACACTTAAAAAGAAGTGCTGGCAAAGAGGGTTATTTTGATCCCTGGGCCAAGTTCTTTAATGCCAAATTGCAGTGTGGAAAGAATCTCCCTGTCCAAGTTAAAAATCCTTAAAATGAGCTTTGATGGAAAATCTGGAGTAGTTTCACAGTGGAATCTTCTGAGCTCCATGTGAGGAGCCCATTGCTGATTTGCAGAGGCAGGTGTTCACCCAGAAATGGTCTGTTTGATAGCAAGAGTGGCTTTTTTCTTGTGAAACAAAAAAGAACTAACAAAGCAATAATTTTTTTGCTCTCAAAATTATTTCATGCTTTCTAATCAGATTTTAGAAGTCTTTTCCATTTATCTGTGTTATTATACTGGTGAGCCATAAAGGAAACCTGTTCAAATTCAATTAATTTTTGCCTTTACAGGATACTTAACTCTCCTTATGCTGGGTTTCTTTATTAAAGTGAATGCAGGACTGGTCATTAAACTATCCTGGCAGTGACAAGATATAAGAGACCCGAGATTCACACAAATGGGGTCTCTGCTGCCAGAAAACTAGAAGCATGGCTTTCTTGAAGCACTTTTTTTTTTTTTTTTTTTATGAGAAGGGGAACTTTGAGAGAGCTCAAATGATAGGAGATAGTTGCCTTTAGAATCACCCTCCTTATCTGAACTAAACTGAACATCTGAACTTCTTAGTGGTGTCTCTAAGTGTAACACGTATGCCCTCTGGGTAATCCTTGTTTCCTTAGTGTAATAAAATTATCTGAGATATTAGTTTAAATCAGTGTTTTATTTAAAAGCTGCATTGAATAATAGATCGTGTATTTTATTGTACTTTTACTAAATGGACCCTGAAATGCACTTTAAAGATATCTATCTATCTATCTATCTATCTATCTATCTATCTATATACACACACATATCTATGTCTATATATCTATCTATATCCATTTTTATATCTAAGAAATAGTTCTAAAGTTGTATGAACAAATAAATGGCATATTTATTACAGAAAGTCTCAAGGTCGACTGCTTTGGAGGATTGCTTTGTGTGGGTAGCACTTAATATTGTCCCCTGATAATTCAGGAAGCTCGAGGCCAGTGTTAATAACTGTGATGCTGTTGCTCCCTTGACAAGCACCACATCTCCTCAGCACAGGCCTGGAGAGAAGCAGCTGCCTGTTAAGGGTCCCTGCAGCTTCAGGACGAATATCTGGCTCCTTCCAGTGGCATTTTATTGCTATTGCACAAGACTGAAGCCAATTGAAAAAAAAAAAAAATTACTAAGCTGTAAAGCAAATCAGCATGGTTCTTTTCAAAGTATGAACAAGTGAATTTATTCTATAAGGAGCTGGATTTTTATCTGGGTCAATATACAAATTACTCAGTGAACCTTACATGCAAATACACACACACAAATATACATTCAAAGAAACTTATACTGTTACCTTCCATCTGGCACAGAAGCATCAAAAGTATTGCCCCTGTGCCATTGGTGAGTATTGGTCTCAAACATAAATGTTAAATTAATTCTGAGTTGGGGTTTGGGAAGAAATTAGTAGAGAGGGAGCGCAGTAAGCCCATACTAATGTTACTTCAGTGATTAGATCACAAACTGTAAGTGAAACTTGGAAATATAAAACAGCCCCCTTAAAGTTGGGTAAGTCATCTCAAGCTTGCCAGTGATTGTTGAAGAGTATTGTTTCTAATAATTTTCTTAGCTGGGATTAGTGGAGTTTTGTTTAATTGTGTTTTTATCTGTAAACTGCTGAGTAGTGTTGATGGATACATGCTGCTATTTACAAAATAGAATTGTACTACAGGGATTCTGACATTTTGGTTAATTGGCATGTATCCCTCTAAGTGGTTTCTATTCCTTAACTCATAATTGTTCTCATTTGCTCAGTGGGATTCAGAAACAGGGTTTGTGGAATGTCATTTAATACTCATTTCATTTTATTAAATAAAGTGCATTGGCTTCCATCTTGCCTATAAATTAAATCATTCTAGTTTCATTTTCTGGCTATATATATTTTAATTGTGTAAATATTTTTATTTCTCGTGTAATTTGCTTAATGTTACAAAAAGTACCACGCCCAGACCCTAGATTTACTGCATAGCAAATGAATTGCAGAGTATTTTCTATAGACAATTAAATCAAGACATAAATTGAATGGTTGGTCTGTCTGTTATGGCAGCCTAAATGTGAACCATTGTTTTCAAAGTTAGCCTTTTTACTTGCTAAGTGGAGGACTGAAACTAATAAATTATTCTTTTGCATCCCAGAGGCATAACCTTAAATAAGAAAATATTTAAAAGGTCAGGTCCTGCCTTCCAGTTGAGTTTTCCTTAATGTGCAGGCAGTGGGAAAGAGAAAGACATTTCTTGGCAATCTGATTTTGTCACCCTAATCTAACACTAATCAATGTGTTACCCAGCTTCTCTTTATAAATACAAACTGCTCAGGGAAACTCCAACACATGTTTTGCTACCCACAATTTATTAGCCAAGTATAGCTAAGTTGAAATAAAGTTGTGGTCATGCTCTCTCATCTGGTAAATCCTCTTCACAGGGACTCTGGGACTGTTATGTAGGCTCTGTTGGATATTCAGCATCCAGGGTAGGCCACACACTGGAAAACCTCTCAGGAAATAGATATACAGCCTTTACAGCCCATTTTGTAACATTCTTGAGAACAACAGAAACAACTCATCAATCTCTTCTTTTTCAAGTGCATTTTGAAAAATTGTCCATAGGTGAAAAGTTCTAAGTGCTATCAACTATCCATGTCTCCAATGGCAACATTTTAAGCAGACTGAAAACATTACATGTGACTAGAAAGTCACGTAGCCCTTTTATTAAGTTAACACTGCCATATTTCCACTTTGGCTGACCGTTAAAATTCTAGTCTTGGGGCTATTTAATAGTTTCATTTTCCTTTACTTTATTTTTTGTAAAGAAAAAAGAATTTTGAAATCTATTGATATAATCCAAACATAGTATAAAAGACAGACTTCAAGCAACATTTTTTTTTTAATAGATGAATTTTTCTTTCATTTCTCTAATTGTTGTTTGCCACAAGACAAACACTAAAGAAAAAACAGTGAGACGTTTGCCCTTGCCTACAGATTCCTTTTGGGAAATGGAGTTCTTAAAAAGCTTTCCCTCCTCCAGAGGTTGTCATGATAGTGAGTATTGGAGGACAGCATTTCAAGTCTGCCATGCTAATGAATGAGGATAAAAGTGTCTCCTATAGAATATTTTAAAGGACAAGTGATGAGAACAGGATTCTGTCTGTTAGTTCCATATACCTTTTTCATTTAGTGATAAAATATTTAAATATTTTTGAAAATTAACCTATGCTCCTAAATGGCATGGAAATCCATCAAGGTCTTAGTGTACCTCAATTTGCAGCAACTGCTGTTCTCCCTAAGCAGCAGCACTGGCGCATAAGGGAGTGACAGAGGCATATGGAAAGTCATCTTCTTGATAGCAACAGGAGACCATATTAAGAGCTGAGATTCTATATTTTGTAGCAAAAAATATCAGGAAGGATCCAAATTCTTGGAATATGCATTTTCTCACCAAGCATTTTTTAAAAAGTACCTGATATAAAAGCTCGCAGAAAAAATTATTTTCAACTCAGAATATCTAGGATGTATTCCCAGCTGTTTGCCCTTGAGTGAGCCACATCAAAAAGCAGCCTTTATTCAGTTTCCTCACATCTACCGAATAATAAATAGAAGGGGTGATCTCATTTATGCCTGGAAAGCATGTTAGGCTGATCTAGTGAAAGGCACTGGTGAAGTGTCATGCATTATTATTGCATTAGGCTGACTGCACTTCTGAAACCCATCTGACATTTCCCACTTGGCATTGATCGCGGGCGGTAACATTTCTGCATTAGTTTTAAAGAGGATGCTTTATATCACTGCCTGATGTATATTACACGGTTTGTGATTAAACATTTTCTAAAAAGTTAGTAACCTGTGAGATCCTCTCTCTTTTTCACTTCATGGACCTACCGCACTGCAAAGTGTTCTGTCTCATTACGGATCCTGCCAAGCAGCTCTACTGCGCTCCTTGCAGCTCCGTGTGAAGTCTGGAGGTGAAGTTCATAACTATATTTGGGTATCAGGGATTATTTCCTCCACTCTGTTGAAGGGGAGCATGACGAGCAGCTGAGCAATGCTGGGGGAATCCGTCGTTAGCAGGAGCAGCCTGTGCCGGGGCTCGGATCGCCCTGCAGAATCCCAGAGCTGCCAGATGTGGCTTGGAGCGAGCCCTGCCCGGGCAGCCGTGCCTGTGCTGGGGCTGCCAGGGGAGGAAGGCTGGCCAGGAAATGAGTAAGGCAGCAGCCCGGCCCAGTGCTAGGTTACTGGAGCAGTGAGGAGTGCAGGAAGTGTTGCAACAACTAACTCTCATGCCTGTGTTTCTCTCCCAAACAGCCTCATTACGGAAAAATCTAAGATAAGAGGATTTTGGGGAAACGTTGCTGCATAATTAATGCAAGATGTCATGAGCTATTGCTAATTCTGAGAAAGGGGGAGAGTGCACAACTCCTCCTTAGAGCTGCTCTGCACCCAGTGGAAGTGGAGCACTTCTAAAAAGCAGACTTTCATGAAGTGATTTTTTATCTTCTGTTCTGAATTTTCTCCCATGATTACTGAGTATTGTGAATGATGATGCACTCTGGAGCTTTATATTTTCCCAAGGATTTGAAGATAAAATTTATGAGATGCATTGGTACTTGAAAACTATGGAGACTCTCTATTTCTCATTATATTTACATGAGAGAATTTAATGTAAAAAATTATAGTGGCATGCGTACATTCTTATAATTTCACGTGTCTATCTACATGCTTTTCATTTTTTACCAGACTCCTGACCAATTGGGTCCCCAAAAGAATGAGATGAATGAGAAAGGCATCCTATGGTGAAGGGGGGCAAACAAGCAAGTGGTATTTCCTACAGAAGGAGAGGAAATAAAATGTGACTTTCCACTGCCAACTGGGTGTTGGTTTGCTATATAGTATCCATCAATAAATCTTTGCCTTCTTGATTTTTTTAGAGTACATCTGAAGTGAAAAAACTCTTTTAACACTGGCTTCTCTCAGTACTGTTTTTTACCATTGCATGGCTATCAAATGCTGACCATCAGAAAAATTTTAGTATGATGCGGATAAGCAGCCCTTGCTTCCAAAACAATGTTTGCATTCTTACTGCTTATCACTTTTAAATTAATGAGAAAAGAAAATTTTGAAGGGCGTGGATGGATCAGTGAAGTCTGTTCTTTGAATACTAGACACTTGCAAAGCAGCTGCTATTTTGAAATTTCCTTGTCTGCTTAGTGGGAGGATAGTTCAAATTGTAGTCAGAATTAGGACTGGTACACCCAATTATGTGAGGGTGTGACAAATGAAAAAGGAAATGCCTGGTATTTTTATTTGTAATATGAAACTAACCTAAAATAATACTAGTGGTATTAAATTTTGTGTGTTCCAGTGGATCAGTTTCATTGGAATACAGAAAATAGTTCTGCTTATATTAATAGAGAGTATTTTTGAAACATTACTTTAAAAGCATGACTGAAGTTGAAATACTAGTAGTAGGGAACATATGATGCTATGGATGTGGTATGTATCTTTTATTATCATGGTTTCATATTATTTTAAATATATGTTCATCCAATCTTTATAGAGACCCCACATTCACTCCATATGATTACACAGCTGAAGAAAAGCTTCCTTAGCTACAGCTTGCTTTAAAAATCCCAAACATTTTAGTGGAGCCTTTTATGTTACTCAGCTGTAATAGGGAAAAAATAATCAGTGAAAACACTGATTTCAGTCAGTGAAAACATAGGGGACTCAAATGGACTTCTGGGTGTAGCAGGGATATTAAGGGCTTCACATTAACAGAAGCATCCTTTGACATCCTTATGGGAGAGCTGAATCCATTTTCACAGTTTAATTCTGTGGATTTATTTAAAGTTCTAAAGCTCCCAAGAAAGCCATAGCAAATCAGCTGGTGACCCACCTGAAGGAATATGGGAAGAAATAGACTAGACCAAACAAGTTCTGTTTTTCTTCCTTTTACTAAAGAGGGAGAAAATCTGTGGCAAAGGTACTCAGGTAGCGAAGGAGTCCTTAGCAGGTGAGCATGGACCAAGTGGGGATACTTCTATGGGGTGGAAAGCAGATGATAGTTCTCTGTGTTAGGCTCTGCACTGGGAATTGCATCCGTTTTCCCACCCTGGCTCTGCCACAGATTTCCTTGATGAAATAAGCATGTATTTAATGGCTTTGGCCTCTGCTTTTCTCTTCACAAAATGGGCTTCTGACCCCTTCCTCTCCCAAGGGTCTATGAGGTTAAATAAAAGGATATTTGTAAAGTAAGCTTATTTGTTTTTTTATGGAAAAGGTGCAGAGTCAACATTTTCAGACAATATTCTCAGCAGAGAAAGACTCTTAGTTGTTATATTCACTCACATGGTGGTGCTACCATACATATGTGCTTTCTCTTAGTGCTACCATCCCATGGCAGTGGGAGGTTCAGGAGGTTCTGTACAAGTCCTGTTTTTTAGGGTGAGGAAAGAGGTCACAGACCCCCTGCAAAAGGGAGCCAGGGCTGGCTGCCAAGGGCCACAGATGTCTTGTGTGTGACACCCCCAGCCAACCTCCACTTCTGTGAGCTCCCTCTGCATGCTAGGACACCCCAGGTAAGGTGTGAGAAGCTCTTGGGGTGCACTTCTCCTCCAAGGAGAGGGGAAGGTGTCCCTCTTCTCCCACCCGAAGTGAACCCTGGTTCTGCTTGTGTGTGTGTGCCATAGGTGTTACCAAATGCTCCCTGTACATACACACCTTCTGAAATGCCTTCAACTCTCTCTTAATGACCCTCTCCTCTCTTATTTTGGAGGATGTCATTCAGCTGGTCCTTTTCAACCTTTTGTTATTACCTGCTATTTTTTTGCTGCCTGTTGCTGAGTATTTGGTGCTGCTCAGTCTCCCCATTCCTCACTCCTCTTTAGGCAAAGAAAGGACACAGCGTATTTTCAGAATACATATACTCTAATTCCAGTGATAAGACTGCTGTTCATCTGGTGCTCTCAGTCTCCTCTGTGCACATTAGAGCACTTTGAACTGTAGGCAAGGGGGCAAAGGACCTGCCCCTGGGCAGTGGCACACAGTGATTTCTGCAGAAAGTGTTTCAGAGGCATCACCAGGCACAGGGACACCAGCGACACCCCAGTTAATCCTTACCCAAACAAAGGCACATGTCTCTGCTATCACTTTCTCTAAGGCAGCCCCAGAATATAAATGCTGTTGGCGGGGCATGCATGGAGGTAGAAGTGTGGTGGGAGGTGGAATTGTGGTAGATGTGATTGATTTACGACAGGAGCTTCCTTTACAGTCATAAGGGGAATTTTGCTTGGTCACAGCAAGTTTGAACCCTCATGAAACAGCCTGAATCATTTGAGGCTAAAATAAAACAGAGGATGGCAGGGGGAGGGGCATGGCTGTTAGGGGGAAAAAAAAAGTCAAAAAAACACATTAAAATTGTTTCCCTTGGTGCTGACTTCTTAAATGGGAATGTGTTCCAGAATAGTTCTGCTATGTAAGCCAACATTCATTTTAAGACTTTTTATTGTCTTTTTTCCTCTCTTCCCCTTCTTCCCCTTGCCCTCCTGCTCTGCTCTGCAGATTTACACTGACTGGGCTAACCACTACCTAGCAAAATCTGGCCACAAGCGGTTGATCAAGGATTTGCAGCAGGACATTGCAGATGGAGTTCTGCTAGCAGAAATCATCCAGATCATCGGTAAGACCAGGGCTGAGGGAAGCACTGCGAGCTGACTCCTTGCATGGGGGAATATATAATTCAAGTTGAATGTATTTAACAATAAGATGAACCCTGAATAATACAATTTGACTGGGTCCATATGTCTCTGATATTTGTGTGGTTCATCCTTGTCTTAATTAAAAAATATGTTTATGTGAGCATGTTTGGAAGTTGCTGTTTAACCATACTTTAAATGGCCAGAACTGTATCTTACACACTTTGGATTGTCAGAAATGAATGCTCCATTAAACCATATGTCTCCCATGTGTGCATTTTGATAGCTGGAGTGGCTCATACTTTCTGGGATGCCTTGAAACTGTATCCTGACCCTGCAAAGACAATTGTGGAAGATTTCGTGTCAGCAGTTATTTTGCAGGGGCTGAAGAATTAGCAGCGACCTCCTTCGCACTTCCCCCTTTGCATGATTTGGCATATGGAAGCAACTGCTGCTAACAAGAGTGTTGTTACTGTACGACTGAGCTTTGCTTAGAAAGGAGCTCTCTGTCAACAAAACCCTCTGCATTTTATTGCTGTGCCTTTTCTGCTTTTCTTCTGGGTTTGGGGTGGGTTTTTTTTTTCTGTTTTGATTTTTAGCTTTTTGGGTTTGAGTTTTCTTCTTTAATTTTTTCTCTTTTTTTTTTTTTTGACCAGGGTTTGGAAAGGAAGGTTTTATCTCATTGTTTACTTTTGCTTTTCCCCTCACTGTTTTCGTTTAGCAAATGAAAAGGTTGAAGATATCAATGGCTGTCCACGGAGCCAGTCTCAAATGGTAAGAATAAAATATATTTTTAGATTGTGTTGGCACCACTGCACCTTCCTAAAATGCTTTTTAATAAGGATTTATATAAAATATGAATATTCTGTCCCGTTTTTACCATAAAGTCCTAATTCTCATACAGGTTCCTGATACTTATTTTCCACACATACTTAGTGTTTTTAACTTTGTTTCTTTGCTAACTTTGGATCTTGAGATAACCTTGCAGCAAAACTTCATCACTTCTATTTAATCCAGAATTGCCTTATCAGGCCTGTTCTTTTGAGGATCCAGATAATTTCATTTAGCTTCATTTTAAGGGCAGTAAATCCAAGAATAAATTATTAAGTGGAGTCTTTGTGTCTGGAAAACGGGTTTGATGAACAACACTTGCCAAATTGTTTTTAAATATAAATAGCCTTTTGGATTGTCCACTGTGAAGTCCAGTTAGATGAACTGACTCCAAGACTTTCAGAAATAGCACTTTAGTCATATAGCTCTCTGAGCTATAGCTGGCAGCTGTCTAAAGGCTTTTTAATACTCTCAGACAAGAAGTATTTAGTGACTGTGATTCATATGGAGTCTTATTAATCTTTTATTGTGTTTATGGCTAGTCAACTGCATTTAATAAAATGAACCTCCTTAGAATACTGTGAAAGTGACACACACAAAATCTGAGCTTCAGTAAAATCACCATGCATGTATTGAATCATTTGCAATTCAAGTCATGCTCTCCCATGCTGAGGTCTTTGCCTTTCTGTTCACATTCAAATAATATATAAATAAGGTGCATAATTGTCTAGCTGTCAAGGATTTTGAAGTATGGTGATTTGGATCAGCTTGCAAACTGCTTAAAATGGAAACTAAATAGAAAAAAAAGCAAATTTGTTTGGTGCATTTTTTAAAGGTGGAAGGTGTTTCAGCTTTTTTCTGTTAAGGGAAAGTTTTTGAATACTAGTGAAGAGAATAATGTGGCCTTTTGGTTCTTACTGTTCAAAAAATCTGCAGTTTTAAAATAAATTTTTTCCTTATTCTTTTATTTTACACTTTCTGTAACAGTCCCTAGAAAGAATATATGCAATTTCCTTAACAGTAGTTATTATTTTAATTACTCATATTACAGCAGCACCTAGTGGCCCTGGCTGAAAACTTTGGGAACTCCAGCATGGAACTCTAATATTACACACATAGATCAAGAGATAATCGCTCTCTACTTTAATCATGTTAAAACTTGCCATTCCAGACAGGCAAGACAAACAAGGAGAGAAAAAGCACAGGAAAGTGGTGTGATTTCCCAAGGTTATGCAAGGGGTTAGTGGCCATCTAGGATTTCTTAGGGACCCACCGCTCTGTTGTCTATTGAGCTTCATTTCTAAGAGACAAAGACGAGTTACAGAGAGAGCTATTCACTCCAGCAATGTCTGCATCTTCAAAACAACACTGGTGTATGTACCCTGTAGCATTTTAAAGTGGCATAGGGATTCTGGATTTCGCCTCTAGCTCCATTCAGCTATGGGGAAAACATGGTCAGCACATGCCCATGCCACAGCAGTACTTGTGGTTCTCCTTGTGTCCCTCCATAATCCTATCTCTCAGCTCAGCCAGGCCAAAGAATATGTCCCCAGTGCTCTGGATGTCAAACCAGCTGCTTTGAAAACTGTTGTGCATAGTCATACACATGATAATTGTGTCTAAAGTAAGCATTGAGGGTTCTAATAAGGTTCATAGTAATACTGTGTTTGCACAGTGACTAAAGTGTGCCATTTAGGCACTTTAACTTCCTAGTAATAATTTATTTATACTTCCTTGATAAAATGTCTTTACTGAATAATTTTATCTCTACAGACTGATCAAATTATTCTCCTGCTTTTTCACATACTGATTCTATACTGCTGATTTTTAAACTGAGTTAGGAGATTTAAAATGTACTAAAGTTAAAGTCATTCAGACTTGTCAGTTTTTCTCTCAGAGACCCCAGGTTTTGAGACTCCTGCTCTCCATTTGTTTCCTCTGGGCTGTGCACTGGTCTAACCTTTCTAGTGGCCTAATTTTATCATATATTCAGGTAATTTTCCCTGGCAGTGCTCAATTTTGTTAGCCCGCTCAGTTAATTGTAAGGCAATTCTCTTCTCCTTATAGCAGTGGACTCTTAAGGTGTTTGTGATATGCAGGGGAAAAAAAAAATCATTGTCGAAGCTAGTTTGCATGTTGTATGTTTGACATACACCAGTATGTAGCCACATGTCCTCTCAGAATTTGCCAGAACATCAGCCATCAAACCAACAACATTCGAAATACTTCTATAACATTTGTTAGCCATTCATTCACAGCTTTCATTTTAAATTTTTTAGTTAATAAACCTCAAGAATCCCACTATCCTCTTATTGCACATATGTTTTCATAATCCTTGCTCTCATAACTTGCAATTAAGAGGAAATGTTTTCTCTATGCATCTGCCATTCGATACCCTTTCCAGGAGGCCATTGATATCCATTTTCATGAGGTCTAAGATATTTTATTAGCTTTAAAAACTCATGGGAGCACTGACATGGATTGTCTGCTGCTGGAAATACTTGATATTCTCTGTGGATGATATTGATATCAGTTCATAATTAATAACTACCAATATTCCCAAGTTCTGTTCCACTCACAGTTTGGCTTTCCTCTTGCCTATGGCATCATCTTTCAAGTGATTTTTGAGGCATCTCAATTCAGCTGTTACCTTAAATTGTAAACATATTTTAATGTTTATTTTAAATGTATATAAAATGCTTGGGGTTTCATTTTCCTTTAGTTAGTTCTGCTGCAATGTCTTGCAGTCAATGCTCATTTTGGCCTTGATATATAAAGTACTTGCAGACAAGTTGAATTGGCTCTACAGGTCCAAGTTCATGAAACTAAAGGCCTGTGAAGCCCAGCAGCACCCAGTTAGCTTTACCAGGATTCTCGTGGCTTTCATTATGCTCACAATGTGATGTTACACACAGAGCTTGAGAACCTGAGATGTACTGGGGGATAAATTATTTCTTGATCAAACCTCAAAAGCTTTAAATAAATGAAATTTGTAAGAGAATTTGTGAGGTTTGCTTTTTTGCTGGGTAAGTCTACTGTGGTGAAAAGATTTTAGTATCTCTCATGAATTGTTTCATGAATATAATTAGGATTTAAACCTCTGTGTATTACAGCATATGTTATCTGTCCAGAGTGTCATGTAGAGCCTTGCTTATTTTTTTCTTTACAGCTATGCTTTCAAGGAGCAATATAGCACTTCTATTTTTTCATCATCTCTTTGAATCCCTTCAAGAGAAAATAATGCCGCATGAATGAGCTGTAAAACATTGCCAAACTGATACAAATCTTTAGTAAAAGGCTTTAGTTATCAGAGCTAGCACCAATTTTGGCTGAGCAGCAGTGTACCTGATAAAAGTGGGAATTGGTGTGATTACATTTAGAACTAATAAGATAATTTCTACAACACAGTACTTGATTTCATTAATAATGCCTTTTAAAAGATGCTAATAAATTTAAAATGTTTTGTAAAAATAACAGAAAAATTCTGAAAAAGGTTGCTTTATTCTATGAAACTGAAGAAAAGTTGTGTACATTAACAAGAGGAAGGTGAAGTAGGTGAATCAGTCTCTTGACCAGGGAGCTTTTTCTGTGAGAGAGAAAGTTAAAGAAGTGTATGAAGGCTAATGATGAGGTAGGACAAAGGTACTATGGTAGACATTGTTTTGTAATTTATTGTGCTAGGTGTGCTCTGTAGTGTTCCTGTAGTCCCACAGAAGCCCATGGCTCCATCTCTGTTTGTGTTTGGGTTTTCCTCTGAAGGAGTACAAGTTTGCAAGAGGATTGGGTGTACACAGATCTATTCTTAACAGGGAGTCAGCCTGTGGACAGGATAAATGGGTGGACACTACAACTGCTAAATGTGCCCATGTGTGTCCTTCAGACTTCCTCTGACACGGATGTGCGGGGCAGGCACTATGGAGTAGCGTCCACCTGTGTAATGCAATATCCAAGGATGAGAACATGAGAATATCAATATGATATTCTGTGTCTAAAACTTGTTTGTGAAAAACAGGATAATTGTGTCTAAAGTAAGTACTGAGGGTTCTACTAAGGTTCATGAATTCCATGTGAAAATGTGTGTGGTATGGTTGTGTTTAGCTCTTTGAGGAACAGGAGGCCTGAAAATGTCATCCCTATGTTCACTGTCAAGTGGGCCCACATAAGAGCTCTTCCTACCTGCACAGTTTTGAACTGTATAAGAATCTCCTGGCTTTGCTAGAGCAGCTGTTGGTAGTTTGGCTGTGTTGTTTCAAGGTATAATTTCTGTGCTTTGAAGCAGCTTCAGGAGAGCCTTCCACACAAGTGTGACAGATCAAAAGTATAGACAGAAATTTGTCTGGGTGAAGAAATATGGTCCCTTGGGATACTGGGAATTCAATCTGAGTTTTGAAAACTAATCCCAGCTCCTTTAATGTGTGGGCCAGTTTATTCTGCAATGACACCTATATGACCCCTTTTGACACCTGTATGACCCCCTTTTTTTTTTTAAATTCAGACCATAATGTCCCCGCTTTCGTGCAGCCTCAAGCTACTATTTTGCCCAGCTGGGAATTTCATGAGGACATTTTGCCCTCGGTGTAGATGAGTCTGTCCCCAAATGTTAGCAAGCTTCCATCAACTGCATTTCTTTCTTGGACTTTTTGAGTGGTGCCAAAAGCATCATGTTCACCATTCCCTGGGAAAATTGTGTTGTGGTAATGCACAGTTTATATGTTTTGGTGTCCCACCTCACTAGGATTACTTACCTGTTAATTATGCATTTCTGAATCCAGCTCTTGTGGTCTGGCAGAATAAGGTCTCGTGCAATAATTTTTGAAGGGAAACTGTGGGTTAAATACACATTAGAGCTCCACTGGTAACAAAAACTTCTTTTCACAATCTGTTCTCTCCTACTTTGCAACACTGGCAGCTCTGGGAGGAATGGTAGACAAGGCTGATATAACTCCACTATGAAAGGGTATAAGCAGATGCTTTTCTGTGAGGGAAATGAAACTCCTTAACGTGATACATATTCAGATTTCCCATTTTCTGATGGCACTTTTGAGTAGTCCCATATATATTTTTACTTAACTAGCTGTCCTTTTGAGTTTCTTCACTAGGTAGGTGATTTAAGTTAAACTTTTAACATTTCTGGGGTTCCCAGAACCCAAGGGCTCAATACTGTCATAACCAGGAGTATGTCCTAATGAGCTTTCTGAAGATATTTCTTGGACAAGTCCTCCTTTTTCCTAGGTAGGTTCAGGGTGCGATGTTCTTTTTAAGAACTAATCCCATTCCCACATCCTTTTCCAGTGTCTGTCCTCAGCTGTTTGAGGGAAGACTTTCTTGAACATGTTTGACACATCCAGATACTTGGAATCCACTGTTCAGTGTACAATATGCAAGATGCCTTCAGAGTATTTGTAATTTGCTTGAGTGAGTGCTAAAGCAAACTATCATTGAGGTTTCCCATATTTCAAACTCTTGAATCATGAATGATGAGTGCTGGAAAATATTTTAGAAGCTGAACTTAAGGCTTGGAGTTTCCATCTTTATTTTAGACATCAACAAAGCCATTTTATAAACTTGTATATATCTTGCAGAGGGCTCTTGCCTTTTTTATGTAATCATCTGTGCCACAAAAATTTAAAACTTCTCTGGCTAAAAACAATTCATGTAGATAAATCTATAGAAAAATATGCAAATAGATAATGCAAATTGAAGGATAGTTACAGGAAGTGGCATCTTCATTAGTGTAGACATTGAAGTTTATTTTTTTGTTTGCAGATGAAATTAGCTTGACATAATGACTAGAGTAAAAATGAAAATTAGTATATCAAGACTAGAGATGTGAAACCTCAAAAGAAAAAGATAAAGGGAATAATGATGGTCTATCTAAGAATACATTTTGGGAATAATTGTGACTATATAAATGGAAAGAGAAGAATTTCTGTAAGGGCAAGAGTAAAAGATGTTAACAGTGGTTGAATCTCAAGGATCTAGATGTTTGAATTCTTGTTTTAAGGTTTGCTGATAGATATTATTGCCATTATTAACACAGCCAGTTTGAGTAAAATGAGAGGCAAACTGGTTTAGCATAGAACTGGAAGAGGAGGAATTCCAAGTGCTTTTGTAAACAAACCCTAAAATTTCCAGGAACTCAAGAAATTTAAGAGAAAATATAGATTGCATGGCAGCTGGACAGAGTAACGGTTGTCTTTTTGTGGTAGACCAAGCATATTTTTACTCTGAAAGAACAAGGAAGCTGAAGAAAGGATGGAAGAACTGCTGCAAGTGTGAGATTAGAGAAAAAAGAATGGAACACTTCATTCATCCTGCCTAAGAATGTTACTGTCTTAGGAAGGGGAGGAAAAGGCAACAAAATAATATCTTTTTTTTTGGTATGGTTTAATTCTGGTTTGACTTTTTGTAAGACCTCTTTATTCTGCACTGAAACAAGCAGTTCTCTTTACTTTTAGAACATTACTTTTGAGAACATTAAAAGGACAAGATTTATAACAGTCTCTCTTTACTGAACAGCTCAGAGTTACTCACTGGTATCAGGCACTGAGATACAGATTCCCCTGAGTCACTCACATTGGGCTGTCTGAAGCCATAAAAGAAAATGCCACATCCTGAGTGTTGTTTTACTAGGCTAAAGTACATTATTCATGAAGTATAAATTGTATGCTGTTATTAGCCTTTTTGTTTATGCTTACAAATCCCTTGTGTTATTACTGCGTAGAATCATATGAGAATAACTCATCTAGATGTTAATGAAATAATCATGTCATGAAAAGTACATATATTGTGATGAATACTTATACAGTCTTCATGAAATCTACTGACTCATTAGATTATGCTTGGTTAGGACTGGAATTAGGGTTTTGCACACTTTGCTTCTCTAGACCAAGACTACCAAACATTAAAAGATCTTTTTGTTCCTTAAAGTTAACTGTTTCCCCTCAAGGACTTCATTCCTTCTCCCTTTCCCCCCTGCAATTTCTGAAACCCACCTCCCTTCAATCTCTATCTGGAATATGCCACTCATGTCCCTGAGATATGACCATGTCACCCATCCATCTCTTCTCCCCATCCCTCAGCAGTGTTTGTCAGAACACTGTCAATCGGAAACTTGATTAAAACTGTATTGTGAGCACATGCAGAGATTAAATGCTGCAGTATGCTTGCAAACTAATGGGTGATGTACACTTTGAAGTATTTACTGTTTGAAGAGATGCAGTTTGCAGTCTCTCAGTTTCACCCATCTGTAATTAGCTTTCAGTGCTCTCCAATTTTTAGTTGGCTTTTTTTGTGGTGGTTTTTTCCCTCCCCCCTCCTCAAAAAGGTCATGTGAACATTCCCTAGAGTTTTGGAATTGAACAAATGTATATTAGCAATGCATATGCTTAGACAAAAAGGGGAGGAATAAATGGCCATGAAGCCTCCATTAATAGCAATACACTGGAAAGTGTTAACATAAACATGCAGCTAAAATACATACACTCAAATTGACTATGACATACATTCTAGAAAGCACCTGTGGTTAAAAGACATTAACAGATTTTTCCCAGATAGCAGCAGCAGATTACAGTAAATATATGTGCTTCATGGTGGTGTATTTTTATCATCTATAGGGAGAGTATGTTATAAGTACCAGGAATGTCTAGAATGTTTACTGGATTTAAAAATAGAGAAGAAAGTGCGTGATATTGAGCTGAGCAGCAAAAATGCATATTTAAGCTGAACAAGAAAATAAACAGTGTATCTGAAGTGGTTTTATTTTACACTATAACAAAACAAGGCTTTCTGGTAATGTTGAGATTTTGTCAGCTTTTTAGTTTTTTTAAAAATGTCTGATTATTTTAGAACTGTGGCAAAATGCCAGTTCTCTTATAGTTATATTTGAGGGCATCTATTTAAAGATTTTCTAACCACCCCACTTCTACTTAGATTTTCGTAATTTTGAGTGCTGTATGTTATTTAGAAAAGGTTGTTGTTCTATGTCGATGAAGCTTTGAGTTTCCTCAGAGAGGCAAACATTTCACAAAAGAGGATTTCTTAACATTGAGGTGAAGTACCCAGGTTTTTCACTCATCCTTCTTCCTAAAATAATCTGCCACTGCCTCTTTGACAATGGAGAATTCTGAAGCTTCAGTAACATGCAAGTCTCATGAGAAACAATGTGAGCCTGTGTTTTGGTGTGTGGCTCACACACATGGCCATGCATCTCTGTAAAGTACTGTGTGCAGTTCTGATTGAACTCTCAATGATTTTATTCACTTCCAAAGGTATTTAAGCCACTCTACCTCTCTTTTGTGAATGAAAGTTCATGGGAGCTTTCAAATTATTGGAATTTTTGTTTTATCTGGAGATCTGTGAGTGCAAAAGATGGTCACTCTTCTACAGATTTGTCAGAACTATTATTTCTGTTCCTTAGGGTGAGTCCAGATTAAGTTTAGAAAACAGCTACTAGACAGATTTTGATGATTAAGCATTAACATCTGCAAACAATAAATGAGGGCACACACCAAGTATAAGTATCATCAGCTTTTACTTGTTTGGGCGTGGAAATGCAATTACTGGGAAGATGTTTTAGTGGAGATACGGGAAGTGTGGAAATGTCCATAAAGTGCTGTCTGTGGTGTAATATGTAAAGCAGCAGAGGGTGCCAGAAAGCAACAAGTTGTGGCTTCTATTGTAATTAAAGGAACTAGCAATGTTAGGGTGGGACAGGGTTTGCATTGCGAGTTTAGCTACAGAAGGGAAGAAAGAAGACACCCTTCTTGTAATTTTAACCACTTAAATATGCTTAAAATTAAAATAAACACTATCCAACAAATGATCAAGGTTTATGAGGTATTGCGTTACATTATGCCTAGGTGACAGTGCTGGTCACTGAATTATCTTTTAGCCACTGTACATACCTGGTATTTAAAAGTTTGGCCTTTCAGCAAAGACACTGCAAGACATGGGGCTAATAAAGTAACACAGAACGTCCTAGCAATCTAGTGTGCTAATTACAGACTAATGTGGCAACAAGAACTATCCTGTCTTACTACATTTTAAATTATGACATACATTAAGAAGTCTTGACAACCTCTCCCTGCTCTCCTGTTAGAAAGTAAAATATCAAAAATGTGTTGCCTCAGAAAGTTTGAGGAATTTTGACAGTATTGCATTACTTCCAGAATATAATACAATTACAATGTTAGAAAAGGAAGAGCAAGAATGAAAGTAGGTGCATACTGAAACTGCTATGCTCTGTCCAGATGTATTTTCTCACTCTGCCCTTGATCTTTTCTGGAACAGAAGCTGCCTACATCTGCTGCAGCTTAGTGTGAGCCTGTTTCACGGAAAGAATGCCAAATCTGCTTGATTTTACAGTGTCTTTTACATACTCACCATTTTGGAGTTCCTTGACTTTTATGCACACTAACCCACCCAACCTTGTGCTTTTATTTGCCCATAACTATATTCAGAGAACAAACTCCACTTTGAACCCTGCTGCAAATCCCTTCCACCTACAGCCTCTCCCCAATGTACTATTGCTGGCACGTGTGAATTGCACAGAGCAGTGGTCCATAAGGACGATATTCCCTCTCTGACAATGACAATGTGAGGGATGACTTAATAAAAACAATTGTCCCTGGCATTTTTTTTTCCTTCATTCTCATCCTCTTATCCCAATATATAAAATTATTGTGTTAGGGAGTAAGAATGTACTTCTTTGCCTGATCTTTCAGTATATATTTACACACTACTGTTGTGATCACCATACCTTCCATGATACGTCAAAATGAAACATGCTGTATTTGTCAGAAAATCTCGTGTCCCTCACAATCATATCCACAGCCATGGGACCAGATGCAGAGTAGCCATGGCTTTTTCATGCATTGAAATCACTGCTCTGCCAGCCTTCTCTGCTGTCAAGAGCCCATGGATCTGACCTCTCTGAAAGATTTTGACGAACTTTGAACTGGACTTAAACACTGATGTTAATTCTAAATATAAACTCTTATTACAGCTGTGACCCTATTACAGGCAAAGCTGTTAAGGTACAGATGGATAAATTGGCTTAAATTAAGTGTATAACAAGCAAGTTATCACAAAGACTGCTTATTTCAACAGCATTAACTAATCCCTTTTCATCTAAAGGCTTTTGATCAAGTTAATTAAAATATTAACACAATCTCCTTATTTTATTTTTTTATGAAACTTGTCTGTTTAAATCCATTATGACCTGAAACTTAATACATAAATAGTTAGAATACAGCACACCCATTTTTGTTTCAGCAGAAATATGTAGTATAAATGTAAATATAGTAATCTATTTGGCAGCTTTCTGATGTACAGGAATTATTTAAAACACTCCTAGACTGAGGAGTCTGCTGACCATATGATCAACAGATGAGCACATGACATAAATCAGACGTATACATATTTAGAGTTGAACTTATTTTAAGTTGGCTCCATGTCTGGGTATGTATTAGTCTGGGCAGGGTTCATTTTCAGTGTCTGTCCAAGAAACTTTTTTTTTATTGTTGAGTTTAGGTTGTGTTCAATCTCACAAAATGATGATCATTGTTTTTATTTTTTGCCTTTTTGATCGTTTATATCAGCTTAAAACATTACTTTACCTATGTAGTTCCTAGCAACTCTTTCAGGTGGCATCTGGACCAACACCAGACCCACAAAATTCTGAAAGGTGAATCTGAACAGTCTTCCTGAAATTGAAATATTTGTATTTTAGCTTGTAGCTTTTGGCAGTCTTTAATTCTATAACGATTATACTTTGTTTAGACTTGTATTGGCAGCTAATTAGAACGTCCTTTGAATTATTCCTACGTCTTGATTCTTCAGCGTTTCTTTGGAATTACAATGGGAATGTAAAAATGGCATTTTCCTCTAGGGGAAAAAAAAACACCACAAGAATTTTCTTTGTCCCTTGGTTTACATACTTGAGAACTGAGACCTATTTGCATGTAATAGTTCGTATTAATATCTTTTCATAAATAGAGTAGTTCATGGAGTTAGGTAGTTATAGTCTTCTGTATTCTAAATGAATGCATAACTAATTAACCAGCATCTCAGCCTTATGAGCTGTTTTGCCTGTCACACAGATTTTCTCAGTAATTTCTCCTAATAACAACTTTAAATTAGGTGTTTGTTGTTTTTCTTTTGGTAAGAGCTCTTACTTAGTTCATGGGCAGATCAGCAGTAATACTCCAGGGTAAACATATGTGCAAGGGTGTTTTCACAGTTCTTGTATATATAAAGCTTCTATTTGGATTTCTTGGCATAAACAGTTTTGAAAGATTTAGATTGTTGCATTGCATGAATTTATGTATTTGAAGATATGTGCCCCCTCTAAAGCCTCTCTAAAATGCTTTTTTTTTTTTCCAAGTAATGGTGGCAGTATTTTGGAACTTTCTAACACTTGGATAACTATTTAAAAAATTGTTTCCTCCTACACTTTACACTTCATTGGCTACAATTGGAAGTGATGTGACAACAAGCCCTAAGTGCTTCTTAAAGTTTCATTTTATAGGCTCGAGCACTTCTGATGTTTCTCTTATAGCATTTGGCTGAGAAGTCAGAAAAAAATCTGATCCTCTTGAGCTTACAAGCAGTTATCCCACTACATTCTGTGGTTCCAGGTGCTTTTGTTTTTCCTGACTGAGAATACAGACACGAGATCTTGTGAAAATGTGGAAATTCTTACCATAGTTATGTGAAAGAAGCAGAGATAGGCAAGCATGAAAGCTGTTTAGAAGCATGGCATGAAAACTTATACAGCATGGCCTCATATTCCTATTTATATTATGATAACACGGTTTAAAATACAATGCTCAGGTACACCTGCAAAAGTGAAAGCCTGAATATGAGTCTCTTGTGGGTTTTAAAAACGTTTGGTTTAATCTGAATGGTTTTAATAACCTGTGATATCAATTCTCCATCAGGTTTTCTTGTCTTTTTCTTTAGGGCTTAGATAAATTTGAGCAAGTAATATGAAAACTGAACATAGAGGAAAACTAGTAACTTATGTTCTCTCATGTATTTATCTTCCCAAGGGCTTTAAGTTTCAGCTGGAGGATGTAACCTTAGTCCTACAGAGAACTCTGGGCTGTACTTTTAGAGGTTACTAATAACAAGTATTTTTTATCACTTTTCTTTTGACGAGCTCAATGTTCTATAACTACTGTATGTTCTATAAATTCTGTAAATATTCTCAGGGTAATATGAAAAATTTATCTAATTAAAAACGCCTTAGAATGTTTATAAAACCAAAAGGCCAGATGGGTAGGAGCAAACTGTTAGTGTCTCTCCTGCACAAGCTGTAGCATTATGACTTCTGGTGCACTAAAGAGGGAGGGTTCAGAAAGCACGAAGTGCATCTGGATGGGCTCCAGTTGCAAAGTTCAAGAGATGAAGTGAAATGCCTCACAGTTTACTTGTTTACTTATTTTTTAAAGGATTCATTCTGTCACTGGTTTTACTGCCCTTATTTTTAAAAGCTGCTTTTTTGAGTCAGCTAAATGAAGTTGCTATGCACTCAGTAGTGGTGAAAGAGAGAACTGGAATTCTTTCAAAGGTTTAATTAAATCTAGTAAATGAAGACTCTGTTGTAGACTGTCTTTTGACCTAATGGAGAGAACCTCCTCTGTTTTAAAGAAGCCTGCATTTTCACATTGCCCTCCAATTTTCAGAAGTTCCCAAGTTCCATAAATATTTAGAAACTGGTACCTTGCTGACTCAGAAGTGTTGCATAATTTAAAAAAAAATTGTAAAAAGGCTCACAAGAGTAGAACATTTCTTTAAGAAACGCTGTGTTTCAACAGAGTCATTTTTATCATTGCCTTTTAAAAAGGTCCTCCCAGGGTAATACTTATCTTCAATTTTGTGTTCTTAGTGCATGTATAAGGCTCTTTCATGGTAGTGGTGGCCTCAAGCCGGTGGAGATGACAGTCCTGAAGTAGCAAGGACGCTGGAGAAGAATTTTGCCCTGTCTTTTCTTTTGAACCATTCTGCTGTGCAGCCATATCTAGCTTTCTAAGAAATTTGTGCAACAAATTGAAATACATCCACGGTATTTTGAGTTCAAACCCAGCACTATATTCCAATCAAAAATCCAAAACTTCTTTCTCACAATTTCAATTATAGTAGCACAAAAGCACTTCAGTAAATACCATTGCTGTATTTTGTGCTTTACAATGTCTGCTGCAGAGATTACTGTATAAAAATGGGGAGAGCAAATGCAGGCAAGACAAGAAATAGAGAGAAGAGTGGGTGAGGAAGGAAGACCAAAGAAGCAAGCTCACACCATTATACAGATGGTCAGAGTAAAATTTTGCATTCTTCTCTTATGTGGTGAAGGGTTTTTGTGTTTGTGGGTAGAGCATATTTGGTTTTATATGAAAATGACCAGCAAATGTTGATAATGATCTGTCTGGCCATCTAAAAATTATGATTGGATTGTTTTTTATTTAGAATAACTAAATTATTCATTAGCTTGCTGATGTGTACAGACACAAACAAACAGACAAACAAACAAACAAACAAACACTGTATTCTTTATTTGTCATTACAGAAATTATCTCACATTCCCTCTAAGATTTCCAAGCGCCAAGTGAGGGGCTAAGTGAAAAATTTGCAACACCAATTGTTGCTTTTGTTTTCCTGACAGGGCTGACTTTAATTCATGTCAGAAGGGATCCAATTCCCACTGTACCATTTTCTTAAAAACAATACACACCCCTGCTCATGCTTTGACCTCAGCAGTGACCTCATACATTCTTTTATCAGCAGGTCAGTACATATGTCTGTTGAATTCTCCAAGTAGTTGAGAAGTTAATTTGTTTTCACATTTCTGGGTTTGCTGGTCATATTTTGTGTTTGGACTGCATGTTGGAAGAATTTGATGTGCCTATTCCTTAATATCTGTTGGATAAGGAAGTGGAAGCTATTTCAGTTTTAAATAAGATTGTCATTTTTTCCTCAAAAAATAACTAATAATTAAATAACTCCAGCATCATTTCCTAAAAATTTTTGCCTGGGAGGCCTTCTACATACCAGTAGTTATTATTCTCTAAGGTAGAATTCTCCCCAAATGCCTCCAGTAAATCAGTTTTTAATTTGCATTTATGGTCTCTTATTAAAAAGTCAATGCTTAGTTTGGAACAGTTTTCTGGAATGAAGCTACATGGTTCACGGATAAATATTTTTATTAAATGCTCCTTAAATTATTCTATTCCAAATAATGAGGAGTTTGCTACAAAAGAGTTAAGCTGAAAGTGTCTGAGTATCAGTGTATTCTGTTTAATCCCCTAAAATGTGTTATTATTTTGATGGAAATATGGAATGTCCCCTAATCTAGGCCACGTGCAACAGCAAGTCAGCAGAATGCACGAAACATCTCCCAGCTGGACTGGTAACACCTGTTTTATCTGGGTGGGTTTTCTAATTTGCACCACACGTGGAAATTTCACATTACCTTCCAGTGTAGTCACGAAACATTATTCCAATAAGCTGCCAAGGTAAGAGCTTATGGGAATTAAATGACCAGAAAATAAATAAAATTATTTATGTTATTTATTTATGAGCTTGTTTATCTCCCCTTTTTTGCCTTTCTTCAATTTCCCCATTTCTACAAGGGAAACTGAGAATTCTTGGCAAATTTCATTCAGTCTCAGTAGTCTGTGGCCAAGGGAACTGTATAACATGCAGCCTGCCATCTTCCACATAAACTGCAAATTTAAAAGTAAAGAGCTTCCTGAGAAGAATCATTATAAGTTTTGCATTACTCTGGGCCACATTTCTTTCCATTGCATTTACTTTCAGATTTGGAAGAATTTGTATGTATTCTCTGTTCTCCAAAGTGTCCTTATTATCTCATACTAGTAAAAAATATATATTTTAAAATTGCATAATAATACTTTATACACTTTATTCACAAGGAATCTTGATGGAAATGTACAACTTTCAGACAGTCTTGCTCAAAATTAAAAATCTGTCATTAAGTTAGTAGAAACACATTTATATGTTAACAAGGATATGCAACTTTGAATATGCAAGAGACGAGAAAGCAGATCAGTCTCTGTCAGTTGTGTTAAACTAGTTTAAACTGCAGTATATATATATATATATCTATATATATATATATGAGAGAAAAAATAACTAGGTTGCTTGTTATAGTATGCAATTATAATACTTGCAAAATTAACCCATATGAGTCTTTTTCATATTGTTCCCTTTGAGAAGGATCTTCCCTTTTAGAATACCTAGGAATCAGCTGGATTGTGGATAACACTACAATACAATACTAGTGAAAATGGTACGACAGTTTTGCAAGTAAAATTTCGTGACAACTTTTCACAGAAAGTAGGTAAATCAACAACTGTGTCAACTGGAATGGACCACATGACATAGCAGGCCTTTCTTATAATGATTGAGGTTACTGATTGGTACTTTTACAAATAATTGAAATAAATCTTACCATATGTTATGACAAATCATAATCGCTTACTTTTTATGGATTAGATAAATTTTATCCCACAGGACATGTACAATTATGAAGGCATTAAGGATTTTTTATATTTTAATTGTATTATCAGTAGCACATTTTTCTAAAGAGATGAGCAGAATTTCAGGTGTGCTGAACATCTGTCTTATAGTGAAGAACAGGGAACTCTCACTACTGAATATTGTTTAAGCAATCCTTTAAGAATCACCTAGACTCCCAAACATTGTTGAATGTGTGGTATTTGAAGAATGGATAGACAAGAGGATAAGGACATTGAACTGGTTAATCCATTTTGATATACCAGTTTTACTCTGGATTTTACTTTTAACCTCTTCAGTTGGACATCTTTAGAATAAGTGAGCTATAAAAAATGGATTTCTGTGCCCAATAATTGGCCTTGGAAAATCATAGTGCATACAGCTAAGTACAAACTGAGTATGCTCATAGGTAGAATAGCAGGCTGTGTATTTAGTTATCTCTGAAATGGAGCAAGTTCTTGACTTGTTTGATGTTTATATTTAATGAACAAAATATTTGACATATGCACATTCATACATAATGAAAAAAACCCTAAATGTCCACCTGCCTGGTTTATGAAGCCTGGTTTTGGTAAATAACCTGAATGATAAAACTGAGGTTAAAACCACAGCACTATAGAACAGCAGGCATTTTCTATTAATATCTCTATCATGTAACTTTTTAGCTCTTTGCTTTAAGGACTGGCAGAACATTACAATCTAGTGAAACCGGCTGGGAAGAAAACCCATAAGGAACAAAATTACAGTGCAAACTGAAAATCTGGGTGTTTCCCACTCAACAAGTGAGTTGTCAACAGGTCATGATGTGTGCAATGGATGAGTCATTTAAGAACAGAAAGTGAAATAAACTTGTCCTTTTAAATCTCTGAGAACACCTATGGGCATATCAGGCTGTGAAAGTTTATATGTTTGGCCAAAGAATAGTCTGTTTAGGAAGTGTGAATGTGTGAGGATTACCCATGTATCTGTGAGAGTGTACATGACCAATTCTCTTGTACATGGGAAGATCTGAGTTTATGCCATTTCCACCTTGAAATAACTTTCAGTTTCTCCCAGAGCATTCTGTATAACTAAATATATAAGGAAAGTTTAGTTCTCTTACCAGCTTCAACATGTGCATCAAAAATGCTTTTATTCACTCATAAAGACATCTTGGTTGCTTGCCTGAACCTCTGATCTTTTTAGAGCCTGCAATGGAGACCAGATCACTGGCACTGCACCTACTAAGGAAGCAGCCAGAACTCAAAAGCTCATGTGTCTCCTTAAATGACTGATTCCTGCTAAAACTGGACAAATATTTTGTGCTTTTACATTCTTTAAATGTTAATAATTTGAGGCAGCATGTGAATTGTAATTATTTAGAGTCCAGATTGCCACTTGTAAGGCCTGATTTTTTTTATTTTGATTGTACTAGTGCTTCAGAACTTGAAAGAGAAGGAGCTGCATAACAATAATAATACATTTTCTAATTCTGCATTCATTTAAATCCCCCTCAAATCATATTAGTGATGAATGTCCAAGCAAGAGGAAGATTCAAATGCATGTGTCTCAACTCAGGTTAATACTCTGGAGACATTTAGGAAGAAACATGCTTGTAAAGTGTGTTTGAATTACAGTTATTTTGACACATACTATCTCATATCATAATACCAATCTCAAAGGAGTAGTATTTATTATTTGCAATTAAAATGGGGAAAAAAAAAGCACCAAATACTGAAAAGCTTTATGTAGTTTTTGTGCTTGGGAAAGTGAGTAGGTGTGTGATTCTCTGGATTTCTGTGGAATACAGTTTCCATGGATATCCTTAATCAGCCATCAGGAACATTGCAAAACTTCTACAGGGAAAATCCTTTGCCAAATTTTATCTGGGAAATGGGTCACAAATCAGAATGTCAAAACATGCACACGCAACTGTGGAAGATAGTGCTGAATGAAGTGCTAAGAGAAATTACTGTTTTTCTTTTGCTGCCAAAATAATCAGGAATATTAAAGACGATATATGTATAGAAACACTATGTGGTTATAATAATGTGTTGTTTTTATAAGAGTGTCCTATTCTTCAGGAAGAATCCAGCTCAAAGTAGGCGAACAGTAACTAACTTGTCTATATGTCTCTGTGTTCTTGTAAACTGTATTGTCATAAACTTAGTAAAAGGGAGTTAGTCAAAGAAAGATATTTTTCAAGCTTCTTATACACACAGAGAAACATGTCTTTTAGACTAACACAGCATTTAGCTGTTAATCATAATTACATGTCTTCTGAGCATCCCACAATTCAATTTACTTTTGGAAGTGAAGGAAGTATTGTCTGTCAGACAAAGGAGATGAAAATTAATCTTTGTAACAGCAAAAATAGTAGGAAAAAATAGACATATTCTATCTGTTGAGTCACTGGTGAGTACATCCCACAAATGAGCTCTTCCTGTAATTCTGTTGGGTATTAAGTAATACTGTTTATCTACATTCAAGTCGCCCAGTCTGATTTAGTGATTTATTTCTTTCATTTAAATTTCAAATAGCTTTCAGTCAAAAGCGGATTAGCCACAACTACACAATGTAATGTGTGACAACATATTTGCAACATATCTTCTTTGCATGCCACTTAATCTATTAATATTATCAGAACTGTGACATTTTTGTTTATTTGTGCATCATCATATGAACTGTATCCCCTTAAATATCAGTGTACAAATGTCTTAGAAATCACTAATATTTATGATGTTAAGTATTTTAGGTGCTTTTTTCATGATGCTATGTGTATGAATACAATTAAAAGGATCAGATTTATGAAGAAAACCTAATATACTGTAAGCTTAACCCATCAGGCTTAATTTAAAAAGTATCAAATGGTGTTTTCTACCTGATGTTTCTCAGAAATTAATTCCTAAATTAACATCTTAGCTGAATGTATCTTTCCCCTCAATGTTGGAGCTACATTTCAGAATTTGACATAATATCTTTGAATTTTGCTACGGAGGTGATTAGGTTTTAGAATTAGGTTTTTGCTACTTCTGAAAAGCAATTTCATGCAATATTGATTGACTTTCAACATGGTTAATTGAATAGCTAAGTGGCAAATACCTGTATGGCAATGAAGATTTATTATATCGATAATTACTTATTTATAGTTGTTAAGGTTTTTAATATTGCAGGTCTGCTATTCCATGTGCTGAATTTATTCCACTCTTTTGAATCTTTAATATAAAATAAGAGCCTTGGAACAAAATAAAAATTAGGGATTGACAGTGATGGAGAATTTTACCAACAGCAGTCTTATCTTGGCAACATGTAAGTGTACAAGCAAATTTGCAATCTTGAGACTTGTCTGTGTCTTGATATGTAAGATTTTGAGTCAATCTGTATATCCTGAATACTGTACTGCAATGTGCGACATCTTCTGCTACAATAACTTTTAGTTCTGATGATACAATTCACTATAATGCTAAACATAATCTCTGCTATAAACTAGGGGTTTTTTTGCATGCAAAATTCACTACAGAATTGTGGTCGTATGTAAGATACAAAATTTGTCTGGTGTCTGTGTTGTGCTGCACCACGAAATCTTCAGCCACTGATATATAAGCAGTAGAATTCTACACACACAGCATCAGCTCCAGGAGGAGTTTACCCCAATGAATAGTAACCTCATTGCTAACTACTTATATAAACATGGGCTTCAGGAATTCGTACCACTCTTGATTGAAACAGTACTGAGGAGTGGAAGCTGCTTGAAATCTCTTGGAACTTTTGTAATTGCAAAATTACTCTCATCTGTGAGTGAGTTTGAAGAAAAAGTGTTCAGGGCTGCTTGGGTTTGAGTTCAAAGAATAACTGTGGTTTGCCAGGCCAACAAGTAGGTAATTAAAGCAATATTTAGAGACACACTGAATGCTTCAAAATGGGACAACTTTAAGACTTTAACATTTTCTGGACTGGAGTGGAAAGAAAGTGAAAATAACCCAAAAATGTATTAATTCATGTCTCTTTGAATCCCCTAAGAGTTTCTGAGAGTTGTATAGTAACCACAGTTATCAGAAAACTGACTGTAAGAGTTGTTTTCTGGCATTTTCAGGGGATTATGGGGCTGTGAGTTGTCACACCAAACTTGCTCAATTCACAAGTCAAAACAAGACGTTATTATAAGTCTAACAGTGCAACCCCAGTCTATTGTCTGAAAGTTGGCCCCTGCTATTGCTTCATACACCCCTACCAAAAGGGTGACTTTGGACTCTGGACTTCTGTTGCACTTCTCTTGGTGAACTCCGAAGGAAAACAGAATTTGCTTTGTAGTTCTGTAGCATTCTGAGTCATTGCTGTTAGTGGTAATGATTAGTTTTGTCTGAGAGTTTAAGAGACGCGACTTCAAAGACACGTGCTGTAAAAGTAGACATGTAAAGTAATCAAGTGCTATTTCTATAGGATATTTTTCACTAAATGTATGTGAAGATTTAGGTATTAGGCTTATTTTTTACTAGTTATTTGGTATTGCAGGTAGATATTGAGATGTTTTCACATTAGAGCTTAAACATTCTTAGATGAACTAGGTTTTGTTTTATCTGTGGTCTCCTGAACTATTGCAGAGAGGACATGCCCATTATGAAAATTTGCTTGATAAAATTAGAGTATGTATTAGGAAATATTCTTCCAATTATTTGAAGATGGGTGCTACTGATGTACTGTACTGATTTTTCTTTCCTTTTTTTCCCTTTTTTCTCCCTCCCTTTGGCTTCCATTACTAAATAATAGAGCAGAATTTCCAGTCTTTGAAGTAATTGATACTGCAGTATGGTTGTTTGAAAGGCCAGAGACACAATGAGTTATACAACTAATGGCCAAA
Source organism: Petroica traversi (assembly GCA_025920805.1). NCBI lineage: Eukaryota > Metazoa > Chordata > Aves > Passeriformes > Petroicidae > Petroica > Petroica traversi. Next base: position 9,060,338 of record JAHLSL010000009.1, on the reverse strand, counting down.
GTTTTTTCTTATGTGGTTGATGCTGTTTAAAGGTCGAGTAGAAATATTCTCTTCTTGTGCACGATTTTCTCAACTGATGCAGGGGTCAGGGCTGAGCCAGCCCAGTGCCTTGCCATTGCCACCAGGAGCGGCACCATCCTTTAATCCCTCCCTGCCACCTCCCCTTTCCTCTCCCAAACCATGCTTTACTCAGAGTGGGACACGCCCTCCCCTCTGCTGGCTCCTGGGCTTGTCTGGCCGTGCAGAAAACTGGAATGACTGAAATCCATTTGCCTTTTTGCTGGGTGAGTTCTCTGCGTGGAGCCAGCTCCTGGTTTGTGCTCAGAGAAGCGCTGAAGCCCAGCAGCAGCAGGGCCCTCACACCTGGGAGGAAGAAGAGGTGAGGAAGAATCAGATCTTCCTATTTTAGCTGCAGCCAACTTGCAACCAATTTAGCTGTGCCACATCTCTATGTCTTAACAAAATTACCTAGTTTATTTGGGTTTCTTTCGTGGTGTAAAACTACATAAACATTTAAGAAAATTACAGTTAATGCCTGGGTTCCTGCAGTGATTGTGCTGGGCCAGAGCTGGGGTAATCCCATTGATTTTAGGATGGTTATTCCACATTCTGAGCTGTGAAAATTGGTGACATCCACCCCAATGATTTATAGAATCTTTATGGTAGACCCCACTTTTTTAGCAAATTTCATTAGTTAAACTGCAGACTTTGAGTTTTGGTTTTCTTCTGTAGTTGGTTCAGTAACGAGATTGTTTATCATTCACTGTAAATATTAGCATGCCCTTGAAATCAAGGTTTGAAAAGACTTCTTAAAATTGTATTTAGTAGTGTTTGACCTTTACTGTGCTTGAAGAGCATATCTAAATATTTCTCAGGTATTGATAAATTTATACTTTTATACTCATGGATCAAGATAGTCTGTGGACTCATAATACGTATTTCTAGGGTCAGTAATAAAAAGAATATTTATGCCCTTTAAGCTCCTACCATTTCCAGAGAAGAATGGCAGAACTCCAGGTTAGAATGATGACAGTTGTAACAGACCTTCCTAGGCAAGAAAAGATACTGCCAAGAACCAAGTAGCTTTCATTCAAGAATGAATTTTCCCTTTTTGTTTTGATGGTTGAAAATCATTGACATGAGACACTGTGAAATGTATAAACAGTCAAATAGAAAAACTGCATGAACTTGAACTACTACAGCTTAATTTTTTTTTAGTGTTAAATATCCTTTGCATTATTTTTAATGTTCTCCAATGATAATAGGTATTTACAATATATTGTAAAAATTTTGTTTTATTTTTGTGGTTCAAATTGCCTTGAAATAAATGCATCAACCTAAAAAAGTACTTTAAAATCAAATCTGTTGAAGCCATTTGAAACAGAATACCTCTCTATACACAACAATTTTTCTGTTTTCGTAGCAACATATTTATAGACATAGGAGTAATTTTTATGTTTATAGCTGATTATTCCTTCATAGGTCCTGGAAGAATGAGGATGGTGACTCGAGAATCTTTTGGAACACCACATGTCCCTCATCTGTTAGAAACTGACACATGAAAGCAGTCTAATTCTGTGATTATTCATTTTAGAGGCAGCAGTTTTATCCTTTTATTGACCTACATTTAGGCTACATTTTTGTAACTAAAGCTCTCTGTGGTAACTCTAGATTTGTTCTAAATCACCAAGAGAAGCCAGCACCATGTTCTCTACTGAACAAGTAGGATGCTCTGAGGAGCATAAACAATAAATAAATTAAAGTTATTTATTGTAAGATCTGAAGGAAAAAATTAGAGAAACAACCAGTAATGAAAATGATATAATTTTCACAGAATCCTGTATCATGCCAAGTAAGTACATTTGCTAACACTGTTGGAAGTTTTTGCTCCCATTTTTTAGTAAACTCAGTCTCTCACATCTGCAGACATATACTCAATATCTAATTCTCTATGGGTGCTTTCACTGGTGCTTGTTTGTAGCATACAAAATCCAGTTTTATGTTAACTAGGTGGGTTGCTGAGTTGCCAGCATGCCATTCTGGATCAGGCATTTGTGAATTGTTTTTAAGCACCAAAGCAGACAATGAAAGCTTTATCTCGATTTCCCAATTAATTAGCAGTAATCATTCTTGCTAAACTTTAGTAAAGAGCTGTAGTATGCAATGAATGTAAAGTATTCATTCCTGGGTAGTTTTTTTCCCCCCTCTCCCAACATTTCTACATTTTGTCAAATAGTCTTATGCTGCTTGTTATTTCTATTCATGTTGCAGATTGAGAATGTTGATGTCTGCCTTAGCTTTCTGGCAGCCAGAGGCGTAAATGTCCAAGGTCTTTCTGCAGAAGGTAAGAGAAACAAATAATCAGAACAAATAACAAGATTTTCTTCTGAAAGCTAAATTTCTTAACACAAATCACTTACACCTAAATACCAAGCTCCAGCTGTCTTGAACAGCATGCAAATATAGATTAGTGATAACAAGTGAGAGAGTTTACTTTTAATTTTCCATTGAAATTGAACCAAGAAATGCAGTGTTTATGAATCTTGAGACAATGTTTTAAAACAATATTTTTTCAATGGTATTAATCTTTTCATGCTGCCTCCACCATATTAGATAGGCATTAAACTTCCTCAGCATACTTGTTTTTTAACATGTTCATGTATTTGATTCAAAACAGCAAACAAGAACATAAGAATCTTGCTCAGTTAAATAAACCCAGGGAAGACTATTTGTTTCAGCAAATTTATTATTAGTAGTAATGCTGTCCAGATGAGTCCAAAAGTTATAGTATTCCTTTGATGTCTCCTATTAAGTGAAAGAGTGAATGATTTTGCTGCTTCAGTTATTCTGCTGTGTTAGTCACCTTAAGGGATTGCCTAATGTGGTTGCAACTAAATTAATAAATATAATAAGCAAAAAGCATTAACAATACCTGTCGTCTTAATTATTATGTAATATTGCCTTGTTCATGTAAGAGGCAAGTGAAATAATAAAAGGTATATGTCTTTGTCCTGTAGCAAATTAAGCAGTTCTGCAAGGTGCTGTGCACCTTCAAAATCCCTTTGACCTCTATGTCACCTGAAGGTAGCAAGTCCAGAGATGCAACCCTATATTTTTATTTTGCTTGTGGCAACTAAAAACAACTAAAAGCTACAAGGAATTTTTTTTCCAGGGATGTTAATTCTAGAGGATTCATGGAGAAAAAAATTTGAATGATAACCACTATTTGATTTTTAAATTGACTCAGAATTACTATCTTTCACCATCTGAACCTATGTAGGATTTTAAATGTGCAACACAGACACAATATGTATCTATTCACCTTTACTGTCAAATTTTGAAAAGCTCCTTAAGCGATTTAAGAGAACCTTTGTGGGTACTTGTAGATATCAGGCTGCAAGAGAATGCTGAAAGTTTGCATGCTGTCATTCACCTCAAAGCTATTTAGAACCAGAATTTCTAGAGCAGCCTATTTTTACTTGCATATAAAGTATGAATCAAATGTGTGAATAGCATGAATTTATTTTATGAGGATACTCAGCATTCTTTTATACATTGACATGAGTCGTGACACATTTTCTGTGCTTTTTAAAATCAGAATCTTTGTGCATTCTGTAATGCCTTTATTCCTCTGTTTGTTTTGCTTTGGAAAATAGTTTTAATAGGATATAAGCGTCAAGTGTGTAGCTTTAAGTTCATGTACTGCTGAAAACAATACTATTATATAGACTACTTTAAGCAATAATACTACATAGGACTAAATGCAAGGACTATGATTTAAAATGCTCATTATTCTTCAAAACCGAAATGTAACATTTAGTGCTGAAGTTAGATTAAAATAAATTCTGCTGTTTTGCAGTTGGTTGTGAATCTGTGGTAAATCCACTACTATCTTTGTAATGGTACTCTTCAAAGTATTACAGAAACAGACCTACGTGCTGCAGATAATTTCATTAAAGTCTTCCGAGGTTTCTTTTATGACCCTGAGATCTGTTATCAGCAAAGAATAACACTGTCCTTTTAAAATCTTCATCTCAGCCTGGGCAAAAGCTAAAAAAGGAGTGGGAGACATGGGGATGCTACTGGGTTTCACCACAATTCCATTCAGGTAGCTGTTTAGCCTCATCAAAGCTGGAGATTTTAAGTCTTCATTTTAAGTAATAGCAGTATAAAATAGAGAGCTATAAAATCATGTCATTGGAAAGTTCAGAGATGTAATCATGAGCATTACAGTCACCTTTTATAAAAACAACCTTCCATTTATTTTCTTCTCTCATGTTCCCTGCACATCTGTATGAATGGATACGTGCTCACTGACAAGGACCATTACCATATAGTCTTTCTGATTTTTTCCAGAACTCACTGTTTGTTACCAATGTGCACAGAATTTGCCCCAAAAGCAAAAAGAGTAATTTAAAGTCATGAGGTCTGAATAGATGTGTGTCTAAGACCAGAAAGAATTCAGATTTTTCTGAGTGAACTTCTCCTTAATTAGAATATTTGTACTTTATTGAGACAGCAGTATTCATTTCAGATTATTTTGTTTAAGGTTGGATGTACTCTTATTTATGACCGTTCAAATGACTCATCATGAGGGCAGCATTGTAGCAATAGGTGTTTATTGCAACATTGACACAAAAAAACCCAAAAATTATAATAAAAAATAAACTACCAGTGACACCTAAAATGTCTCTGATATTACAGGTAAATGAAGAGGTATAGTACATAAACATGCATAGATATAGGTTTGTACAGAGTAACAAAGTGTAATTGTTGCAAAACTGAAGTCTGAAACCAAAATTTTTTCACTTCCTTTTCTTTCTTTTTTATTTTTTTTTTAATAGAAATAAGGAATGGAAATTTGAAAGCCATTTTAGGGCTGTTTTTCAGTTTGTCTCGGTACAAACAGCAGCAACACCATCAGCAACAGTACTACCAGTCTTTGGTGGAGCTACAACAACAAGTCCCTTCAACAACAGCTGAAATTAGCCAGTCCAAAACACCCCAAGATATGCAGTCAAGGTAGGTTGAAAGGTTATTTTTCTCAGGTGGAAAAGCTTTTTTATTTTTGTGTTTGCAAAAGACAAAATTTTGTATACAAAATACGCCATTTAAAAATATTTTTAGCCTTTTACATGGTAGATTTAATGTGTTTTTTCATTGTAAATCCTCTTTTCTTGGGAGTAAAGCTAGTGTGAGAGCGGAGAACATTCCTAATTAGATTTAGTTCAAATTTTATTTAATTGTGAGTCTTTCTTTTACTTTATTGTTAATTTTTCTGCCCATTGCAAAATAAGAGGCAGCTAGCACACCATGTGGTAAGTACACTGGTTGTTTTCATGTTTTATTCACATACCCGTTCCACATGTAAATGAACAATTTCCAATAATTACCAAAACAGATGGAGGAAAGGCACAATTAATACTTTCGTTTGTTATAAGCTCTTTTTATCCCCACACATTGTGGTTTTTGAGGGCCTAATTCTATTTGACTGTTTTTAAGAGGGAGAAGAAATAGCCTTAATCTAGTTTTTTCTTTTAAGGGGACAGTTTTTTATTTAGTTCTAAGAGAGCAAAGCACTCAGCAGAATCCAATATTTGCCAAATTACATTGCTTTCAGACTGCATCCAAATACATATTTTCTCAAGGTAGTTGCTTACAGGCCTCTACAGAAGAATGAGTTTGAGACACGAATATCTGTTTAAATGGAAGGAGTATTAACAAAGTCTGTTTCATTGGGGAAGTTAAAAAAAAGTCCACCGTATATCTTCATGAAGAGTTTTGTCTATTGCTTTGTTGGGTTTAGTACTTGCTCCATTTTTTGTATCCTTGTTTAAAACATTTTTGTGGACTGACTGAACAACTGTATGTCTAGAATAAGTAGACATAGTAAGTCAATGATCTAGGTTGGATTAAAAGTATCAGACTAATATATTGAGATTCTGGTTCTTAAATCCATTCATTTATAAATACTTTTATGTGTATGATAAACATATTTCTTTTTCAATTGACAAAATTTTTAACACTTCAGCCTGATAGAAATCTGTATCTTGGAGCTAGAGATGTTTTAAAAGTATGTTTTGGAGGAAAGCGTTGCATTTTAATTGCATCATTTGATGCAAAAATTAAGATACACTTGTGTTTGGCTGGGGCATTACATAGTGAAATGATTTTATTTTCTCTGCTACTGAAAATTAGTGTCTTTGAAGGTTTTTTCTGAGAAGTATGCTATTAACATGTAATCTAGGAAATTATGGTGGGATCCTAGGAGAGTCTGACCATTTTTAACATTTTCCAAAGCTGAGTTTCTGCTCTATGAAGAATAGTTAATACTACATGAGAGGTAATAACATCTTGTTATTCAGGAATTAAATGTTCACAGCTTTAATCAGTGGAATTAAGAGCCTAGCCAGCTTCCTGTAAATACCTTTGGTTACTGTTTTTGTTTTTAATTAAGTGAAAGAACTGAAACATTTCCTGGTTTTATAATTTACCCGTGGTGAATTTTTAATAACAAAAAAAAATTACAATGTTCCTTTATACATCATAACTATTGCAAGGGTTCATCCGAAAAAGTCTGGATAAAGCAGTTTTTTTTACTATTTGGGTAACAATAATTGCATATGGTAGGCAAAGAGGGGATGAATCTTTTATTAAGCTTTCCATTATAATTCCCTGAGATCTTACGGTCCTTCTGCACTTTTTTCTCCCCTTCTACTTTGCTATGTTTAAACATGCTTCATTAAGAAGAAAGGCAGTTATTCCATGTCCCAGAACCCCCACATTTATGCTTTTGTAAAGTGACATCTCACGCCGGTTTAAAATAATTTCTGCCTTCTATCAGTGTCTTTAGACCTTCCACTTTAACCTAGGAGTTTAAAATAATTTAATTCTTTGATTAAATTTCTACTTAATACTATGCTTCAGATGTAAAATATTTCTATGTAAAAATAATTAGACCAAGATTGATGCCATCTTTCTTATTTCTTATCTGTAAACTGAAAGCAAGATTTTTTTCTGTTTGCTTTCACATATACAGAAGTTTGATGCTTGTCACTCTAAACTTCTGTATTGCCTGAGGGAGTATGGTTTCTTCTATCCATATAGTTTTCATTTAAGTCTTTAAGGATAAAGAAAGGTGCCTACCAAAAACTTTCTCCTATATGAAAAGTATCTATGTTCTACTATAAATACATCTAGTATAAGCTGCTAGCAAAACAAGGAGCCCTGGAACAAACAGAAATACAAATTTTTTTCAATACCAATTTTCTTTTTTATTCCTTATTTGTCACTGTTTTGAAGAATTTAAGGAAATTAGCATAAATAATATGTCCCCCTCTAAGAAAAATGAAAACACACATGTGAAAACAAGTTTTCCACAAATAGATAGGCATATATAAACATTCTCTGTGGTGGACTTATCAATACTTCTTTTTGTAGAATTCAATTAATTCTTTCCCAGTAAAATAAATTGAAAAAAAATTGAAAATTTTTCCCAACATCTTTTTAGTTTAAAGGTGCTGCTGAGTAAATAAAAGCTTTTTTTAGAAAGAATCCAAAATATGAATTAAAAAAGAAAGGGTGACTTTTGTGAGATTCATCTTGCCTCTTGCCCACTTTTTGCTATCTGAAATGTGGACAGGTAGCTTACATGATTCCCCAAACTGATTTCTATGATTGCTTTCATGTCAGGTGTGTCTCAGCAATAATTACAGAAGGCAACCAACATAATTGAGCTGGCAAGAGCTCATGATTAAAAGGTCCTGAGGAACTCACATGAATGCTCCATGGGACACTTCAGACTTTTAGATATTTTTGGCAAAAAGTAGTTTCATACAGATACTGAAATCTACATATTTAACTGAATGGAGAATTTTGGAAAGTGATAAAATCTGGAGTGTATTTTAATGTACATTCTTCACACTTGTCCATATGAAATTAGTAACTCAATAGATAATCAAACTGCTATCAATCAATAATGGAGTAATTTTATTTTTTTTCTGAAGTGCTGTTGGTAAAAGAAGCTCTTTTATCCTTTCATAGTGAACGTTAATCTTTAAGGCTCTTTATTATTACACATTTATTGTGCAGGTATGGCTTTTTTATTAGCATGTTGCAGTTCTGAATATGTTTTTTAAAAATCTTGATTCTTTCCATTTTCTAACATTTCTAACATAACTGTGGAAAGGTTTGGTATGCAGAAGCCTTAAGGCAGAAAATCCCTTATGGTGTATATTTTGGAAAAAATATTTGGCTAATGCACGTAACAGAGAGTAGTTTCTATTAAATTGACCTGTGGTCTTTTATTACTTAGAAATGGTTTTTTCAGATTTTTGAAAGGAACAAGAAAATTTATCTTATTATTATGGCAGAAGCCAGATAATGAATATTGATGCTAACATATGAATGGCACATTCATCTTTTTTTGATAATGGCAAAATGCTTGAAACCTAATTTGAGTAAATTTTCAGGGAAAATCATCGTCTTACACCATGGGTATTTTATTTTACTGGAAGACTCATATCTACTTTGCTAGACACCTGAGAAATAAAGATGTTTTTTGATTCACTCTGTATATTTAAGAGCATTTGATATCTGTGTGCTTGTGTGTGCATATACACATATACAAAAGCAAAATATATACACTGAAAAAGGTGGGTGCTTTTTATAGGCTTTATACTTTTTTTTAACTCTTCAATAATCAGTCATATTTCTTGTTGTACTTTAAGTATTTGAAACTATGTCTTAGTTTCAATTACTAACTGAGGTTATTTTAGGTTAGAATATTCTATGAGGAAAGTTATCTTCTTCATTGTTTCCAGCTAACATATACTAAGCATATTGTGCAATTCCAACTTTATTTCCTAGGAGGTAAAAATCTGTTGTATTTTCTTTATTAAACAAATATGAGAAAGTGATGCTCTTCACTTTTTCCAAGAGAAATGCAGATTATACATGGGAGAGAGAAATACCTCTGGGAAGTCACACTGAAGATGGTCAAATGACAGAGGTTGTAGCATTCAAGCCCTTTTGAAGATGAAGAAAGTTTTGTCTTTGTGTGTGCAGGGCTAGCATCTCATTCTCCTAATATACAAGACTGGTCCTGCAGGCGATGGTGATGATGATGTTGATGATGGTACTCATCCCCATTTCCAGGTTATTGAGTCCTCAGTAATGATCAAGGTCTGTGGTCATTACTGTGTCTGAACCCTTTTAGCGTGCCACTGAAGACAAGCTACTTTTTACAGTGTTTGAGCCCTCTGTCAACAGAAACTGAAAAAGACACCAAATTATATTAGGACTCACAGGTTTCATACACAGGTTGTTTTGCTAAGGTAAACAAATAGAAGCCTCAGGGGAAGGTTATAATCAGAATATCACGAGACTGGAGGGTTTAGGTTTGTGCAGAAATGGGGAGTTAGGGAGACCAATTCAGAAGGCTACTCGTCCTTGGGTGACTAGGAGACAACACAGACCAGGAATGTAATTAAACCAGTTTCTGGAGGAACCTCTCTTTTCTCTAACTGCAAAGTTTGCATGGGAAGATAATGAATCTTCTTTTGCAGGCTCCTTACAAAGTTACCCAAAACTGGTCAGTGTGGCAATACTCTAACATTCCTACTCCCTTGTAGTCCGTCTGTGACCAATGTCAGACTTGAGAAAACTGTTCACACAAAAGGCAAGCAGGACTCTTCTTGTAAAAGAGGATCATTGACCTATCTAATCCTACAGTCAACAGCAACATTTTAAATTAAATGTAAAATGAATGAAGGAAGTTGAGTCGTGGTAAGTGAAATTGCCTTGCAAAAAGCATACTTTCTTTATGGAAAATCATAGTTTTGTACCAGTAAGTATAAAAACTCTGAAATTATTAGACTGTTAGTGAAAAAAATTTGTGGTCAATAATTAATGGTAACCAAAGGCAAAGAATAGTTTTAAATGTGATTTCTGATTTCTTTTTACCCTAAATTTTCTTATATTCTTCCATGACTAACTGTGGGAATTGAAAACTTTGAAATCTGAAGTTGGAATTTCACTCTTTCATTATGACTATATTGCAGCTCTGAGATTTATTTTAAAAAATACAGTGCTGGTGGCTTTATTTATATCTGTCAGTACAGATAGATGACAACAATGGCTACATTATATTTTTATGCTTTGCTTTGCTAGTGAATTCCATTATCAGAGCAATACATCTGTGGTGATGATCTTTCAACCACCCAGATACTAAGAGAAAACACATGTGGATGAAAGAAGTTCTGTCTCATTTACAGATTAGACAGTAACTGGTTTCAGTAAGCTGTCAGAAGAATTCCCCTAGACGGATAAACTATTTTATCACGTACTGGAATGATGAGCTCAGCTTGAGGTCCAGATGGATTTTGTTAAATTTGTTATATTAAAAGTGCACCCTGGTTTTCCTGGGCATATAAACAAAGTTAGGTAGCTGATTTCTACGGGCAGTTGCACACATAACTACTGCTAGGAGCAAGGTTTCATGTTGCCTGCTGCTCAGAAGTACTAGGGAAGAAATTAAGCATATTGGACACAGAGCTTTTGCTGTGTGAAATTCAGTAATGAAAATGTAGTGGTTCTGATTATGAATTGAAATAGATCCATGTCAGAATGGTGGCAATCTTGATTACATCACTCTCTTTAGAAAAAGACCTTCATTTAAATATACATGTGTTTAAAATATGGTTACAGCAGTCTACACCAAGTGCATTGCACTGACATGGGCTGGAAGATGGAAGGTGTACGTAGTTGTGTGTGTTCCTTGGTTAATATATAGGAAAGTGATGAAACAAGTCCCACTGCTGTCCTTAGCTCTTGCCATTGCTATTCACTTGGTTTTGGTGAATGGAAGTGGGTAGTTCATTCCTGCTTTCCCAAAGTAGAATCATTATCAAATCACTGAGGAGAAGAAAACTAAGAAAAATATTTATTTCTTCTTTCTGCTGTCTGTTTGCTGGTAAGGGTCTAAGCAAACAAAGTGCTATTAATCTAATCTGATGTATTTTTATATGTCTGGGAGATAATGCAGAATGAGTTGCTTAATGTGGTTGCTCCAGGATCAGCAGGAAGCTGACCTTCAGAGGGCCCTTAGGTATTTAGTTTTATTTTAACCTTTTATTTTACCTTCCAAATCAGCTTTGGCCCCATTTTGTTCTACTTCCCGAAGATGCAGTCATTACAGTCCTCAAGGTTCACAATCACAGGGACTTCAGAAAGAAAGTTCTTTCATCATATTTGTCCTGAAGTTCAAGTAAATAAAGCATTTAATATATCTCGGTGACAAATGACTAGCCTGTCTAATTACCTTCACATAGAAAAGATAGAACAAAGCAGTAGTAAGAATGTATTCCTCACATACTTCTTCCCTGTAACCCATCCTCTCTAAGAAGATATAACATTTATAAATCTTAGAATAATTGGGGGAAAGAGTGTTTTAAAGCGGCATTCATGTTCTAAAATAAGTGGTTTTTTCTACAGTTACAATACACCACTCCAGCATGCTATAGCACGCCTAGACAGAAAACAAAAAAATATAAATTATAAAGCCTTTTTAGTTTCATAATAGCTTTTCAGATTTTTTTTAAACTGTTCATCTCCTATTTCACTACCCATTTCACTACCCATCCTACAAAAACTGCCTCTATCTTTTACCTTCTTACATACTTCTGTGGGCTGGATCCTTCAAACTTGTCCTTTACTGATTGGTATCTCCCCTTGATTGTTGCATAGTTTTTTCTCCTTGCAAAGTACCTGATATATGTCTGAACATTTTCTTTAGGAACCTGTGCCATATAGTTACATTGATTTCTTCTGTTTATAAATTACCTCTGCTCAAGACCAATATTTTTTTCCTGCCTCTTCTGCTCTTTGCAGTTCAAAATGCAACTGTCATATTTTCTCATTCTCTGTTCTAGCAGTTTTTAAAAGGTTGTTTTAAATAAGTTTAGTGTCAATTTTCGTTTTGTACATTTCAGATATTCTCATTGTCTGGCCTGTGTCATCCTTGCCACTCATTGCTTTTTATATGTCAGTTTTGATGCACTTTGGCCATAATTTTCCCTGCTCCTAATTCTGATAATGTAGAATTTAATGGGAAGTGTTTCATCCATCCTTGTAACACTTGAATCCAATCTTTTATATATTTCCTTCTGAAGAGATAGAAGTCTTATAATGAAGTTGTTTTCCCTTCAGACATTCTTTGTTACTCTACACTCACTCTACTGAGATTCATTAGTTCTTCTCATTCTCTGAAAATTAAATTTGATTCAAATGTCTATACATTTATTACTTTACCAGATCTGCCACCTATTTAATTCTGACATCCTGTGAACATTGGAGGCCGCCTATAATTATTTTTATATGGCAAATGAAATTCCAACACATGCAAAATCCAAGAATAGTCATATTAAATCAGTGCAGTCTTGGTTTGGTTTTTTTGTCAGATGATTCATTTTTTTACTTGTTACCAAGGGAAATGTTCTTCCGTTGTTCCTATTTATTCTTTAATAAATTTCTTGATACCAATGTTTGGCCCAGTCTTTTCCTTGCATTCTTACATTTATTGTAGTCATAGTTTATTTGTACTGCTACATTCTTTGCTTCTGTCAGTCCTTTTTATCAACTATTATCTCGTACTATTTTTAAAGATTATGCAACAAATTTTATATTCTGGTTCTCTATTGTGGCTCTGAAGGTGACAATGAAATAACATTACAGTTGGAAGCTATTTTGGAGGAGATGAGTTTCTCTCCATTTACCAAAAAAAACTCCAAGATAAAATCTTTATAAAGTCCAAAGAAGTTTGGGCAGTGCTGTTTGGCAATCTTTGCCTGTGGTAAATAGATTAAAATAGAAGTGAAAAAAATAGATTTTTTTTTTTTTTGTATTTAAAATTCATCAGACTTACAAGAATTTATTTGTGTTTTGAAAACAGTTAAGGGAAAACACTGAAATGCTAGTAGAATCTTTTGTATTTTCTTTATATTACAAATCTCTTTACCATTTTGAAGTCAATGGGGAGACAAAAGAAAATGCTTACAAATGTGTTTTACTACTGTCAATAGAAACAGTTAACCATGTGATAATTTTTTGACTGAGGCAGGTTTATAGCAATCCCAACCATACATTAAGGTGTGTTACAAATGTGAATTTTCTGGAAATCTATGCAAAGATTCAAGAGATAATTAGTGTAGATTCAAAGAAGTAAGAGCATCAGCATTTCTATTACTTCCATTTCTATTCCTTCTAGGAAAAAACTTTATTACAGTCTTTTTGTAGGATGATGAGCAGCCAAGAAGTTTATTGGAAAAAAAAAAAACTGAAAAGAAAAAAACAGTGCACTGAAAAGAAAAAAACCTGTGAAGTAGAATGGTGGCATATGATTCTGTGCAGATTTAATTTTGTTCTAGTACGAGATCATAAATGGTATGGAGATAAGGTCATAAAAGAGTACAATTGGTCCCTAAGGGCCTAATCCTAGTTCTGGCAGCATGCTATCATTCACTTGTCCAATTTGTTCAGAGAAAAATAGTAATGTTTAAAAGATGGCATTTTAGGTGCGCTGCAAGGTTAGGTTAAGCATTGTAGCTAAGTAGCACAGTGTCCTGAACCACAACACACAGTTACTGATAGATATCCATTTTGTTTCTTTAATATTGTGATTCATGTACTCCTTCATTAAATTCTACAAAATACCTATACTAGGACCAATACTGGGATCAAAGTGGGAAAGCTACAGTCACTGTGGCAGACAATTCATTCTTATTACAAGTATCTGTATTCTGCAGGAACATAAACACTGATGCAAAACTGGGTTATCTGCATTTTGGTTTATGAGTAGTGAACAATAAGAAAACATTGAAAACATAATTTTTCTTGTACCTCCAAGCATGAATCATTTGGAAAGAGACTGCTTGAATAAGATGCCAGAAGTTCAAAGAGCGGAAAGGAGAAATGTCCAACTAATTTAGAACAGATGACAGGGTATGAGCTAGAACTGCCTGAGCCACAGACATTTCCTCTTGTGAATGAAAAAATAATTGTGTATTTATGTGTTAGATATATATAGAAAATATATATCTATCTATAAAATACACATTCATATATAACATTTATATAAATGTTAAATGTTTATAAATAAATCATATGTATAGATATAAATATATGTAGATATATAGATTCATATATGTAGATATAGCCATATATTAATTCACCAAGGCTGGGCTAAAAAGGGAAAAGAAATGTCTGAAAAATATTTTTTGTACAGAAAAGCAAGTTTTTTGGTTTCTTTGTTAGTGTCACTACCTGCCCAAACTGTTTGGTATGGTGAGGAGCCTAGAAACTTTTGTTTCCTGTGGCATCTTTCCAGAAACACTTGGAATTTGGAGTCAGCTATACCTTAGAAAATTATCTCTTGTGCTTTGCAACCAGTAGGATGATGAGCAGCCAAGAAGCTTATTGAAAAAAAAAAAAAAACTGAAAAGAAAAAAACAGTGCACAGTGCAACTGAGACCTTCTGAGGAAAATTTTACATTGAAAAAGTGTTCTAGTGTTCTTTTTAAACTAGTCTTTTTTCAGAGAATTGTTGTAATACAATACTCTTGACCAGCTCTGGAGTGAATTCACACTAGAGATTAAATTCACTTTATGAGATCAACAGCATATTAAAATTCAAGTGTGCCAGTAGGAAAGAAAGAGTTTGATTATACACTACAAACCCCTTTGCCTTTTTCTAATTTTAACATAGTGCATAGCTTGCATTTTAGAACCACCATGTGACTTTTGCATTGTAGAAAAATGACAGTGTGATGTAACAAGATCCTTTTGATCTTTTGGAAGACTTAATATAAAGTAGATGATATTCAGGGTGTCACTGCATGGGTTACTTTTTGAGGAAGGAGTTTAAAATATTTTTAGCTTGATTCATGCTCTGTTCAGGTTTATAGAAGCTTCATCCTTCAGCTTTATGTGTTAACCCACTTTCAAGGACCTGGTTCTTTTCTGACATATTGTATGGCAAAAAGATAGAGTATCTGGTGGTTTAGTCCAGTGTCAAGCAATCTATTGCCTTCCTTCTTCATAGAATCATAGAATGATTTAGGATGGAAAAGATCTCTAAGTTCATCAGTCCAACTGCTAACCCAGCACTGCCAAGTCCACAACTAAAATCTGTCCCTAAGTGCCACATTTAGTGTGGTAGCCTGTATTGATTTCCTAGAGTCCTCTACGCCTTTTAGGACCATTTTGTAACCTGTAGCCTGCAGGTAAATGACCTCTATTAGTTCCCCATCCTGATGGAAGGTGCTGCAGCTGACTGCAGAGTTCCGGTTCTGCAAACAGTCAGCACAGTACAGACATGGTGTTCTCCATCAGCACCTCGGGGTCAGCAACA
The DNA here is from genome assembly GCA_025920805.1 of Petroica traversi. NCBI lineage: Eukaryota > Metazoa > Chordata > Aves > Passeriformes > Petroicidae > Petroica > Petroica traversi. The sequence goes on along the minus strand of JAHLSL010000009.1, from coordinate 9,044,932 downwards.
TCACTGTCCTTTCTGCTCAATACCACCTCAGCTACCTCTGTGCTGGCTGCCTTTCTGGGCAGTCTCAGGATATTTATTCTGTTTTCTCACAGAAAAAAAATAGGTTGTCACTATTTCATATCTGCCCTGTTGAATAGTGTTTCCCTGGTTTTTAACACAAAATATTGATTACTTCCACCTGGAAGACAGAAGCCCAGATTATTTTTGCAGAGTTCAGATAATTTCTAAGGATTTGGTATCAGATGTTTATATGCCATTTTACCTGTTTTGGACAGGATTTGCCTCACTTCCTCTATGTGTTATTTGGAAGAAGAGAGCTAAGCACGAGGCCTGCTCATGTGTACACAGTGTAGATGATTGTTGACATGTGTGTTATGACAGTGGAAAGGGTCTTGGTAGCAGACAGCTGAGAACCAGAGGCCTTCAAATCCCCCTTTCCAGCCCTCTGACAAGTAAATCCTTCCCTGTCCTGAATGCTGTAGCATTAAACTGGTACTGTCTGATATGTTAGCATCCATTTACTGCTTTATTGCAGACACAAACTTATTATATCATGGTGTGGATTTGTGAGCATTAAAAATAACTGCATTGAACACAATGGATTTAATTTCCTGACTGATAGATACCACCTGCAGACAGTTATCTGGCAAGTCAGAGGGCAACAGGTAAATAGGTTTATACATTTAGAAGATTGGATAGGTTAAAGGCATCTGCAACAATGTTGCAGTTCACATGCCTAAAAGTGAGGCCAACAACTGGGAAATGCATCCATGCAAAGCTTCCATGGGCCCAGCACATCCAGAGCTAATTGTCAAGGAAAACTTAGAGTCACTAGGAACCTGATGTATCTGCTGGATGAGTTGTCAAATTCTCTTTTTCCTTTTCTTTTGTCACATTACTTTGGAAAATAAATTTACTCAGTCACAGTGGAAATCATGCTTTACAAATCATATTTTACTGACATTGATGTTTTCATCGATGTCTTTCAAGCCTGTCTGGAAAGTTTGAAAGCAGTCTATAAGCTGATGTTTCATGAATTTTCTAGTGGATGGAGTCCCAAGTAACAGGCACAGAAGGAAAGCATTCTAGCAAGCATTATCAGATAGGTATTTTATGTATTTATTGCTATTAAAAGTCTGTGGATTAGCTTCTCAACACTGAGATTAAGGGTTTTGATCTTTCCATTTACTCTGGAATGTGCTGTTTGAGGTAGAAACACTAAGGCACTGCATCCTACTCACTCTTTATTCTCATCTTACTTTCTGTGTTGATTGTACTGTGCATCATTCCACCTTCTGCAGCATAAGTGCACTAAGATTTTATTTGACATACAATTTTTCTCACAAATGTCTTATTTTAGTCAACACAGATAACCAGCTATTCATTTGTAGGTACCTTCATTTTAAATATGTTTGGAAAAAAAAAGTGAGATAAGGATCTCTTCCAAAGATGGGCTGATAAGCCAGGCACAAATGTAACAATTTCAGTAAAATAACCTATGTCACATTTTCATCCTAAGTCCAGATATTATTGAGAAGTATAGCCGTAAGTGAAATATAATTCAATGTATTAATAAGTAGATAGGTAAAAATACATACATTGCAATTATTATGAAATTATTTTGATATTATTATAAGTAATTATAATATCCACAGAAGCTATGGTCATATAAAAAAAGCAAATTGTCAGCATTACTCTGAAGATATATGTCAGAGAACTGAATGCTGCTTTTACATATCGAATGATTCCTTTTTGCTATCCTAAGACTGAAGCACTCTCTTTAATATTCATCATGTGCGAATGTGCCATTTTTAATTGGCAGGAACAGAGGCAGCTCCAAACCCTTTGTTGGGTTTAATTTGGTGAAGTAGCAATAACTTCCCATCCCATTCCAGTCTCACATCGACCCCTAGTTTGTGCCTTCTTCTTGCCCTTTTTCAGCATTGCAGTGCTAAGAAAGGGAAGATCTTTCTTACCTGACAGCTTCTCCCATCTGGTTTACACTCAGGTCTGGCTGCTACACTGGGCAAATTGCCTAACACTGTCCTGATAGACTCAACACCACCAGGTGTTTTGTGTAAGTGCTGCCAGTCTATAAAGCTGGGACTAGAGCACTGTGGTTTCTGCTGCTGCTCAGATGAATTGCTGGAAGATGCAGAACTCTGAGAAATAAAAGAAATCTGTGACTATCAGAGTTTCTGCTTACTCGTCCATTACTTCCTTAATAATTCAAGGAATTTGACGTTGTGATTGCACCTGGCTTAGGCACCTGGCTACAGTCCTGGACTGTGTGGATCCCAAAGAATGCACCTGCTTATGGAAACTGAAATTACCTGACAGAAAGCTGTACCTTGGCCATATATTTGACACATCAAAAGGAACATACAGTTTTTTAGCCCTATAGCAGATCATGCCTTAATAGACAAAGGTGCAATATCCTATGGAATTTCACAGTGAGTCTCAGCACATCCCAGGGCTTTCTTAATGCAGCCTCTAATTCATTGCCTGGGTCATCACATATGTGCTCTGTGCTGTAACAGTAATAAAATTTGTGTTCAGGATCCTTCTTCCACATAACTCCACTGGCAGGAGGGTCACCTTGCTTTAGTGGGAATTTTCCTGAGTCCACGTTGAATTTGGTGAAGCAAATCTGTTCCTAACAGCCCTACTGTGAATCCGGTCAGGTTGCTGGAGAGATCAGTAGGTGTGTATTTGTGCTTAGTGCTTTTCATCGGGGGGTGGGGGGGGGGTGGGGAAAAGGCACAATGTTTCAAACTACATTCTGTGTGAATTGAGCTATCCTTCAGGAATTCAGTCACTGTGGAAATTTGCTCGCTTCTTCTATTCATGAGATAATTATAGCAAATGAGACATAACAATAGCTACTATTTCATAACCTGTTCATTGCATCTCATCAGAATCTGCATGTTTACATTGTTTCATATTGTTGCCAGTTAATTTGTTTTCTATCCATGTTCGATTTGCATTCATTAACTCATGGTTTGCTGGTAAGTGTGTTCTTTCTATACATATTCAAAGAAATTCTTTAATTCAATTTCTCTGTTTCTTCTCATACAGTCTCACAGCCAGATATGCAACTCAGTCTAATCACAGTGGAATTGCAACCAGTCAAAAAAAGGCTTCTAGGTCAGTTAAATATCTCTAATTTATTGCTTGTTAATGGTACTCAAGCAAGTATATGCCCATTGATATTTTGTCCTTTGGACTTAAGCAGATACTAAAGAATGTGTAATTTTTATGTGCGCAAGCTTTGCAGTGATGAGCTTTGCCACAGAAAAAGCCTTGTATTAATTGGTTTTTGGCCAACTGGCTGATTTTTACCATGTATTAGCAATATCTCTGGTTGTTATGTATCCTGCATCGTTGTATTCTGCATGTAAAATATTGGATGTGAAAGATTAGTTGGTGATTTTAGTGCTCTGTACTTTCTGGCTCAATTCCTGACTTCAGTCATGAGTGAAAAGAAGTTTGGGAGTCCACTCCAGTTTCCACTAGATATTTTGCATATATAACAAACCCACCTGAAAGTTTGAGTTCACAGAGTCAAGTTTATGCAGAAGCAAAATAGAGGAGAAAAAAAGAATGACTTCCAAGACTTCTGCTCCATCCAGAGTAGCCTGCACACAGTCCCCATGAATGAGAGGCTTTGTTTTGGTAGTGAATTTGACAGAACTGTGTGTAGGAGTGGACTTGTTTCACTTTTTGTCAGTACTTTTAGTCTGTCATTTTCATGAGCACTAAAATCTACAAGCCAGATTGTAGAAGTAAGAAGCTGAGGTTTAAAGCTTACTCTTTTTTCTAGCTTTCTTTTCTTTTTTTTTCTTTTTTGGGGGGGGAGGATAATTAATGCATTCATTAATTATACCTTTGCTGTAAAGTTCATTGGTGAGACCAATGAACTCTAAATTGCATCATCTACAATAAAGATTGCACTTTGCAGTATAGAACACTAACACAATGTGAGTTGCTGGTGATAGCTTGGAATGAGCTATACCACGGTCCAGTTGCTTCGCACCTGCATTTATAGGTCTTTGTTTTCCTTATTGCTGATGCTCCTGTCTTGTCCACATTCAACATGTCAAGGTTAACAGTCTTATTGTCTAATACTTTAAATCTGTGGCAGTGTTTCCGAAGCCTGTTCAGAGGTATGTGACTTGTCCCTTATTTGTTATACTCTTCTTTGCATTTCCTTAGCTGCTTAACATGATTCTGCAAGAGCAATTTAAAATCTGAATTCAATTAAGAAAGTCAGCAAATGAGGTAAACTGGAAAGTGTGTAGAGAAAATGACCTCATGCATAATGTGCTTATTGTGGCAAGTCCTTGAATTCTGGCATGCAGAATGTATGCAGAACTATTTTGTATTTTAAAAGAACAGACGAGTTTCTAGTGTTGCACATGCCTTTTCATTGCGTTTGTCATTACCTTTGACAAATGATCTCAGGGCTCTTACTCCCTGTCAAATTAGGGTAATGAGAAGGAGCAAATGGATTTTTAAGTTTGTTTTAGAGCATTCTTCAGGGAACAGAAGATCACTCGAATTCACGGGTCACAGTAAAGGTTAGCACGCGTGCAGCTGCAGAGCAGAGACAGTCTGCTCTGGCTCGGCTCACAGGCTAGCAGGGCAGGCTGGGGGCCAGAATGAGCCATGAAAATAATCCACCAAGCCAGCGGATTGCTTCTCTGAGGTTTAAACTGGTAATGAAAGAGAATGTGGAGTTGTTTACATATGTTTGCAAATGAAAATATAATTATTTGAACATTTCTGTTATGCCAGTGTATTAAACAAACAAAAAAAAGTTTGGAAAAAATCAAATGTTTTGTGCCTCTTTGTCATGTGATTTTTTTCCCCCTTTCTTCTAATGCTGCTCTTTCATAATAAAATGAAACTAACAGAATTTGATAACTTTGGTATAATTTGCACTATTTGCATTATTAAAATCATTCCAATAAGCAAGAAACAGAAGAGAGATGCTCTTTTCCTATGGCAAAAGCCTATGACTGATTTGAACAATTAATTTTGTCTCAGAAATAACAAAACTGGAAAGGATTGGGGATGCACAAAGTGCCTTAGAAATTTTGAAGTAGGCAGGTATTAAGGAATCCAACAACACAAAACCTATTAAAAAGATGCAGGCTTATACATGCCTGAAGCAACAAGAATCTACATTTTTTTCCTTAGCATAGCCACACAGTAAGGTTCAGATGGTGGCAGCAAACACTAAGGAATGAACTGTATATTGTACATTATATACTTCTATCTAAAAGGTATAAATGCATCTATATCATCTAGATAAAATAAGAATTTTCAATATTTTTCATTTAAAATAGTGGAAATACAGTGGAAGTATTTTTGCCAATATCCTTCTGAAAAATAACTGAAGGAGATAACTAAAAAGCCAGCATTTATGCTAAACACAACTGTGAAACATTTTATAGAGTAAGAGATACAAAATATTTCTCAATTACTTATTGCTGTGCTTTCTAATCTTTTTCTTTAATATTTCCTCTCCAAAAGTGGCAGATATTAATAAAGGTTGATATTGCACTTTAATATTTGTTAGGGTGAATCTGTTTTAGCAATGTTAACGGCAAATGCAAAGCATCTTCTTACATGTCTTGTGACTCTAGAAAGCATCCTTTTGTGTGCATAAGGATAAGCTTTTATTTTCATTTGTGGAGTCTAACTAATTCAGATCCTCCTTTTTGTTGTTGCTTCCTGAGTTCATTGGGTTTAGTTGGTTTAAAATTGTGGTCTGATATTTGCACACTGTCTCCCCTATATGTTGCATTACATAAAATTAATGGATTTCTCACTGATTTATCGCTGATTTTCTCACCATTCCAGGCTTCCAGGACCCTCAAGGGTGCCAGCTGCGGGCAGCAGTACCAAAGTCCAGGGAGCTTCCAATTTAAATCGGAGAAGCCAGAGCTTTAACAGCATTGACAAAAACAAGCCTCCACAATATGCAAACGGAAATGAAAAAGGTAAGGGATTAAAGTTACGAAGTTTACTCTTCATAACACGCAAGAAGGAAAAATAAAAATAATTCACAAGGGTCACAGAAGTGAATGTAGTATTTATACTTGCTAAGGAATGCCTATGGAGATTGGGGCCTGAATTGGGACTTGTGGTTCCATTGGTATTTAAGTTCCAATGGGAAAACTTTCAAGATGTTATAATAATATTTAATCTCTCTTTGATGGAAATATCACAGGGTGATTTTTATGAAATGGAAGTTAATCCATATTGAATGCCTATAATCTTCTTCCGTATTCAAGCCCACTCTTACCCAAAGGAATACTGCCATCACTTTCAGGGGACTTGGCATCTTAGACTCTAATGGAGAAGAATCAGAATATTATGCTTGTATCAGAATGTTTGATGTACCTATTCTTTCAGAACCTTACCTAGTGCATGTGTAACACTGAATAAAAGATTGAAAATTAAGCCAAGTGAAATGAAATTTTGCAGGGATTTCGAGCAGCCATTACAACAATGAACTGAGTACCCTGGGTCCTTCCATTTCTCTTACCCTGACTCTGTTTTCCTGGAAAATGTGCCTCTTCAGGCTTTATCTCAAAAGAATAACGCAAAAATGCAGCTTTCTGAGTTGTGTAACTAATCCATCCCCTTCCTCCCCTTCTTTTTCCCTTTGTGTAATGAACAGCATTTTATTCATATCTCTGGGTTAGAATCCAGTTGAAAATGATACAATATACATAGTACCCGTTTGCATCCTTGGGGTCTGTGGGAGGAACAAGTATGCAGTGAATGTTCTTCATCCAAGCAACAGGCAGCTATCCAGAATTTTTTTGTAAAAATTCTGATGAACACGCTTTGCCCCTAGCTGTATCTGAAGATATAAAACCATCCTTTCAATAGTTATTTCTTTATTTTTACTATCGGGATCGAATGTTTCACATAGTTCTGTAGTGGGTTTTATTTTATCAAGGACTTGTTTGTGTCAAGACATCCAGGCTAAAACTAGAAAGATATCAGAGTGAAAACTCAGAACTGTATAATTCACAAATACAGTAGTGAAGTTATGAAGTAAGAGATGTGGCTGCTTAAGTGAAGGTATGTACAGCAGTTTAGGCTTTAGAATTGCTTCATAATGTTGACATGTTTGCTACTGAAATATGTGAGAGTGAAATGATTCAAGGTGAGAAATTATTATAGATAATATTCTTAGCTCATTACTTGGAAACTGTCTTTTGACTGCTAAGACTTGCATTGCATTGTACATTTATGTGACTTTTTGCCTGATGCATTTCTTTACTTCCTCAGTTCTTTACAGCAGGGAATGAGAACCTTGAAGTCATCACTTGCAAGAGCATAAGGGGTGACTTTTTTGTAAAATTAATTAATTTTACAGAAAATAGATGTGATGCTTCATATCTACAGACTACTGTATTTGAGACGTTTCCATCTATTCTTTTTTTTCTTATCAAAACAGCAGAATGGATGAAAAAAAAAACATTAATTTTACATAATAATCAAAGATAAATACAAGTTTGTCTTAGGGTATAAAGTAGAAGCTCATTAAAGAAAATGACCGCTGTGAATGCCAAAGTAGCAAAGTGATATTCTTTCATAATATCCTAAAAGAACACAAGAACCTATATTTGAATATGCTATGCTTCTACTTTGCCTAAAGAGAAAAGCAACTGTACCATGCTGTATTGTAAATTCAGTAATTATAGTGACTAATTTCTGAATATTACAGTGAGATTTCCAGGTACTTTTTTGATATTTTTATAAGTATTTTAGGATGTTCTGTGACCTGAGATTTTTTAAGCATTTGTTTACAAACAAATTTCAATCTTTACAATAGTAAAAATATAAGATAAAAACCCTGTTTTTTAAAAAAGTGTCACCATACAGTAACAAACTGCTTTTTCATTACATTGCAACACAAATAATGGACTTTATATTTCAATTTTTTCTTCTGATGCAGTTGCTTGGAGAAAGATAACTTTACCAGCTTTTTTTTCGATAGGTGCACAGTCCACATGCCCGAACTTCTGAGACAAAAAGATGACTTGTGCTAAGTAAATAGCTGTTAGATATTGGGATCTCCAAACCTCTTGAAGGACAGACCACTGTTACATTTTTCTCTGCTGTATGTGTTATAAGGAGACCTCAGAAAATATATATAGCATAAGTTTGGGGTTTTTTTTTAAATCCAGTTATAGGTAGTATTTGTAATCCATTCCTGCATAACACAGTCACTCAGTCACAGTGGGGAATGGATATGTGGTCACAGACTTAAAGGAGACCTGAAGGTGATCCAAAAGAAGATTTGATATCAGCCTTTTATATAGTATTCTGTTATTTACTCTCTCATTGATATGATCTCCTGCTTAGGGCGCAGTTCAGCTCAGTAAGAAATCTGGCTCCCCTGAGTGAATGCAGGTTTGCTCTTTAATGAGCAGAGTCCAGTGTTCACTGGCAGACCCGATCCATTGTGTGGCACAGGTAATTGTGTAGCTCTGGTTACGTCAGAAACATAGAATGCACCAAAACATTAAACAAGCCATTAGCCAAAACTTGTTTGTGCAGCTTTAGTGCAACTCTTTTTTTTTTTTTTCTGGACTTTGCTGCTTATGGATCTATTTCAAAGAACATGTCTGCTTTTCAGACGTGTCAGATTTATCTGCCTCTGACTTAATAACTTAAAGATAGAAATAAAACTAGGAGAATTAAACTATCTAAGTGAAGTGATTATTCAGTTTGCTAATAAGGTGGGAAAACAGCATATTTTGAGTACAGCAAAGAAATAATGTTTTAATTCACACCACATTTTTAAAACAAGTCTTTACCCCTTAAATCTTAGAAATAGTGTATTTGAGCACTGATAAAGGTCTCTAGGTCATGGATTTTTATTGCTTGCTTTTCGTTATGTTTTTGTGATATACAATGGTGTTTCTGTTTTCTCCAAACCCAGTTTTAACAGTATTTGGTTATTTTGCCCATATGAACTCTGAGAAATTCTGCCCTGGAACTCTGTTGTGTGATGATGCAAATTGATGTTTGTCTCTGGCCAGTGCATATATCTGTAGTTAGTTTGTGTATGTTTCTTCTGGTGCCCCTATTTTTCCAGTTGTCCCTGGTGATATTCTCTTGTGCTGGTAAGGGGTAGCTGCTTTCACACAGACCACTAGAAAGGGAGAGTTGAACAAGCTGAATTCTTTTAATCTCTCTAGATAGACCTCCCATTCCTTCAAACATTCTTATAGCAACCCCTTGCAACCCTTCCATTTTATATTAACCTTTTTTGTTATGACTGACTAAAAATGGATAATCTTTACACCTGCCTGCTGCAGAATATTTAGATTATCATAAGTCATTTTGCTGAGTGGAGGAGCTGTTGCTGCAGAGGTTGTCTTCTCTGGCAGCACAGAACACAGTAAAGGGGGTTGATTTCTTAATGGGCCCAGGTTCAACTCCTCACATGTGCTTTATTTGTTCAACAGGCTATGAAAAGAGGATTTGAAAATGTCCATCCTTTCATCATAGTCCTGCTGGGTTCTGCTAGAAATTTCTCTTTTTGCACTGAAAACCTGGGGATGTTGCATTTCTGCTGTGCTTTTACAGTGGAGGCTGAGGTCTGAAGCACTGAGTTCTCAAGCAGAATGCAAAACTCTTTTCACCAGAAGCTGACTGTGCATCTCAGGAATAAGGGGTTAAGCTCGAAACAGAAGACTGACTTCTTGCAAAATCGAGTTTATAGAAATAAGAAATCTGTGTCATAGATTGGGTTCACTCTGTCTCAAAATCACCACAAGGTGGGGACAGGTCTCCTGTAATAAACAGCTAAAGCCAAGCCCAATTGAACATGCAGAAAGCAGTTAATTGTGTGCAGCTTCAAGTAATGCATTTGTGCTGGAGGTGGAGGGGAAATAGATCTTTTAATTCCACATCTTTAAACATACAGACAGATTATCAATATTTCTTGAGAACATGCAGTTCACATTCCTTGCAGAAATATTAAGGATGCCCTTTAAATTGAAGATTAATGGCAAGCTAAAGTTCTCTGTAATTTTTTGTTGCTGTTTCTGATTTGTGACATAGGGATCAAATAAATACCAGTAATTTCAGGAACCTGTTTGTTTTGTTTTGTTTTTTTTTTTGCTATATATGTAGCAGAATAAGCTGCTGATGAAACAGTAAATACTCCTCTTTTTACATTTTTCCCCTCAATGAGTTTAGTATTATACAGCTGGAAATATGGCAAGGCAGGCATTCTTCTTTTTAAACAGAACACCTTTTTTTTCTTTTTTTTTTTTTTTTATATTAGAACTAATAGCCTGAAGCCATAAATATGTAACATAGCTAATACAACAGAATGTAGTGGCATCCCACTGTTCACAGATTGTTACATGTATTGTGCCTTAGCTTTGCATATTCTTACGGTGAATTGTTCTTCTGCAAAACTATTGGTATAACTTAAGACCCAAATCCTCGCATGTATTTAGGGCTAGCTCAGTGCAAGACAAAATGTGTGCAAGTGTGCACCCACTTTTGAGTTATCAGCCCTGTGCCTGATTCCTGGTATAAATTAAGAAAGCCTGAGGGCTGCAGTAATTTCCAACAGCTGTGGTTGGCCCCAGGCTCTCTTCCAGCATCTGAGGCTCCCTAAACAATAGCAGGAGCCCTGCCGTAATTCCTGCCTTGGTCCCAAGGCATCAGCCATACAGCTGCCCACCAAAGGTGCTCCATGGTACAACCTGGAGTCTGCAATATGCTGTAACTTTACCTGTCCCAAAAAATACTCTGAAGCAAGCCTTAGCAGTTAATGTTTTCTTGCTTACAACAAGAATTGGCACAGCTGCTTGAAACCTTTTGTGAAGGTGGAATGAGCTCATTTACAGAATCACAGAATGTGTCATGTGGGCCATCTTGTCCAACCCCCAGCTCAAGCAGGGTCATCTCATTGAACATGGTTCATCCAGATTGTTTTTTAGTATCTCCGGTGAGGTAGACTTCATCATAACCTCTCTGGGCAATCTGTTCCAGTTCTCAGTCACCCACACAGTAAAGAGGTTCTTCCACATATTCGGGTGAAACTTCACGTGCATCAGGGTCTGCTTGTTGTCTCTTGTCCTGTTGCTGACACAATTTCAGGAAAGCTTCCTTGACACCCTCCTTTCAGATATTTGTACACATTGATGAGGTCCCCTCTCAGTCATCTCTTCTGGAAGCTGAACAGACCCAACTGTCCCAGCCTATTCTTGCAGGAGAGATGCTCCAGTCCCTTCATCATCTTTGTGCTGTGGCATTTGCATACCAGGTTGAGGAGCATACAAAAAAATGTGGGGCAGATGGAATTATATAACATTTGTTAAGGTGGAGATGATTGGTTGCTAAGAGAGTTAAGCAAGTAAAAATGTTACATGTTGTCATGTTTCTTTTGTTCAGATTTTTTAAAAATACTTTTAAGCTAGAACTTCTTAATGCTGTTCAGAGCAGTAAATTTTGCTATGTTTGCATTCTCTTTGTTAAAGGAAAAACAGCTTCACTTTCACTATTCTCAAAATCCTGCCTTTCCTGAATGTATTAGCAGCTTTCAGATTTCCAGATGGGTAGATGAGTCTTTACTTGAGGTTTAGGACTGAGACTGCAAAAATGAAAATGGTGTATAACTTCATACTCTGTGCTGAAGGGACAACTGTCCTCAGCATCCCATCTACAATATTATTCAGAGAGGGGGTCCCAAGGTATGACATACTAGGTGTATATGCAAAGCATCCAACACTCTTTTTGTCATTATATTAACTATATTTACATTTCATGTTTCATGAGCTTTTTGTACTACAAAATTCAATATACCACAGGCCAGCTTACATCTAATTCCTCGACAGCCCCAATACTGAATGGCACAACGAGATACATCCACTAAAAGAAAATATGTCAGTGGCTGAAATAAGCTGTGTACCACATGATTTAACTGCCATTACCATTTCATTTCTCTGGTGCTCCAGGTGATGGTGTTTATATACTCAGATATGTCTTGGGGATCTGAACTTCATACAGAAGAGCTTAACCCTTCTGTTTTGCTTAATAAGGCTAGAGGACAGAAAGCTCAGCTATTGCTTTTTTAACTGGCATAGTTTGATTATTGCAGAAGGAGCCCTCTTCTCATTCATTCTGAAGATTCACTGAAGTTCCTGGATGATGGAAATATAGGGAATGTGCCAGGGCCTTCTGTACCTACCTGAGTTCAGACACAAAATAACTATCACTGCTGTATCAATGCAGCTGATATATCACCGTAATTTTCAATATCACTGACACTGATTAAATTGTTGATAAAATTTTTTCCCACCTGTGAAAGTGTACTGGAATAAGTCCCTGAATATTGCTAAATATTGTTAAAGTACTTAAAACTAAAAAGTGTATTCTCACCAGCCTTTTTTGCTCTTATGACTACTGATTTTATCCCTTTAGTTTCAATATTACTAAGTCCTTCTCCCCTTGCTCAAAACCTTGGTTTCCTAGCACTTATTTTTCTTTCACTAAATGTCAAACACCTCTTTGTCCAGTTTGGGTTTTCTGCCATTATAGCATTCTTTTTTTTTCTTCAGTGTTTTTTTATGAACAAGTGATTGGAAGAATATCTTTGCTACAGATTAAAAATAAAATCTTAACTTGGAAGGCTTTACTTGTGTAATGAAATTTTAGTAACAAAGGTGTTTCTGTGTCTTTCTTGGGCTTGTGGAAGTATCAAACATCACCAGGATAACGGAGGAAAGAAAGGTGTTTTCTATTAGCATCCTTCCTGTTCTGTGCACATATAAATTCTGTTTATTTTAGATCGTGTTTAGGTGTGTTTTAAAAGCCAGGGGAGTATGACATCACTTCCAAGTAGGAGATGGGAAACTAACTATACCACTATGGGGGTTTTTTTGTTTTTTAAGCAGATTCACCAAAAGGCCCTCACCCCTCTGCAGGCATGAATGGAAATGTGCAGCATCCCACCAGCACCGGGCAGCAGCAGGTCTCTGCCATACCCTCTCCAAGTGCCAGCAAGCCTTGGCGCAGCAAATCCATGAATGTCAAACACAGCGCGACCTCTACCATGCTGTCAGTGAAGCAGCCCAGTCCTGCCACCTCCCCTACTCCAACTTCAGAGAGGTTCAAACCACCCCCTTCTGAAGGTGTGAAGCCCCCTTCATCTGGACAAAAATCTATGCTGGAAAAATTCAAGCTGGTTAATGCTAGGACTGCTCTGAGACCCCCTTTGTCACTGAGCTCAGGACCCAGTGACAGTGGGAGAGAGGATGACAACTTTTCAGAGTGTGGTGAAACGGATGTCTTAAGTGGTGGGGCGAACAGCGGCGGCTCCACAAATAGCAGTCCCAAAGTATCACCGAAGTTGACCCCTCCGAAAGCTGGCAGCAAAAATCTCAGCAATAAAAAGTCTTTGCTACAGCCAAAGGACAAAGAGGAAAAGAACAGGGACAAAAACAAAGTTTGCACTGAGAAAGCAGTCAAGGAAGAGAAGGATCAGGTCATTGAATCATCTACAAAGAAGAGCTCAAAAATTGCAAGCTTGATCCCAAAGGGAAGCAAGACAACAGCAGCCAAGAAAGAAAGTTTAATATCATCTTCTAGTGGGATCCCAAAACCCGGATCCAAGGTACCAACAGCAAAGCAGAACACTTCCTCCACATGCACGGGGAGTAAGGAGGTTGAAAAACTGAGGACTACAAAAGGAAACCAGTCTCAATCAACACCAAAATCTCAGCTTAGTGAGAAGGCTTCTCCTTCATCTGGTCTTGCTTCTTCTGAAGGGAAAGAACCAAGTGCTGCTCTCACCCCAGGATCCTCCATTGCTCTGTCAGCCTCAATGGCTACAGGCAGTGGCCAAGGCACGGGAAATGGTGTAGTCCAGCTTCCTCAGCAACAGCAATACAGCCACCCCAACACTGCCACCGTAGCTCCTTTTATTTATAGGTAAGATCATGGAGGGAAATTGGGTTTTGTGCTACTATTTAGAAAAGAGAGCTAAAATGGATAAAGTAATGGTGGGCATCACGCTTTTATCCCCCAGTTTCTGTCACAGCATCATGCCAATGTTTTCCTAATATTTTTAAATTAATATTACTGTATGAAGAATTTCTTACGAGAACTCTGAGTGTTTACCTTGTACAAAAGGAATCCACTGCAAATATTTGCCATTTTAAATTCAGGATGTTTTGATTAGAAATACTGATCATGTGGTACATTCTCTGTGCTGCTTTTGAAAGGTCATAGCTGAGTCAGATTTCTAGTGTGAACATTCTTGTTTGCATTCTAAGAACCTCAACATCTATTTGCTGATATTAGATAATATTTGCTTAGATTTCACCATTTTCTTAAAAGATCATAAAATGAACTCCTGAACTTGCAACAGTACTGGTAGATATTTGCAGAAAAACCATTCACAAACTTTTACAAGTATTCAAAAGTGTTTCAACAGTTTGTGTAGACAGAAAATGTTGCAGTTTGCAGTTCTTTTCCTGTTTAGCTTTCTACATGAACTTGGTGTAGATCAGCTCCCTGAAGGCAGTTAATTTTTACAGGCAGTAGAAACTCCTCAAAGGGCCAAGGCTCTGGAAAAGAAGAATGAACAATTAAACGTACCAACTATTCTCTGAATTTATTTTGCTATATGATAGAGCAGTTGAAGAGAAGCTGGGAGATTTGTACAACAACTCAGAAGACAGAAAAAGTGTATAGAGATTGACAGGCTGATTTGAATAATGTTTTCAAATGTCAGCTGTTGGAGGGCTTTAGCTACAGTTGTGGGCAAATTTAACATCTGATAGAATGACAAATACATTATTAAGCAAAATATGCTGCCAGTTTTTGTTAGTGAATAGTAGTCTGAATAATCTTGGCTAAAGATTAAAGGAATGATGAAGTAGGCTCTGAGGAAGTATATATATCATTACACACAACTAAACATAGCTTCAAAACCAATCTGGATGACTGATAAATCCAGAAAATCATATGGGAGGAAGAAAAGACTCAGTATGGGTTGTATTTATTCTAATATGCAGTGGAGCCTCTTGAGTTTCAATTATATGTATCACTGGATGCATAATATGCATGTGACTTTCTGGAAAAACCTCAGTTATACAGAAGATTTGTAGTGTGGTATTTGGGACACCCTACATACCTGTTAGGGTGCATATATAAGGAGAGAGAAAAAGGAGCTATGCTTTGCCTTCAGATATAAGCGCTGCATAATGGCTATTTTACTGCTGATGCCATTTCATTGTGTGATGGAGATGTCTTAGTTTTATTTTAAGCTTCGTCTTGAAGCAATACATATTTTGAATTTTAAAGGGTGATAGAAGTATGTGTCTTCCAGTAATATTTCTTGCTAATAATTGTCTCTTTGCTTCAAACAAACAGCAGAAGAGACTGTATTTGAAGTTAAATCTCACATGAAAATAAAATTCTCAGAGCCAATGTCTGATCCCAAATGCCGTAAACCCAGAGTAAAAGATTGACTTTGATGAGATTACTTCAATATGTATCTCTCTAATGGAGTGCAGAATCTGACTCAAAGATACACAGTAACTAAATTTCTTAAAAATCTGGAGGGCTTTGTAATACCACACAATGATTTCATAGAAAAATATAACTATAACCAAGGAGAAAATATCTACATTTTCAAAGTCAGCATATTTATTTCTGTGGTTGTACGGTAAATGGAAATGAGCAAGAGTTGGGGTACTATATTTACACATTTTGTTCTTCAGCATAATTGTTTTCAAAGCAGTCACCACAATTAATACACAAAATTTTCAGGCATGCTTTTTAACAGCTTTATATGAGTTAGTAAACAGTGATTACCATTTAAACTAACAGAGGTTTTTTCCCAACTACAAGGAATATATAGGCTCTGTGAGTTTGTACTGCAGTCCTTGTAAAAAATGTCAATACAATTTAGTAAAAACATAGTGCTTTATATCCAGAGTTCTGCACAATCTTGTAATATACTTGTGTCTTCTATTTAGTCTGTTATCACAAGCATAAGCAAGCTAGTGCTTTCTCTGATTAGTTGCTGATACCTGCAGATACCATGTATTTTGAAATATTTTTTTGTTAACCAAGATGTTAACATTTCTGAGGAAAATGAAGCATTCTCAGGAGTTTTTTTTGAGATTGACCTTTTTTTTCTTTAAGTAAGTAATGCAAACTTATAATAGTTATTAATAGTCATGTTGCCAAGAAATCTGTATTTTAATTAATGGAAAGTAGATAGAAAATACTATTTTACTGGGAAGTTCTCAAGTGGCATATTGCACTATTCAGCTTTGCAGTCTTGGTGCTTTATCTGTTATCACATTGTATTCTTATTCCTTTTACACACATGACAGCGAAAATCATATGGGATTATTTCTTCTCTTCAAAGATTAGCAGCAACCTTCAGAGTTGCATTTGAGGTAATGGGTATAATTTAAATTCTTCCATTCTGCCAGAAAGTGATTATTTACTTTCAAACGTGGCTGTGGATATCTTATTTACAGCCCCATACATGTCCCCTCTGAAGCTGACTGCAGAGTGAAACTGGTATATGACTGAAGTAGATGTAATTTATTTGCCAGAAAACTTAATAAGAGAGATATAGTAGGAAGGTATAAGAGACTGTATAATTGTTTAAAGTACACCAACCACTTCTTAAAATTACACATTCTTCTACTTATACAGAATTATAGGAGGATGGAAATTGTGTCTTCTTCCCAAGTCTCCTAAACTTGTGTTGAAATTTGCCTTAGAATTTAGCTCTCTTAAGTAGTGCTTAAATTTCAAATGGAGAAAAGTAACACAAAAGTTCAGTACATTCTAGGCTACAGTGCAAATGGGAGGAAAAAGGTACCTTAATGAAAACAAAAAAAAAGAAATCCTACTGAATTTCAGTAGATCATCAGGTTGTAACTGGATCATCTACTGCACTTCAACTTTATTTTATTGACTCCTCCAGTAACCACTGGCTTAGTAGATCTCTTTCTCAAAGCTGAAATATAGACTCTGAACCTCTCAAATCCCAGAGCCTGTGGTGCTCAGGAATTGCTTACTGCCTGAAATGCTGAAAGTATAGAAATTGCTGCAGAGAGTTAGCTGACCACTCATCATCCTCAGCTGCACTTCTATGTTGAGCATTGCTTAAATTTCCGTTTTTCAGCTATAATTTTAGTTTGATGATAGCAACATCTGGAAGAAGTTTCAGTAGTGTCTGAATTGCAGTCTTGCAGAGATATTAGACTACTCTTAAAGAATCCTGCAGCCACAACATCTGCCGGGTTTCTTGAAGCCATATTGATGTCCTGTTTTAATGACCAGAAGCTACTTCTGTGTCACTGATTGTGGAGTCGAAACTAAGTTTAGAGTGAAAAAAAATTCTGACAGTTGTGTTTTTTAATAATAGATTATGCTGCTAAACATACTTTTAAAAAAGTATGTTTGGGTACTTTAAAAATGAGGACCTGAAGTCCTACTGCAGTGCTTTATTCCTGTTATTTACATTGCTGCTGTGAAAATAAAGCTACAGTAACTACCAAAGTTTTGCAATCCTGGGTAATGCTAAACACTGCTACTCACTAGCTTTACTTGTAACAAATACATGACCTTTAGAAAAAATTTTCAATTTTTCCATGACTGATTTTCAAGTAATTGTGCAAGAAAAAATTATATTGTAGAGGTGTTTGTTTAAGAGATGGGAAGCATAATAAGTGAAGAAATAATTATAAACACATATTTGATTAATGCTGTATTTTAACATTAGCTTGATAAATCCTCTGTTTTCTGCTTATGGTCTGAAGTCATTCTTTTAATTGCCATACACATAGTGTGGCCTTATTCCTTTGAGTAAATAATCAGTAAAGTACAGGACAAAGGACTAAAATAAATATTCTGTTCAGGCTTCTCAAACTGGCAGCCATACTAACCCTTTCATAAATGAACTAAATTTAAACTTGTTAATCCCCACTACTACAATGGGAAGGTTCCTGCAGAAACTTGTAACATTTTTAGAAACTGCTTGCATCCTATATGATTAGACTGCATGCATTTATTACTTTGTTGATACTGGCCTTTGACTTAAAAAGGTGTTTTCCCTCTCTTTGATTGCTCTTTTTAAATATGAGAGAGAAAAATCCCATCCCCTTCCTTTTCTTTTGTGAGGCCAAATCAAATCAGCTCTTTCTGGTTTTGTTGTTTTGGTTTGTTTTTGTTTTTTTGGTTTATTGTTTTTTTTATTTCAGAAGGGTTTTTTCTTCTCCATGAGCATCCTAGTAGCCCTTCCTTGCATCTGTTCCCAATTTCTTGAACACGGGTGACTGAACTGCTCATATTGCAGACGTGTTCCTGCCAGTCTGTTACACTGACAGTGATACACATTCAAGACAGCTGCATCCAAGAGAGTTGTTGGAAAAACGCCATCATATTAATCTGATATCTTTTGGAATGTCAACGAAAAAGCAAACAAATCTTTGATGTTATCTGTGTTTATCTAAGGTTGGCTGTTTCGTTAGAGACAGGAAATGATTGACTGTGTTAGAGACCACTTATTAAGCAATGTTTCAAATTCTGTTCTTCATTACCCCGTACAGGCTCATTTTAATCAGAATGAATGAGCTTGTGCAGGTCTGACTGAAAGAAGGATTTGTCCCATTAAGTGAGTTTGATACTCTTACAAATAGGTAGCATGTAGCACAGTGGGTTGGGGATAAATATGTTCTGTGATTGCCATTATTAAAATAGAAACAGACTGTCTTGTTTTCATGAAGGTTGCCTAAATTAACCTGCACTCTAGATGCACAGCACTGGAAGAAATATCACTGGGCTGGCTTTGACTAAACTGAAATTATTTTCCCTTTTCTTGATATCAAGACAGATGCAAGAATTTAGTTATTTTTAAGGCAGTGGGCTGTGAATAGGTAGAGGATAGGGGATCATTCATTAAGGCCGGTGTGCAAGGTTAATGAGAAGATCACTTAAATTGCTGTTTACTTGCTTTGAGCTTAATCTGTGCTGCAGTCCTGCAGAGCTCACTTGAGTAGTTCATAGGATTAATATGTCCCACAGAAAGACATTAAAACCAGAAGTATAGGAGAAGATAAACCTCACAATTTCATTTCCCATTTTTTAAAAGTTAGAAGAGGCATTTATATTCTTGGTCCAACGTGTCACAACCCGTGACAGGCCCACAGCAACGCAACATGAAGTTTTAAGTGCCCAGCCTGTACCTGGGCCTCCTTGTTCCCCAAGAGCCCCAAAATCCTACATGATTTTACTGGGAAATCTTTCACCCCCTGTCTAGTCTTTCACCATTCTCAGTGCATCTGGGCTAAGCTCGACTCCAGAGAAAATCGTGTCCTTGGCCATCATGCATGAAAAGGCAGGACTGGTGTGGGAGTGCTGGCAACAAGCAACCCCTGGAGACCTTGTGGAGAAGGAGCTATTTTTGAGAGACCTGCTCCCTGTTCCCTCCCTGGGGTATTTCCATCACAGCTGCCCGAGGGCTGATGCTTCCTATCTGTCTGTACCACAACAAATATCCAGTTTTCTCAGCTTAGGTTGGCTGTGAAATCCAGAGTCCTCTGTGAGATTTCTGTTGTTTACTCAGACAATTAAAATTTTGATGATTTAAAGCCCTTTGGAAAAGCAAGAGGGACTGTGGAGTTTCAGTGTGTGTTCACTGCAGAGGGATAGAGTGGTGTCTTTTTTTACTTAAGAAACTCTCAAGCATCAAATATAAAACTACATCCAAGCTTGGCAGGACATAGTTAACTTTGCAACATGTGCTGAGCTTGTGTTTCCAGAAGTGTGTGACAGACAAGAACCAAAAATAATTTTTTTTATTGAGAAGTTTTGTGTTTCCAGTATCTCAAAGGTACAGAAATTGATAAGAAAGACAATGCATCTGATCAGGCATAATTTACTATTCTGTTTTTGATTTGAATACCTCTAATCAGTGGATTCCACCGTGTCAGTACTTTTGCTACTCTTTGTGCAGATATCTGTTCCCTCATCTATTGTCATTAATTACTGAAAAAAATCCATTCAGTAAGTAACAACAAAGAAAATATTAACTGGAGATTTATTTCATAAAGTAAGTTGCTATAAAATTATTTTGAGAAATAAGTCACTGTTTTTATGAGTTTTCTTTATAAAATACAGATTCATCACACAGTTAAATGCTTCTGTTTTCAGTTTAGTTGGTCCATGGAAACCTTCTGTGGTGAATTTTGAAAATTGAAGTGCAAATGTCACGTTTTAAAATTAAGATATAAATATTTCATTAGTCTTTTAATAAATCAGAAGAGTGACTGCTATTAATGTCAGGAAAGCTCTAAGTGAAGATCTCTTAAAATTTTATTTCAAAAAGTGGCTCTTACATCTTTTTATGTGTTCTTTTATTGTATACACATGGTGGTACATGTAGCTATTTGAAGATATCATACTTCATCAGTTCCAGGTAAACTAGATTCTGCAGCTGTTCCTTAAGAAGAGGCAATAAGTGTCTGAGATAATTTTTATTATAATTGGTGTGCTCATGCATTTCTCACTATTTACCTTCATACCTTCATATAACAGAAAGTTATCATTGATATTCACAGAAATATACCCTCAAAGAAAACATGAGCTATTAGAAAGTTAGAAAAACTTGTATTATCACATTCTCCAGGGTTATATAAGGCTATATATTATTTTCTATCAAAAGAAGTTGCTCATTGATTTAAATATCTGGGCCAAATTTCCATCCAGCCTTACATAAGCTTTTCCCCACATGGCCATTCTCACTTAATATTTCATGAATTACAAGTCTTTATTTCCTTTATTCCTTTTTTGCTGGGATGTGACTTAACAAATGTAAATGGATTCTGACTAGTTCCGGTTGACAAGTACTATAAAAAAATAAGCAAGGAAAAAAAAATAGCTTCAAATTTCACAGAGAGAGAGAGAAACCCTAGTTGCTTGTACATTTGTGAATCTGGACTTAATCTAGCATAATAATAATGTGACAAAAAAAGAGATATTTTCACCCTATAGTGATATGATTCTAGACAGAGCTTCAAGTTGCACTTTTTTCCATGAATACATGAATGATAGATAATAATAATCAATCTTCTTGCTTGATTTCAGAACTCTCTCAGAAAATGACAGTACCTCTTTACCACCTGCTGACTCCTGTACCAGTCCTACTAAAATGGATTTGTCGTTTAGTAAGACTGCCAAACAGTGCCTAGAGGAGATATCTGGTGAGTAACAGTAAGTTAGGAGAAGACTGTGAACTTCTTTATTTACATCTGTTTCTTACCAGGAGTTTTGTTGAAATAATGTGTTGAAATAATACTTCTGACCTTTAATCATAAGTGGTATTAAATGCACAGAAAATTTGGGTCATGCATATTTAGTGCTTCAAATACACAGTTATCTATTTGAACTGGTTCCTTCTGTTCAAATACCCTCTTCATCATTTTGCAGACACTGGGCTTTCACAAGCTAGGGTTTCATGTAATTTTTATTTTACTTAATCATACGGAATGTTTCAAGAGGAGCAGTGGAAAGTTGACTTCAGAATGTTTAACACTGTCATCTCATACCATCAAATTAAACATCTTAACATCAGAACTGAGACATAAATGACATAAGATACATGTTGGTTCTGTAAATGAATCTGTATTCAGAAAACAAGCAATTCCTTTATATTGTACCTGAGCTGTAAGCTGCTGTTAGAGCTAAGCTGATAAAATTTGTGTTCTGGAATTCCTTGTAAACATGGATTAAAGTCCTTACTAACCCAAAAGTGAAGGGATAGGGTATTTTAGTCATATTAGAAAAATTCCTTTGAAGAACCATGCTGAGTTATATGAGCACTGGATCTGGCAATGCCTCTGCCTATGGGTGCAAAAAGCAAGGAGTGCCACAGCTCACTTTCTCATTAGGACTGAATTGCACTGCAGGGTTCTGTACAAGTTGTTCCAAAGGGACTCTTTCCAAGAGCTGTTACTTGGGGGTTTCAGGGTTTATTTTTGTTGTTTCTTTGTTTTGTTTTTCATTAGCATCCAAGAATAAAAGGGGCTATCCCATCTCATTGATTTTACCTATAGTCTTGCCCTTTTACTCCAAATTTCTAACATTTAAATGGATTTATAATAGTCATGTGGTTCTTCTCACACAGGATATAACTCACTTAGAATCCTAATTTGGCACATCAGTCTAAAATTATCTCTCTACCAGAAGGGAAATCAGATGCCAAAGCTTTATGGGGACTGTCTTGACATTTAGCTGACTCATACCTGAAAAAAGGTTTTGTCCTGATTTATATCAGTCCCTTTGGAAGTTTTAGCATCCTCTATTTGCACAGACAGCTTCTGTGATAGATATGTCACTATGAATCATGGTGTAATGTTCTTTGGAGGTGATGCATACCTGTAAAGGATAAAATTATTTTTAATTACTCCAGAAATTTGACTCCTTGGTCTAATATATATAAAGAGTTTATTGAAATACTTGCCACAAATCAAAAGATGCTTCAAGGAATCATCCAGAGAGATGTTAGAAAAACTCCAAACAATACAATACCTGCTGAAATGACTAAACAGAATATCGTGTCTGATGGCCTTTTACTGCTCTGAACAGAAATGGAATAGCATCAAGAGGAGGAAAATTACTGAAAGAAAGCTAGATAGCAGAGATGTTCCTAATCTGATTATTTAGACTCTAGCATTAGCCCTTGATTGGCATAACAGGCTGTAAAGCAGAACCACTGGGAAAATGTGCATAGGGAAACAGAGGTGTGTCACTTGTATTTAACTGTTAGCAGCAAAAGGAATAAACCGATCAAGTACTAAATGTGTTGAATAATTATTTGTCTGCATGGATGAACTATCACCAAGTTATTGGTGATTCTATTGTTGGATCTGCATGGATGAAAATTCATGTGATAGTTGCTCAGAGGAGTATTCCATGATGGATTAGCCATGAGAAAGGACAACTGAATTCTTTTACTTGAGAATATCTTTATTCTGGTATGATGAAGGGATTACACTAGTAGTAGCAAAGTGGTGGGCAAGGTTAATTTCTGTGGTCTGGTCACTTATTTTCAAGGTATTAAGTGTTTAATTCAGTTTCTTTCATTTTCATATTACCTTTTTCCTGAAATTGTCAACTGTTGCTATGGGTGGGCATATTATCTTGATGGGTGGGCATATTATCTTGATCCTCTTTTGAAACTTGGTAACTACCACCCTAGCACAATATGTTTGTACACAGTAAGGATCAGTAAGGATAATGTAAAAGAGTAAACATTTGTGGAAAACACTAAACAGCTTAGAGGAGTCTGCTCATAAAGTGCTGTCCCACCTGTAAAGTGTTTCTGCTTCGTTAATCATTATTATTTTTAAAGTGCCAAATGTTTAGAACTAAGGCTGGCATGCACAGAACCAGAATATCTTAGCCAATATTGTTGAATAGCTGTTTCTCTATTTTCTGAATATTTACACATTCCTGTTTGTTATTGCTTCTTGGCTAAAGTTCACTGATCCCATAACCTTCCAAGCTGATCACATCGAAACTTCTAATTCACTTTGGAGCGATATCAGCCAATTGAACCTAGACTAATGTTCAAGACTTCTCCATAATATAGGCAAAAATTTGATGCAGAAAAAATAAGCTTAAAATTATTTTGGGGTGGTTGGCCAGGCCAGATCATTCTCCTTGTGTAATTCAGGAACCAAACACAAGTTAATTTCCTTAATGTAGTGGTGAAGTCATGGCTCTGCTTTCTGTGTCCAGCAAGGCAGTTCACATCCCTTTGCTACTGTCTCAACTGTGGTGATGGGAAAGTAAAAGGTAAAGCAAGAATCTGTAGAGGTAGTTTCCAGCTCTCCTCTGCTCTGTCTATCTCCTCCAAGGGAACAGGTTATCTTTATAGCATCTCCAGTATTCCAACTCAGAGCTGGTGAAAGGTAAAGTCAGAGCTCAAGTGGCTTGTTTCCTGCCCACTATTTTGCAAGCGATTATTTGGTTTTACCTGCATAGCCATGAGAAGAGAATAGTGCTGGAAGGCAAAGGAGGTGGGGAGGCTGGTGAAAGCATGGACTCAGAAGTGTGGCCCTAATAAATTGGACAACCTCTTTATTTTCACCTTGTCACAAAAAGACTGCTGCTCTTGGTGAGCTTATACATGGCTTATGCCTAAAGCCAGTTCTGCATTTGGTAGAGCTACTGTAAATCTCTCCCTATGTCTATGGTGGGAATTTTTTCTAGGTGTGATCTGAAGCGCTTTTTTCCTACTTATTTTCCCCCGTCTTTGAATGTTCCACAGCTCCGCCAGAGCAGCCCCAAGTGTTTCCACAGTGCACATGCAGACCAGCAGTAGAGCACATGCAGAGCAGTTTTTAGTCTTCCTGCACACCTGGGCACCCTGTGTGTGCCCAGCCCCAGTGACACCTGTGCTCCTGCTAAATGAGCCCTGTCTGCAGGCAGGACACACCTGTGGAGAAGTTCTGGTGTGTTTTGTGCATGGTAGGCTTGTTGCCCACGTGGCACATGGGTGGGAAAGTCTGGGACACCTAAATAAGGAGCAATTTTGCATTCAAATATGAACACAACTTCTACTTTATGTACCATTTGCCTCAAAAAGACAACTCAGTATCTACCCACTCAGTTCCTGCAATATTGGGATATACCTTTATAGACAGGATTATAAAATGAATTATAGAATTAAAAGAAAGGCTAATAAAATAATCTGGTTTCGTTGTTGTAATTCATGGAATGGCTGTGAACAAATGGTTCAGAATTTCTTATCAACTGTTTCTTCTTATAGTAGCTGTGACATTTATCACCTTCTGCAGCAAGTTTATTGGAGAAGGATGTCAGTAAGTTAATTAGTTAATAATCCATTGTAAACTGTACATGTCAGTAAGCTACAAAGTATTATTTTATTAAATCAGTGATAGCATTTGTCTTTAACAACATGCTGGCATGTTCTAAGAGCTTAATGCAAAGTGTTTGATTAAGTAATTATTCATGAATTTATAGATATTGACTAATTATTAAAAATATGAGGGATGAAGCAGATACGAGACAGTACTTTAAAAGTTATAGGCCTATCTCAATGGCAGGATTAGCATAAAAAACATTCAAATTTTAATATTTTATGTTTATTGTGCTTAATTTTTTGCTCTCTGAAAGAAGTCGCTAATTAATACATGCAGGAATAGTTTACATCTTTTTTCAAGTAAGCTTAGCTGAAGAGATTCATGATCTTATGCATTTCCAGATCTATTGCATAATTCATTTGTAGGGCTCCAAACTACTCACTGAGACTTCAAAGAAAGTCTTATCTGATGGAAAAAATTGCCCAAAGATTATTAGTTCTTAAAATAATTTTTATAATTCCTTTTATGAAAGAGACAGTAAAAATAAAGTAGTATGTTACATTAACTGTGATGACTTGAGGAAGTTCCCTATGCTGGTTTTGATGTAAACATATTCCTGCTTAGTGGGTGGAAAACACACTGAACTGCAAGTTAGCTGGGGAATAATGCTGTTATGACATTTGCTCTCCTCTAGTCTCCTGTACTTTCTTCTTAGCTTAGAAAGATGTATTTTTTGTTGCTATATCTGAACATTTTAAAATGGAGAGCTGAGCTTTAGAAAGTTATTTTTCAATAAATAAACCTGAGAATTTTCTTCATGGCAATTTTATGCTTTGTCAAGTGACATCCTGCAGAGAGATGTGATAAAGTACAAGGATAATTTCAGTGTTGTTTCTACTGAGCACTTGGTCCGAGATAAACAGGTATTTGCTGTGACCTGAGGATGGTCACAATGGCCGGTCTACCACGTGAGGCAATAGGATTAATGGGAG
Source organism: Petroica traversi (assembly GCA_025920805.1). NCBI lineage: Eukaryota > Metazoa > Chordata > Aves > Passeriformes > Petroicidae > Petroica > Petroica traversi. The sequence goes on along the minus strand of JAHLSL010000009.1, from coordinate 9,019,029 downwards.
AAAATTTGTATAACTTTGTAATTAAGAGATGTAGTAAAATGGTTGTACACAAGAAGGCTGAATGAAGGTTGTGTGATTATACTCGGTACCTCTATATAAAAACATTTTACTTGTATTTTTATCGTATTTTGAAATGAGGCAGGAGAATGCTGCAGCTGCCAGCTACCCTCTCATGGCTCCTACACAGTCCAGGTGTCATTCCCTTTTTAGCATGATGATCTGTGACCTGTGTGCTGCAATGACCAACTCAGCTGGGAGAAGTGAGGTCAGCAGAGCACTGGGATGCACTGGGCTGCCCAGGATGCTCTGTGCCACTACCAGAGACCTACCCAGCATGGATGGGTGTGGCACCTGCTGCCAGCACCTTGGGTGAGGTTTGGTGTGGCTCATTGTCTGAAGATTTCTCATCCCCTGCCACAACAACTTCTCCTCCCAGCAAGAAAGAGGACTGACTAAATCTGTCCACTTCTGGCAGTCTTGTATCTGGTCTCTCACGTTGGAGCTGAGCAGTCAAGCCATGGGCCTCTAGCAGAGCAGTGCTGAGCACGAGGGGAATGCCCTGTCCATGGGGCTTCCTGAGCTGCAGGTCTGTAGAGCTGACTGCTGCATGTGACCACACCCACCTGGAGCCTGGATGGAGGCAGAGCAGGTCCACATCTGCCCACAGCTGACCACAGAGACAAGTCACTGCCTGCAGATGTTGGCGCATGTAAGGGCAGATGGGGAAGTTACCATTTGTGAATTTGGAATATCAGGGACAAATTCAGACTTGTTCTTTATGCTAGGAAAAGATTCCTAGGTCTCTAGATTCCTAGGCAATCACCAAGAGAACTTCGGCATCACAGGGCCAAATCAAGGAATGACAGAATAGTTGGAAGGGATCCAGAAGGATCATCAAGCCCGAGTGAATTGCCCATACAGGGACTGGACCTTGGCATAATTAGCACTGTGCTCTTACCAACTGAGCTAAAAATCGTTGTCCTTCCTCTGTATTCAAAACATGGCAACTGAGAATTCTGTACCAACTTGAGTACAAATTTAGGATATAAAAACCAATTAATGCCAAAAGGATAAAATTGCCCTTCATTTTTTCAAATTCTCTATTGTCAATACCTCCCTAGAGGTCTTTCTGACAACCACAGTTGAGTCAGGCATGTTGGACAGGCTGGGATATCCACATGGCACTGTCACTGCACACCAACACAGGAGTGTGCAGGCAGTGCTGGAGCTCTGGGACAGCACCAGCACCACAGCAGCTCTGAGACACCCTCGGCATCCACACCACACTGGGCTGTGCTGCAGGCAGGCACCAGCATGCTCATAAAACCTAAAATCCTTCCAAGAGCCCATATGTCCATGCAGCTGGCAGATCCTGGGAGGAAACACAGCAGTCTTATCTTTTGTTTCCATGCTGAAAAAGTGACAGGTGTTTAATATTTAGGGCAGTTCTGTACTTGGGCAGACAGACCATTGCTCTTGTCTCCTCTTGGACTGTGTGGGCTGGGTGGGGATGGGAGTGGTACCTCCTCTTGATGTGGAACATCTTTCTAGGAATTCATCAGTGCTTTAACATGGAACCACCAGTACTTTTGACTATGATTTTTGTCTAGGTTATTCTGTGTTTCTGAGAGTTATCTAGGAAGAAATGTACCTTTCCTTTAAAATTTCCAGGAATTTTCCCCTGTGTATCTTCAAAAACTGTAAACTGAACCAGTGAAAAGCAAGAAATATACACTGAGGCTTCTGTTAACATCTGTTTATTCATACAGGAAATCTGTGAACAGCTTTTAATTCTTACAGTGGCATTTTTAAAGGTTATTTGCCTGTCAGGGTTTCTCAGGTAGAGACTTGAGATGAGCATATTTTTAAACTGACAAAAGCAGTTTATTTTTATACAGCAATTTTATTATTTGTAGATTTCTTCATGTCTTGTAAAATTGATTGCCCCTAGCTAAAAAGTTTGAATCTAAAAAAAATTATAATTAAATTCAGCTATTTCTTTCTTCATCTGTCCATTATATCTGGGACTAATGTCTTTTTCTTTGTGAGAAAAGACATACATTTAAATATAAGTCTTCTTTCTCTCTGGATAATGAATTTAAAAATAGCATTCAAAATTGCTGATTTTAGTTCAGACACAATACTGATTTGCTTTATAAAAAATTATTCCTACATTACTAGGTTTTTTTTCAGAATATTGTGAAACAACAAATTTTTTTTGCAGCTTTTTAATTCTATACTAGCCTCTGAATCTCACAGAGGTGCAAACAGGGTAGCTTTCTAAGGAGAAAGAAATTAAATATTTCCTCTTATCAGTCATTTACCAGACAAATACTGTGGTGTTCCTTGTCTTATCTCATGATCTTATATTATAATTTTATTATTTTTAGAGCAGAAATTGCAGGACTGAGGGTCCTTTTGCAAGTCTGCTTTTAGCTTCCTGCATAGGGAGTAACAGAGATATGGAAAAATAGTTTTTCATCCTTACCTTTCAGGGAGAAAAATAGGATTTGACCATGAGCTAGATCTGTTACTGTAGCATCCCATTCAGGTGAAACTGTGTCTTGAAACCTGTGGCACTGTAAACTGGGCAGAGGCTTCTGTGTCTCCGGTTTAATTCACCAGGATGTTTGCTGCCATGGCAGCCAGCAGCATTCACTGCAGTAGCAGAGAAGAGTCATATATCTGGGAATGCAGGTTGAATACTAAAATGTAAGGAGGCTTGTGCTTCAGTGGTTAATTTTGGCTCTTTATTGAGCTCTGACGTGGAGGCTGTACTTGCAGCTCTGTGTCAGCCCATCTAAAGTGAAGAGCTGTGCATTAGGATCAGTCATGAGCTGGTGAGAGGGAGGGAAAAGCCCGAGACAGTACTTGTGCCTACTTTGGATTTCAGAAGGCAGCAGCTGGAGAAAGAGATGCAGGCCCACCGCTCCGATGAGACTGGTGATTGGATGGAGAGGGGAAAACACAGTTGGCTTTTGGGATTACTTCTGTGCTGGAGCAGAGTGTTTGATCAACTCTCTTCTGCTTGAGAGAAATCTAAGTGAAAATGACTGTAAGTACTGCAAATTAATGTGACGGACGAGAAGTGGCTAAGCAGAGACAGCAGCGTAATTTCAAAGAAGATGACTGTGCCTGTCTAGCCCCTCACCGTGCTCAGAACGCTTGTGTGAGCTGTGCTTTCACTGCCAGTGCAAGTATGTGCTGCCTGGGGTGTGCAGCGTGCGGCGATGCAGCGAGCACCGCCCGGACCTTCCCAGGGAATTGAGCTGCTGTCCATCTCGGGAATATGAAATCTAACTGAGCTGAAGCCCCAGCTGGGAAGATGCAGCGATCTGCTGAATTGTCAGTGTTTAAAGGCACGGAGGTTAGAAGAGGGTGTGCTCGTCTCCAGAAGCAGAAGTCTCTAACCAATCTCACGCTCATCAGTGAAGGGGAGAAGAGGCGATACTCATACAGGGAGAACTGGTTTGGAAACGCCTCCAAGTCCAGCCAGAGTTACCAACAGCAGGGTGCAGAAGTTGGGTGCCGGGGCTCCCTGTCCAAGGCATTCTCACAGTCAGTGCACTCTCTCTGCCACTCCAGCCTCACCACACCCCAAGCATTTCAGGGGATACCACCTGCTGGGAGCAGGACATCCAGGAGGTCAGGAGACCGGTGTACAGGTGAAGGCTTTCAGATTGACAATGAGGAGAGCAAAAAATCCGATGATGAAAATGCATCCTGTGCGTCCCGTTTCCCCAGCAGGACCTGGGCAGAGGAGGAGGAGGAGGAAGGGTGCTTGCGTGAAGGGACTGCACATCTGGATGAAGATGTCATAATAACAATGCTGGGTGACCTAGAACAGGTCCTTTATACTGATATTTTAGGTAAGTTAACTTCGGCTTGACATCAGAAAGGGCAGGAGGAGACCCAAGTGCTAGCACATATCTGCACAGAGCAGATATTTTATCTTGACAGTGATTTCCCAAGACAGATCTGGGTTTATTTGCAGTAGTATGCAAAAATAGGGTCTAGCCATTTCTTCTTTGTTTGCTTACTATGATCTCCTAAGACTCCATGAAATGAAGATGAATGTCTAAATTGCTTTTGATGGGTGCAGGGGCAGCCACAGCCTGTAAATAACTGAGCATAGTTTGCTTAGCTTTTTGAAAAATAAGGTGAAATATTTAAGTGCTATTAGTTTATTGCTAAATAATTTTATTTTAATGACATTTTTTCTCATTAATTTGAAATTGGTATCTTGAATCCAGGATTTGGGTAGGACAAAATATGTCTCGGCCTTCCTACAGACCCTCCCTCCAATATTGCTTCCCTCTTCTCTAGCCCCCTGCAGATAATTGCACGCCTACATGTGGAATTGTGAGAGCGAGGGTTTCAGTTTAGCTTAAACAGCCAGTTATGTTATATCTGTGCATGCCAGTGAGTATTTGAAGTCCACAGCCATAGGTGCTTCAAAGGCTTCTGTGTTCCTGGCTTTACTTTTCATCTCTCAGCCCTTTATAAGAGTGCTCAAAATGTTCATTTCCAAAGCTTTGTTCTTCAGCCTGTCAAATGGTTGAAGTAGCTGCTTGCTTTTTGAAGGTTATATGCCATGTGTCCAGCCTGGAGCTTCTTGCTGGTAGATATGTTAGCCCTGATTGTGTTTAAACATTAGGGACAAAATTTTTGCTGTGTGTGTAGTGTAAAAATCTGTCATCTCAAAACAAGAAAGAAACAAGAATTCTCTTTATATGCATACCTTTTATTATTAGACTGTACCAGTAGGTTAAAAGGGCTTCTGCTAGAGATCAGAGGCTTGCTAGCTCAGGAGACTGAGTTCTAATCTGCCTCTGCTCTTCTTCAGCTGTTTGTCACTGACAAATACCTGGACTCTTGTAAACCTCAGTTTCCCCACTTGCAGAGTATAACTGGTACTTTCCTTTCTGAATTGAGTTAATATCTAACAGTGGACATTTCTCTGGGGAGATGTTTATTATTTGTAAATCCTTTTATGCAAGTCAGACAATTGATAGAATTATTATTCTCCTGTTTGCTTTGGATTGTGATTACATGTGCAGAAGAACAGAAATTATTATGAGAAGTATTATTGAATGTGAAATTATGGGTGAGCTTCAGAAATGTGAATGTAAAAGTCTTACCTAAGTATCTAGTGGTTTCTGTAAAACGCCTATTTTGATTTCCTGTGAATGTACCTCACACA
>JAHLSL010000009.1:8919758-9013816 GCA_025920805.1 Petroica traversi | reverse complement strand
GAGGGAATAATAGTTCACTGTTTACAGGGAAAAATTGGGGGACAATCTTTTGCAATATTCATGTTTAACATAAGTGATGAAGCTACAAATGATTGGAGCAAATGGCCTTTCTTTGAAGAGGAACAGAATTTTGACAGAAAGTTTCAGGTTACCCTGGTTTTAGTCTTATGCAGTCTCCCCATGTATGAAACAGAATGGCTCTTTTTTAGTGTACAAACCAGAATCACTTGAGATAGCAAAACAGGGAGCAGGTCTGATATGTTAGGTCATGCAAATATGGCCAGACTATGATGGCAGTGCACCATATTACAAGAAATAGGGTACCCAGAGGAGTCTGGGATCCCTTTGAACCCAATCCTAATGCAATAAGCACATTAGTGTCTCCCCTATCAGACATGGTATAGCTAGTTTTCAGAAAAATAAACATATTTATCATCCCTATAGTCCTCTTTACAGAAGGAGCCTTGATGTGGATGGGGAGTCAGTGCTGTCACGAAAATGCAGGATCTTGTATGAACTGTATCCAGTGCAAAAGATTTCTTTACTGTCATGTTCAACTATTTATACTTTCTGACTTGTTCATCCATGGTACAGCAGGATTCCAGTGATATGGCCTTTAGAGAATGATGGAAAGAAAAAAAACATTTCCTTTTAAACCCCTCTAACAGTTAGTGTGAGATTTTTTTATATAGTACTATGCAGTATGTTAATATAATAAAACTTCAGTTTTTAGGAAAAACTGGTAGAAATGTTTTGAAATTGCCATCTGTGTCACTAAGAGATCCAAAGAGACTAGATCTTAAACTTTTCACCTCTACAGGATAGAACACCAATTTTATGGTATAATTTGTCTGAAAGTGAAATATTCTTCACTGTGAAAATATATTTTGGCAGCTTGCCATATATGTACCTTTTTATTTAATGCATTGCAATTATACCTCAAGGGTTTGTTATGTCATTAACTGTGCACTACATATTAAAAAAGACAGTTGTTGTCATTTTTGCTGCAAGAATTTGCAGTGTTAACATACAGCAAAGGACAACTGATGAGGATAAACAAGGAAGGAAAAGGGCAAGGTCACTGTAAAATATGAACTGAATTCAGTTCCTGAATTCAGTTAAAGTATTGCTTTCTGCCTGCACAGACCCCGGGATTTATCTTTCTGTAAATAGAAGATTTTCTTATACCAACAAGCTCTCCTTTCACCTCTGGTTCAAGGCAAGGCAGGCACCATTTCCTGGGTGTTCCCTATATAGGTATTATGGCAGGAACATAACGTGCTCCTGGAAGTCGATTTGAATGCATCTGGCAGAGCAGGGAAGGCAAATGGCAGTGACAGTGAGGAACCAAGTGCACCACAGACAACTGCGTGGAGGCAGGCATGGACAGTGGGCCTGGAAATTGTCTGGTCTTTAAAAAGCAGTCTCAGTCTAACAGGATCTAAATGTCTTCAGCTTAGCCTGGGCATGAGTCCTTTTGCCTTGCAGGTATCTCCAGGGTGGTGCAGAAACTTCTGCAAAGAGTTGGTGGGATCCATGGGTGCACTGATTGCCAGTGCTTTATCGAAGGCATCCAGCTTGAAACACAAGAGCAATTGTAATTTCAGTGACTATGAATGTTTGCCTCCTGCAAGGCACTACATGTAAATATACACAGGTAGTTTATTTTATGGAAATAAATATTGTGAACACACATGGCCTTGGGGTGTGGCTTGAGAAGAGAGAGTTTGGCAGCAGTGCAGGGCCTGTATCCCCATTTCTTGTTTCCATCCTGCCCAGGTGTTGATGCAACTGTCGGTTCCATGGTGCCAACACACAAGTTTATAGACATTTTCATGATATAGACAAAGCTCTGAAGAATTTTTTGTGAGTGATAAAATAGCCAAACATAATTTTCTGAAGGACTGTTAGGCTGCAGCCAAAAGAACAGAAGACACAACTTGGGCAGAGTAGATGGGGAAACCTCAAACTGGCATTGCTGGGAAAGCTAGCTTGACATTAAGCCACAACTGCAGGGTATGTTGGCTAGTACAGTGCAGCATTTGCCTATTGAGGAATTAAAGCTTATATGGAATATATATGAAATAATTTATTTCCATTAAATGTCAGGAGTTGAGATTTTTCTTAACAGCCTGCAGAGTGTTTGGGCAATGGGACCTGGCTGCAGAAAGTCAGTGAGGTATGATGTGAAATTTATAATTGTTAGAGTCAAAAAGGAATTTTTTTCAGTTCAGCAGTTTACATGTAGCTCTAATACTGAAGCTTCTTGCCAGCCTTCTTACAAGCAACAGATACAGGACACGATCAGAAGTAGAAGACTAGCTTTGAACAAATCAGAGATTTTTTGTGACAGAATTTCTTTTGAAATTCTCTTATTGTTCAAAAGTAAAATGAATTAAACTTCTTTGATCTATGAATTTGCTAGAAAACCTGCATTTCTGCTTTTTAGTGTATGACTTTTGGAGGCTTCTTTAAGGCTTATTATGTTTCTCTTTTGTAACATATCATATATAACTTCTCTCCTTTTTAAAATTTATTTTTAATTGTATGAAGTAAAAATTGTTCAGGATGTTGCAGGTGAAGTGCTGAAAACTTTATCATCTTAGATATGAAACTAACTTTTCACAATTGATCCTGAAGGCTGTTGAAACCTGTAATTGTATAAATGATGCATGTGCTTAACGTGTTCAGATTTGTATCCCAAGAAATGTATTTTATTTTATCCCGTATGAAGAATAATGTCCCTCTTCAGGAAAGCATTAGAGTCCAGGGAAGATTCTTTATTAAGTGCCTTACTTGAGGAGTACTTTGAAATAGCCTGGATGTTAAGTGAATACTGAAGAGTTGTTCTTAGAGTCATCCCAGTTCGTTCCAGACACAGATTTACTGTGGCTTTTTTTCCTACTGAGTTATGTAAAATGTCAAGGACTAAAAAGGGACTTTATAATGTATCAAGTGGTCTGGGACTGCCTCATGCCTTGATTACAGGGGATAAAAGTCCCAACATTGTAAATCAGAATTTTGTTAATAGATTTGAGCCTTAACAGAGTTACTTTGTTGGGGTTTTTTTACATACCACATGTATGTTATTTATAAGCAGGTTGTGTTTTATTAATGAAAGGATGAAGTTTTATTTTTTTAAAAGATTTAAGGGACAGTCTTGTTTACAGTCATATATGTGTGTTCTCAGCTGTGGATACGTATGTGCACTTTATTCAACCTTATAAATTCACGTGCTAAAGTGTTTGCTGTTATACTGTTTTCTTCCAGGGGAAGACCCTGAAACAAGAAGAATGAGAACCGTCAAGAATATAGCAGACCTGAGACAGAATTTGGAAGAAACTATGTCCAGCCTTAGGGGAACCCAGATAAGCCACAGGTATACTGGCTTTGTGTAGACTGCTAAAAGTATGGACCTTGGGATAGTATTACTAGTTGCTGAATGAATGAGAGACTTGCAAGGGAAAATTAGCTATGATGCTAAACTGCCTTAGCAATCTATATATGACTGTAATATACTGTACTGTCAAAGAATCTTATACAGCTGTTCACAAAGATAGCTATTGTCTCATACATGTTTACTTAGAAGCTGATAACATTTATTTCAGGTAATTTAATAAGTAGATGTTGGGGATGAGATCAAATGCAAGTAAAAATCTAAATGTGAAAAATTAATATGTCGGCAATGGAGAAAAGACACACTGGTGTAGTGTTACAGTTTTGAGCTCTCCAAGGGCTGTTTTTTTCCTCTCCTTTCCTTTCTTCCTACACAAGCTCACTTTTGATTTTGTTACAGATAAACCATCACCTTCTAATTGGTCCCTAGAATCTCTGCTAATTTTGTAACACACAAAACATGTCTCAAGCATTCCATGCAAGTGATTGTTTTCAGTCACACTAAGTCAGACACTCATGCAGTTAATTTTCCACTAAAATAGTTTTCCCACACCACCTTCACTCACATGCACAGATTAGCAGAGCCTCTAGGGTCAATTTTTTCTTGTTTTAATCTTGGTTAAGACACCAGGTGTTCGGCACCGTTCCCACAAGTAGAGGTTATAGAATCATAGAATCATAAAATTTTTATGTTGGAAAAGACATATGAAATCACCAAGTCCAACCATTAGCCCTGCCAAGTACACCAATAAACCCTGTCCCAAAGTGCCACATCTACAGGTCTTTTAGATACTTCAGTAATAGTGACTCCAACACTTCTCTGGACAACCTGTTCCAGTGCTTGATGACCCTATCCATGAAGAAACTTTCCCTCATATCTAGTGTAAACCTCTCCCGTCACAACTTGAGGCCAACCTTTATCTGACTATAACCTCCTTTCAGGCAGTTGTAGAAAGCGATAAGGTCTCCCCTCAGCCTCCTTTTCTCCAGGACAAACAACCCCCACTCCCTCAGCCACTCCTCATCAGACTTGTGCTCCAGACTCTTCACCAGCTCCATTGCCCTTCTCTCCATGCTCCAGCATCTCAGCATCTTTCTTGTGCTGAGGAGCCCAGAACTGGACATAGGATTTGAGGTGTGCCCTCACTAGTACCAAGTGCAGGAGGATAACAATTTTCCTGCTCCTGCTGGCCAGGATGCCATTGGTGTTTTTGGCCACTTGGGCATAGGCTGGCTCATGTTCAGCCACTGTCACAGCATCCCCAGCTACTTTTACTCAGGGCTGCTTCCCAGCCTGTAGCACTGCATGGGGTTGTTGTGACCCAAGTGTAGGATCCAGCACTTGGCCTTATTGAGCCTCACAGGGTTGGCTTCAGCCTATTGATCCAGCCTGTCCAGATCCCTCTGCAGAGCCTTCAGCAGATCAACACTCTTGCCCAGCTTCATCTGCAAAGTGCCTTAGCGGGTACTCAATCCCCTCATCCAGGTCATTCATAAAGATATTAAACAGAGACTGGCCTGAGTATTGAGGGTGTATACAAACATATGTCTGCATATGGTGAAAGCCCATACACACACAGAATTTTTAAATAAAAATATACTTTCCTCCAGCCTTCACTATTCTTGATTTCTCAGGAACATAGAAAGCACAGCTCACTGACTTCTCCATTCTGTTTGGCAGCACCTTGGAGACAACTTTTGACAGCACTGTGACAACTGAGGTGAATGGGAGAAGCATCCCAAGCTTATCCAGCCGATCAACTGCTGTGACCTGGAGGCTGGGGCAGGCCAGTCCTCGGCTGCAGGCAGGAGATGCTCCATCCTTGGGTACTGGTTATCCTCGCAGCAGCGCGAGTCGCTTCATCCACACGGACCCTTCTCGGTTCATGTACACCACCCCGCTCCGCCGCGCCGCTGTTTCTCGCCTTGGGAATATCTCACAGATTGACATGAGTGAGAAGGGAAGCGGAGATTTGGATATATCCTCTGAAGCTGATGTTGGTGGCTATATGAGTGATGGAGACATTCTTGGGAAAAGCCTGAGAACTGATGACATCAACAGTGGGTAAGCAGCGTTTTTGGTAGGTATGGCATTGGATGCAGCTGATGAAAAGCTGTGGTTGGCAGCACTGACTTTCTCTGTTTCCACTTCAGATATTATCTAACATTATCTAACATAGTTTAATGGGCCTTTATTGCAGGTTTTCAAATGTGCATATAATTTGAACAGCAGCAATATATTTTGATAAAAGACTAGAGCGATTAGTCTCTTAGTATACCTAGGAGGAAGAATCACAATTTTTATTTTTGTTTGCTTATTTAATTTTTTGACTTTGAGGTACTGCATTCCCTGTGTGTCAAATTCAATATTCTTATATCAGTCCCTAGACTGATATAAGAATATTGAACCCAAGTCACTTTAGTCCTGTGTATGTTAGAACTTCTAGAACATAATTTAAAAGAACAGCCACATTACAATTTTACTCATCTCAAGGATGCTTGCTGACTGATGTAATGCTGTGTTGAATGGAAGTTCCATAGAGTACCTGGTCATGTCACACCACATTGCTTCACTATAATTTTAGAATTCTTGCTGTCAATCTAATCTCTTAGTTTAAAGTATAGCTATGATTAGAGAATAGTGGGTGATGAAATTGAGTATGATACATTCCTAAAGGCAAATCTAAGTCTGTGATCAAAGATTTCTCTGGAGTAGCGCCTCATCTCAGGCACCATCCAAAGATAGATCTCTAGAAAAAACATCATTTTAAAGAAAGCATATTCCTATACCTCCTGGTCTACTTTCTCAGTGATCTGTGTATGGAGTGCTGCTGACAACATTGTCCACAGCACAACATTAATGACTGTCAAGTAGAATGCCATATTTACATACACTAGAAAAGAGAAAATGCATGTGGAAAATATGGTACTTTAATGTCTGAGGAACTCCTGTCATGAAGGAAGTATTAATCCTGCCTTTGACAGATGCATAGTTTTATTCAAAATAAGAAAAAGAAAAGGGAATCCTTTGCAGTACCTCATGAGTTGTATTAATTAGCTTATCACATTAAAGGATGAATATAGTCATCTTATGTGACTTTCTTTTGCATCTGTAATAAGGATAACTCAATAGATAGTAAGTTGCTCTGTGCTCAGTTAGCATTTTTAGGTGCAGTAAATGTTAAAAGAAGTTGATAAGCTCTGAAATTTCAGGATTCACTGAGGCATGTAAAGTCTTATCTCCTCTATGCCTCTTCCATTATCAGTTTAATTACTTTAAACACTTGGGGAAAAGAATGCAGCATTAATTAGGAATTGGTGCAGGGAAGGCCCTGTTGGACTTGTTAAGTCTCTCCTCACTTATACAGGAAAATTTTTTTCTGGATATGTATGCTTCTGTGTTCAGAGCCATATACGTGCATGGTCCTTCACAAATAAATTTATGCTAACTTTATTGGTACATTAAAGTTATCAAAAAATACAAAAGGGAAAAGGAGCCTAAGAGGGAAGACAGTGTAACAAATGGTCCTTTGGGAACAAAACAAGCAGGTCTTGAGAGTAAGTCAGGCTTGTGATGCTGCTCCATTATAAGTGACAAGAGACCTCTCAGAGAGATAACTAAACTGTAGGTAGATCTTCCAAAATTATTGCTGGTACTTTTAATTCACAAACTTTTAATAGTTCTCTAGTGAGTAAACAGCACTATACTCACTCTTCCATACATTAGACATTCATTACAATGTGAAGTGGTGAGAATTAAGTGGAAGGAGCACACATAGACAAATATTCTTAAATATCATTGTAAGGTCTTCAGTGGATATTTCTTTCTGAATAATTGCATCCTAACAGGAACTATGAATTTGAGTTCCTAATTTCTGTTCCCATTTGGATAAATGCTACTAATTTTTTTTTTCTTTTTATAGCTGGAATAATGTTTCTTGCACCTGGTGCTATTTTTTTTTTTTGCAAAACCACAGTATTTAAAATGTTCTTTTGAAGATACTTGAGGGCTTCAGTCTAAAAATATTTTAGTAAAAAGTAAGGCATCACAGAGAAAGGCAAATGATCCCAGAAAACAGCAGAGACACAGTGTGCCTGTGCTGGACACATAAAGTGGGGATATTTAGTATAAGTCTACAATCTAATAAGACAACCTGTACCTTAAACATTCGAATGTCACAGACCATTAACTTTAGAGTGAAACACATTGCCAGATGGCTGCATTTCCCATGGATTGACCGCAAATTTATTTTCAGGTACATGACAGATGGAGGACTCAACCTATATACAAGAAGTCTGAACAGAATACCAGACCTCGCTGCCTCTCGAGACGTCATCCAGAGAGGAGTTCATGACGTGACTGTGGATGCTGACAGGTAACAGTGCTTTGCTAAGCAAAAACCTGTCTGAGCTTTATAAATATTTTGCATCCTTTATAATTGCTAAAACATCACATAAGGAATAGGAAGAGAAAGCGAGCTTCTCTGACTGCGAGTTTTCTGAGCACCTAAAATAGCAAATGCTACAATGAGTGGGGAAAAGAAGCAGATTTCTCACATGAGAAGGAGGCTTAGGAGGAACTTTTTGTTGAGGATGTAACAGAAAATATTAAGAAGCACAGACCTTATTTTCTGTCTTGAACTTCTGAAATGGGACATGACTTTTACAAGTTGCCTGATCAATTGATGAGCAAAGAGAAAATTCGCATGGTCTCTAGGCAGAAGATAGCTTGTGTGTACCTGGTGACACTGCTCAAAACTCACATTTGGATTTGGGTGGAGCTAGAACTATAGCCTTGTCCACCTGTTTTGCCCTTTGCCAATATCAGAAGAGAGCAGTATCAGCAAGTAGTGAGAAGTGAGAATTGAGGTTCTATCTCACTGTCTGAGCAGTGTGAAAAAAGAAACTCTAGTGTGCCCTTATATGTGGGTATGAGCATAAAAACATGCTCCCACTAGTATGTCTGTTCCTTTTCCTTAAACTTAAAGTAGTTTCATATTGGTGTCTTGCATCCACATCTGATAAATAAAGACTCATAGTCCAGCTTTGGCAGAACTTAGAGCTGTCAGCTCTGAGGTTTTGCTTAGAGATAAGGACCAGCTGTGAAATTTGGCAGTCTAAAATTTTTGGACATTCAATCTGAGCGCCCTCTTTTAAAAATCAAATTTCTTTTAGGGAAAAAAAAAAGTATTTAATCATAAAGGCAGAAAAGGTTCATGGAGTGGTTCTGATTTTATAAACCCAGCAAATTAGTTGAAGAAGTTCTAGGGTATTTACCTAGGTATGATATAATTTTTACTTTTCACATTTTCTGATGAAAATATGCCTGTGACATAAGTCAGGAATTGTCTGCATTGGTCAAACAGTGCATGCAATGCATCAGGATACAGGACATAACTTTCATCTAGGAAACCAGTTACTTAAAAAAGAAGGCTGCTTTAGCTGGCATCAGAGCATTTGTTGACCTAGCAGAAAAGCTCTGTTTTAAATAGAAATTCAAATGAACACAGCTAGGTTCTTTGGAATGCAAGCATTGATGTGACGCAAAGACCAGAGAAAGTGTACAGTTGGCGTTTAAGAAAATAATTTGGGTAGAACTCAGGCAGTAACAGAAGGAGAAAATGAGAAATGAGATGTGGGCAGGAGGGACTTTTGAGGAGCTTTGTATTCGAGAACAGGAACATTACACTCAAAGTGAGAAAGAGGGTGGAAAATTTAGAGGCTTGCAGTCATGTAATTAGAGAATGTAGCTGGTGCCCACGTTTTTGTATATCTCTCTCTTTTTTCCCCCTGGGAGTAAAGTTATTAGAGGTCTTCCCACCATGCAATATTCACACCCAGGTTTCAAACCACGCAGATTTCCCCTGGGGAAGGAAAAGAAAAAAGAGGCCCAAAATTAGGAGGTTTTGACTTTTTCTTAATGTTCCTCAAGCTCTGGATGCCACTCACACTGAATGCTTATTTGTGTTAATGTAGATATTTGTTTATTCTGTACAGCGAGCAGCTACATACATATCTTGCAGAGAGTCTATTATCTATAAATGTGAAGCAGAACTTACTTCAAGTAATGTCTGCTTCCCTTTATACAGAGAGAGAAAGCAAGCTGGATTCCTATGTTCTACTAGACCCTCTAAATGAGGTTTCATGGAACATACTGTGTCAATATTTAATTAAAAGGTTTGTCATAATGCACAGGCATGAAGTATTTAAATTATGGCTTTCAGAAAATTCTGCCATTCCCTGACCTTTCAATACTTTATTTTTACAAATTTAATCATTCTTTGTGGATATAGGGTGTAGGGGTTTTTTTTACTTATAAGCTTATTTTACTTACATGTTATTCCTTGAAAAAGCAAAAGTTGTTTAGGAAGTGTAAAATATAAATATTTTATGAATTCTGATGATAATAAAACATGCGCTTACCAAAACTGGTTGCAAAAAAAACCTGTGGTAAGTAGAAAAAATTGTTTATGATGATCTTCAAGAATGTGTGCCACATTTATGATGTGAAATCTGGAATAAAAACAATAGAGATTACTGAGACTTTGGCAGAGTAAGTCTTGGTCTTTCACGACAGTGTGGGTAACTATGATTTAATCTAATCTCACATAACCTTTTACAACTTTTTTTGTCTACTTTGAATAAAAAATAATAGGGTTTGTGTCACAGCTTCAAGGTATGCCTTGCCACTGGTATATGAACTTCACAAAAGAGGATTATTCTCCTCACTGTCATCACAGTAGATAAGTGAAGGACATGTGCATTTTCTCTGTGGTATCGTTAGTATAAACCTTTTCCATGATTGACATGATCTGCCCTTGCCGTTCTGTTGTAAAGGACTCTGCTGGCATCTCTTTTCAAGCAGAAAATAAATTATATGCTGCAAATATCTGATTTACATTAGCGAGCAGGAGAGAAGTTTTGGGATTTTGTCCATTACTAGAAGCAGCAACTTTTGATGACAGCAATCCCATGTTCATGAAAACTCAACCCAGGTTTTCTCTGACAATGGAAGTTGTAGCTTCTGCTTATATTTTAAAACTTTTTGTGAGCTGGCAGTACAATATTCTTTGGAGATGTGGGCTGATATCTCTAAGGGAAATACCATTTCTGGTAAATTTATGCTTTCAGACTGATTCTTATTTCATAGATCACGTCAAAAGATGAGCAGGTCCCCAGTTTGACAACACTAAATTGGTTCAGACAGCACCTCTATGTCCACATCTTGCCAAAGAGAAAGGGATTGAAGGATTTCCCTGTTGGAAACATAGCCTGAGAGAGCTCATCCTGATAATAACATTAAATTGCTCTTTGATCAACTTCATAAAATGTTAAATTCTCAAAGTCAACATAATCCAAAGCTTAACTGTTGCTTGCATACTGCACTATAAAGCAGAATGTAGTACAGCAAACTTGCTTTCTCTGGGGACGGAATTGTAAAGGCTGAAGGGACACTGGCAGCATCAGATGTCAACAGTTGTTTTTTGGTTTTTTTAATTTGGACTTTCTTTTTTTTTTTTTTTTAATTTAATAAATACCTATTCCTTCCTATTTACTTTGCTTCAGTTACCATAGGTAATTAGAGACAAAGATGGATTTTCTGCATCAGGTGTAACATAGGATGTGGCTAAGTGAGTTCTCAGTGGTATGATATTACATTTCATTTATTGTCCTGTCTACTTTCTCTACACTCTAACATTTGCCTCTTGGGACTTGTAGAGGGAGTGTTTGAGCAGCATTCTTGGAGTTCAAAGCTTTTTACAAAGTAAGCTGAGCCAAAAGAGATTAGCACACAAAATGAATTATGTCCTTCAGAAGAATATATTTTATTGCAACGTAAGTTGCAATGTTTCCAAACTACCCTGTGATGTTCATGAAAACTGTTGAGGAATTTTAAAATAAGCCTTATTAAAAGGGAATATAGCTCCACTGAGTTCAAGCATTGTTCTTCCACTCCCTATACCTGCAAAATTTAGTGCAGTATGTCATAAGCCACAGTTTTTTCTACTTTCATCAGTCAACAGTTGACAAAGGTTGCAGAACCACTTTCCCCTCACATCCCTTGAAAACAGTATTCTTTCTTTTTCATCTTTTCCTCAGGTGAAACCCAAGGCTTTAAAGTTTATGCTGCTCAGTGTGCTTCTATAATGACCTGCTTCAGCTACTTTGCTGTAGCATTGATTCTGAGACCCATAATAGAGAGTTCTTATGCATAAGGAGTCTCTCAAATGCTTCCACCATCTGTCACATGTGCAGAAGATTTGGCAGTTATCTCAGACTAGCTCAGGCTGGCCTGTTTCTTCTCAGCCAAACCATAATCACCATAATACATTATTAATGACAATAAAATAATTCCAGATTTTGCCTGTAGTTTATTAACTAACTTCCTGCATGAATGACGTCAACTCTTCTTCTGGTGCTTGAATGAGTAGATGAACCTTGGATTGGAATACTGTGCTTTTGAAAAAGGAACTTTTCCAGAGTTCACATAGGCGTTGAACTGGGAGCTCTGTTTCATAGGGTGGGCTGTATGAACAGTAAGTTAAAAACCAAATAGATTACAATGCCTGTTCTCATACTGTGCAGTTCTGGAAGCACATTCAAATTTCTGCTGTCATTTGGAATTTGCCCCATTGGGATGTTGCTAAATGGAGGGGCATACTTTGTTTTGCTTTTCTATCCAGGTGATTGTGTGTAATGTGTGTTTCATCACTGTACTAGTACTGTGCTTTCTGCTATGTGTCTCTGCAGTTGGGTATTGATGTGACCATTGTTCTGCAACTATTGCCTGTTCAGTTTACTGCTTCTGGTTGCAGAGCAGGATTTACTATAGATAAAGAAAATGTATGTGCCACAGTACTGAACTGTGCACTGTGTGCACACTTTTGGCCCTCTACCCTTTCCTTTGTCTGCCAACATTTCAAGTCTTTCCAACCCTGGATACCTGTGTCTATAGCAATAAATACAAATATACATCCCATAGATATGAAATAATAAATAATAAAACACAGAAACAGATACACCTTCTTCCTGCTGCCTAAGACTTTCTTGGGCAAAACTGAGTTTTGCTGTAAAACTTCACTGTGTATGGAGGCACTGTTATTTTTTCATCTGCCTTCACCACTCAGTGTGCCTGTGACTATTATTCTGATCACAATGTAAAAAAGTCATTGAAGGCCTTAAAGTCAGCATGGTTCATGTAATTGTGTGATCTGCTATCATTTTAAGTTCTTTGGATGTTGCAAAAATTGTAAATATCTACTGAACTATTTTTTCAGCAACTATTCAAATACCTATAGAAGCCATAATTATAGACTATGGCTTGTGAAGCAATTTAAATTTTAAAGCGTTTTTACTGTTATTGTTCTCTTCTATATTTTTAATCTTCTTTAATTTCTTTTCACAGCTGTTGCTGTTAACACTTTCCACCATTTACTTTTTTATTATTCTCAAATGATCCTGCATTTTCGTAGTCTCTGGTGTAAATCTCTCCTCATCTTGGCATCTGCTAGGCTATCAAGGTTCTAGTTAGAAGTATCTGTTTCAATGTGTATCTCAGCTTTTATTGTCTCTGCAAAGTATGGAGGCTAAATTTAACTACCCAAAGCATAAATATGTGTGTATCCATGCATGAAGGGCAGAATAATTGTGTCAAAAAGAGCACTCCTGGTGTTTTGGCTCATTATGTTGTTAAGTATTCAGAATTCTTTGAGGATGAATTCCTTATTTTTGAAAGCATAATGAGAAATAAATTTTTCAGTAATAGGATTTTTGTACAGAATTATTATTTAGAAAGAAAGTTATTTGAATTAGTATGATTTATTTCTGATCATGCTTTCAAAAGTCAGGATTTGGACAACATAAAATTAGCAAAGCAACTGGACTTTGATCTAGGTTTGTGAAGTTCATCCTTCCTTACTTGATTTAAACATCTACTGTAATTGCCCGTAGAATCACAGACCAAAACATGGAAATATTTACCAGCTGTGCGGTTTTAGGTTCAGATACCATATTAATATCAGTGACATAAACAAACTGTATTGTTAGCCTGCTGTCATTAGTATGTTAAACTGTCCTGATCCTGCAACATCATGTCTGCAAACACATTTTTTTGCACCCAGCTTACATAAGAAAATCGCACTCAGAAACGGCAAATGTGAATGGCAGATATTTACCTTAAAACAAGATCAGGCTGCAAATGACAAATTAAGTTTTCTCCTCCTAAAACTTTTATTAAGTGGCAGAAAGAGGGGTAACTTTTTCAGTTTAAATTAAAAAGGAATTAATAGAAATAAGTTTTTTAAATTTTGCAGGAATTCAAGCCAATTACATTCTTATGTGATGATAAATGAGCTGAGCTTATAGTTTGCTGTAGGTTCATTGAATCAGAGGCTGGCTCTTCAATATATGAATATTATATTCATATAATATTGTCGTAAATGTACTCTTTAAAAGTGGATAGTGTGAAGCTAGGTATTAATGACATGAAGTCTGTTGGCATTTCTTCTTATTTCAAAATTTGGTATAATAGTTTAAAATTATTTTAATTGAGGCATTATATTTTATCAACAGATTTCTAATACTTCAGGCAAAATGTAGATGGTTTATTTTGATACTTCTGAAGAGAGTATCAATGCATTTAATAGAAGTTTTGCAAGACTCAACCTACAGTTTCAGCAGTAGCAATATTTCGGTCCACCACTCTATTTCCTTGTTACCAGCAAAGGCTATTGTACCGCCTCTTTGTGTTAGAAGAAAACATGGGTAGCAAGATTTAAATCATTAACCAAAATACCCCAGGCTCAAATATAAAATTCACCAATTTGAATCTCCCATGTGATACCTATTTGAGTCCTGAAGTCAAGAAAAAAAATTAATTTCCTTAAAATGTCTTGTTTCGTTTGATGGCTGGAGGAAACAAGTATTGTCATTTTATTCTCCTGCATGGCTAATTTTTAAAAAATCATATTGGAATTTGTAATAAAATAGCTGCAATTATATTACAGTTCTAACATTAACAAACACGTGGTATTTTAGAGAGAAGCCTCATAAATATGGATATAAAAATAGGCATTTTGATGATTTATTATTGGAGATAAAGCAGCTCATGATTGCTAATCTGTCTTTTGTTCTAAATTGCCTCAGAGATATTTCTTTCTTGGTTAAGTCATTTTTTAAAGAGCTGTTTTTATAATAGTTGCATTCCAGACTGACACAGTTGCATTGTCAAACTAAACTTGTGAATTATAAGAACATTCCAGTTGACCCTTTCCTGGAAAGCAATTAATTTTTTACACTAGAAAAATCCTTTGCCTAATAGACTTATTAGATATAAGTTTACTTTAAATAAAATATGGATTGGGCAACTTCAGCAGAAAAACAAGAAATAGGTCAAAATGGAGAGTGCCATCATGATGGACTTTTTATTCTTATGAGATGGTATGAGAAAGGGCATAAATGAACTGTTGTATTGTATGCCTGCACTTTCTCCTAGTTGACAGGTGAAAAAATAGGTAAGTGAAAGGAAGAATAAATTTCAGTTAAACTAAACATCTAAAATGTGAGTGCACTTTGCTGCTCAGGCTCTAGGGCTGCTTACAGTGCACAAGAGGAATATTGAAAGGTTTTGACTCTTTCCTTTGCAATGTGCTGCTCTTGGAGAAAACCAGGGCTACTCTGTCCTGGGCTCCAGGAAAGCAGTGATGTTCAATACATTTTGGAATTGAAATTGCGTTGCAAGGTAACTGGCTAAAGAGAGCTGGAGTCCACGTGAAAACTGGTCATGGGTTATCTAGGATTAAATAAAATTAAAAGAAGAATGTATCTAAAGCTGTGCAGGTTAAAAAAACATGGGAGCCTTTTTATTTTCCTTGAAAAAGAAATAGACTTTGAACACTGTAGGCTGGCTAAAGACTGTGTTCAAAGGGAGAGAGCATGAAGAGATAGCTGGGAATACCACGTGGCTGAAAACCTGCCAGCCAGTGCATAGAAAACCCTGTGCTGCAGGCTGCCTGCTGTGGAACACAACATGAGTTAACCTTTCCTCTTGGAAAAAAAAGAATCCCTCCATTTGCTTGTATCAACATTTTACCTCTAAATCTTAACTATGTCACCTCAGAGTTTTCTTTTGATGGAGAGAGAAAAAGTCAAGCCTGCCTCATCAATCTGTTTTCCAAGCACTGTTGTGGGGCTTCCTGCCCATCCCGAGTCCCTTGTGACAACCTCAGCTCCACACAGGGAAGTGTTTGGTGCAGCAATCTGCTAAGAGTTTGTTTTCTTTTGAAGTTACAGCACTAATCTCATCTGTATCTAATTGTTAAAATATTAAGTCTTCAAAGATTTCCTTTGTAAACAAAAGATTGTCATAACATTTTAAGCAGGATCAGATGTGTAAATTTAAAGGGTGGAACCCTCAATGAATTCTACAGGAGTTTTTTTTTGCAAAAGGATACAATACCCTTATAATTCAAACCTCCTTAGTGAACTAAATAATCTAAAATAATCTAAAATACATTCTTTAAAGGAGATTTTAAAACCAGATTTACCTAATTAATTTTACCTTAGTAAATAAACTTTTAATCTCTTATCTATGTGCATTAGCTTTAATTTCTGATGTCCTTAAATTTCCCTGTTATTCCTTTGAATGCATTATGCTCTAGTGTTTCATACTACAGGATAGAATGTAAAATGGCTGCTAGCCCTATCAACTGCTGTGTATGTAAATTCATAAAAGCAAAAATTGCTTTGCTGTGGTTTAAATACATGTGTATTTCCATTACATGGAAATACTTGCTTTGCCATGGGAAGTACAATAACTGTTAGAACAGGTGTTTGTCATTCCTCAGAGTGTTTTATCTAGAAACAAATCTTATTGATATAAGCTAGTGTCTTTTATGTTTAAATACCCAGCAATTTTTGATCACACTCTAGGTATACTGATTTAAAATTGAAATTAGGGTATTTCAGATGGATGGGATTTCAACCAGTTTTGGGAAAAGAAATTACAGAAAACACTAAGTTATGTATTGCATATTTTCTGAAAGTTTATCAGTGAAGGGATTCATACTGATATTCAGGACCTTAAAGCTGAATTTTTTTTTTATTCAATCTAGAAATGCACACACAATTTTAAAAGCATTGTGAACTTTAGGAACAAGATATGAAGAATAAAGGTACTTAATTTTTAAAAATGAAGCCTAGATCTTTCTCTAAGATATTTATTTACCGATTTAAATAATAAAGTAGACAAAATTTAGTAAGTGGTGTGCATCTGGGGTGACTAGAGGACATGTAATCCTTTCTGAGAAGACAGAAATGAGCAAAGGTGTACTATCTTCATGAACCACCATCTGGAAGCCCTTATCTCTGTCAACTGTACTAGGAACATTGCTAGACATCTAGCTTTTGGGTTACATAAAGATAAAAGATAACTGTTTTGAATAATTTTTTTTTAAAAAAGCTGATGTATTTTTTAAAAATTTTGAATAAAATTAATTCTAGCAGAACATTGCAGAGAAGTGACAGCCTGTCACCTGGCAATAGTTCCTTAGTGGAAGGAGTTGTCTTTCAAGTGTTTTTAGAATAATTTTCCTAAAATGGAGTGTTTCTCTATACCTCAAAGTTATTGAAAGAGAAATCAGCATGGTCTTTTAAGGCTGAAGAATTATTCTTTTTCCTCTTTGAGTCAACTCTTTTCATGAAGGGGAATGATTTCGACTCAGTGTGCCACTTATCACCCAAATCTTTTGATGAATAGTAAATAACTGAATTTGCTCTATTTTACAAGTCTTTTCCGTTTGTTCAGTACAGAAAGAAATTTATGATCCTTTCTTTTCTACATCTTTCTTTCTTTCTAATAATTTAAATTAATAATACCAGCCATAATCATGAGAAATGGATTCATATCAAGTGGATAAACTCAATGCAAAATCATGTAGGAAAAGTAATTTTCTGTGTATTAAAAATAATATATGTTGACAAAGATAATTTAAAGCCTTCCAGAGACATTTTGAAACTTAATACCCTAACTAGATTTTCAACAGATTCCCCTAAAAAGCTATTTTCAATAAAATTACCCACATATTTTCTTTTGAAATGCATCTCTTGGATTGGAAATGTTGGAAATTTTAAGACAACCAGGCTTGTGTCTGTGTGTGTCATTCCAGCAAGACAGAAATTTTGAGCAGTGGCAAATGAGCCCAAATAACTCTGAATCAATTTCTGCAGCTTTCCAGTGTGGGCAGTACACACAGCCTACATCACAGAAAATTTATGATAGATAGTTTATTCATTTTGGATTGCTACCTTGGTGGTGTTTTGTCAGATTCTTGGACTTACTGCAGCTGTTTGGTCCAAGTCAGCACAAAGGCAATAAATACTGAAGGGAGCTGGTCAGCATTGCCACGTTAAATTGTGGCCCTCAGTGTGTAGTGGGTTTGACTAATGCTTTCTGAGGTAACCATAACTATTTCCTTGACAAGAGCTCCTTTCCTTTCACTGGCCATGACTCTGCTACGAGGAAAAACTGAATCGTGTGGTATTTTCTGTCTTACAGGTGCAAGTTTAAGTATTGTTTCTGCTACCAATTTCTTTAAAAAACACATTCCTGTATTTGAGTAGCAGTTTTGTGGGTTTCATTCCTGGTATTTCAGTTGCATTTTGCAAGGAGAAGATGAGATAAAAGCCTCAGATAAAGCCTAAGAAGAAAAATACAATTTAAGTATATCGCACCTTGGTTTTTTATAGGATTTTTATTTAAAAACATAAACTGGGTTATCAAGAAATGAGTACCACCTAAAAAGGAAAAATAGGAAAATTTAGGAAAAATAAATAATAATATTTTAATTTAACAAAATGAGAATCGTAAGTAATCTAATAATTTCAGGATGACTTGCACTATGGAGGTGTTTGAAAAGCTATAAATAAAAATAGATTTTCAGAGGACAGTGTTAAATCTTTACATGTTTACTATTCATCTGTTAGGCAAACAGAAATGCACTTCAGTGAACTTCAAACAACTGAATCTTCCACAATTGATTGTCTTCCATTTTACCTTTGAATGTTTTTCCAAAATAATGTTTGCAGAAGCATGCCATAACATAGAAATTATGCTGAATGTGTTGTCAGGTCTTTCTGAATGGCACATGATTAGATTAAAGAGCTGGATGCTCAAGCTGTAGATTCGGCAAATTGCTTTCTCTTTGCATTTGACCCTCGAGAATTTCCTCAAGAGAAATTTATGGATTAATGTACATATCATAGAAAGCCATATCTCTTTAAGGAAACTCAGTTAGGCATTAATGTTACTCTTCCTTCCTGTCTTTCTCTGTTTTTGTTAGGAAAATAAAGCCCATTATGTTGAACAAGATTATTTTAGAAGATGTGGAACAGTCTGATGGGAGTATTTTGGGTCTCTAGTATATTTAAACAGCCTAACTTTTGCTATATGCATTTTACTACTCAGTCCCAGTGAAAAAGATGAAACAGCTCCTACACTTCCTCTCCAGTGCATACCCTTCTTGCAGTCCTGTATTTGCCATTCAGAGCTTCCCAAAAAGGATTTTCTTAGCACACTCTGTATATTCTTTACAGTTCACCAAAATTATTTAGTACTTTCGTGAGCAGTTCTTCAAGATGAGTATATGTTAAAAGGGCAGTCAGAAAGTGACCTGCTAGGTGGGCTGAACCAGGAGCAGAAAGCTTCCAGAGAGACAGCAGGGAAGGGACTTCATTATAAAGAAGATGCAAACTGTGTCACTAATTATGTATCAAAGCAGAATTATCATACATCTCCTAAAACATCAAGATTTTCTAAAGAGACTGCTGGAACTGTGCATAAAAGATATCAAAAGGGTGCTGAGGAGGCTGCTGTTCTCAGCAGTGCTCCTAGCATGACAAACACAGTGTGAGCCTTCTGCTCTGGTTAGTATGCCAGCAACATTAGACCCTGCAATATCATCATTCAACCTAACTGGGCTGTTCTCAAATTATTTTATAGGCTGTTGGCTAAAAATAAAAAAAAATTAAAAAGTATTTGTTTTGTGTCTGGCTTTAGCATGGATGCTTTGACAACCCTTAGAGAAACAGGATTGGCCTTATGTTGCAGGGAATGTTGGCCAGGTGCGGAGAGAGCCCTAAGCATCCCTGCAGTGCTGCTGGCAGCTCAAAGAGGCCTATGAAATCAGCAGAGGTGGTGTGGTTCCCTGAGATTCCCTGCCAGTTGCTATGTGTAGCCAAATGATTGCTGAAGAACCCTTTGTGAAGCTCTAAATTATAAAAAACATTTCATTAATTGCCAATTATCCCCAGATTGTGGAAATCCGGATATGGCCTGGAGGCATCAATATATTCTGTGTGCAGTTGGGATGGAACAGGGAATTTAACCTGCAGTAGCTGAGTATGTAAAACTCAAATAAAGTACACAAGCAGAACTGTGTTAAGTCTAGATAAATCACTGCTTATTGTGTCAGGAATGGAAGGACATTTATCACAATAATACTTCAGAGTAATATCCTATAGTGACAAAATTTTACTGATAGTTTTTCTTTGTGCTACAGTTTCAAAGTTCTTTGATACATATTTAGCTGCCAGTTTGTAATAAAGGCTGTGTGTCGGTTCCATCAGGACTTCATGCAAGCCCTAAGAATCAGCCAGCTTCATATTCTAATCAGAGTAAGATCTCATGAAGCTAATATCAGAGACTCTATAAAAATGTATGGCAGCAACAGTCTTAAAGAAAAAGTGCAAAATTGAATGTGTGATGTATAACAAGTTGCAGTCTTTATGCATCAATTCACTTTAATGCTCAGGTTGCATTAATTTTCTATTCATTAAACAAGGGAAAGACTTTTTTTGGTTTCCCAGTATATTTTCATTATTGTATTACGAAATTATTTCTTTTTGGCAGAGACAAAAATAATTTGTTGGACAAGAACATATAGAATCATTAATGCATTTCCTGAAATCTGGTATTAAATTATGTTTCTCTGTGAAGCTCTTCCATCTGCTATTTTTCTTTAAACTCCAAGAGGAATCATAAGAAATGTTTTTTTAAAAATTGTCAATGGGAAATCGAGGATTTCTTAAGAACAAATTTTTGCCAGACTTTTAGTTTTTTCTTGTTGGAGATGAATTTTCTTTAAAATAAGCAGCTACCTCAGTTATTTCTGAGTCACTGCTAATTTAAAGTTAGACCCCCTTCCTTAATGGGTTTCTCTTCCTAGTGCTAGTTTTTTGCTCTGATATTTTTATAAAAGCCTTCTGTATTCCCATTTGGATAGCATTACTTCACGATGCTTCTTCTCTGGCGTTATCTCTTGCCTGCAAGACTTGTCTGAAGCCATGTTACTAATTGGTTTCCTCCCCATTTTTCTTTTTACAAGAAAGGACTTCTTTAACCTTCGAACTTTTAACTCATTCTGGTCATTTCTTTTTCCTTGCTTTTTTCTTTTGAAGCAATATTGGATTCCATTACACCTCCTACGGTATCTTTTAAGTTTGACCAGCTTTCCTGTATTTCAGTAGTTGTGTTGCTTGGGTTAGGGTTTTTTTCACATTTCCAGCTAGTTTCTTTCTTATACTCAGCATCTCTTGGTTTGGTTTGTTTGTTTGTTTGACCAAAGAAAAACTTACCAAGCTCTTTCCTCTAGTTGCACCTTCTTAGGATAGACTATAATTCAAAATAGACCCCGATTCTCCTTTTTAATAGGTATTTGATTCTATTAGTCACTCAGCAATTAGCTATAGGCCTGTCCATAGTGATCCCCCTTTTTTATTTTATTGTTGCAGTGTTTTTGATGGTGAGATTGTAGCTCACTGATGGTTCCATTTTGAAATGTCACTATTTTCCTGTCCCTTTCTGTCTCTGTATGAGAACCTACTTTTGCCGTCCAGTTACATTTATGAAGATGATTTCCATTCCTTTTCCAGACTACTTTTGTGGTCTCATATTTTTTTCCAGTATAATAATTTTCAATAGCTCTGTGCTTTTCCAGCTTGTCTTTCAATCTCTTCTAATAGCTCAGTAAACTTGAGTGATAAATACTGGCTGGACTTTGAGAGAGAGAAATGGTTGTCAGGAATGAGAAAAAACTGCAAAAGGCTGTTGTCAGTATTCAATTTGGAAAAAAAGTCTTTGACATACTGGTGCTGATGTGGAACATTCAAAGAATTATTTCCGCTTTGCAAAGTGGGTGGTAACAAATATGACAGCCAAGAAGCCTGGAGGGTGAGAGGAGGACAAAGTTTCCCAAGATGGCAGAGACTTAATTAACTGCAACAGACTTTAAATGTTTTTGCTGTCTGCAGCTATATTTTTTATTTCATCTGTCTCCTGCTAGCCTGCTCTCCAACTTAAATGTTACATCTACTAATGTAGGAAGTGGGGAAAGTATTTCATTGTAATTGACAGCTTTTAAGTTGGAGATTTTTTGCTCTATATAGTGAAGCCATTTGTGGCCACCTTCCATCTTTGTTAGTAACTCATCTCTGGAGAATAGTAGTCTAACAGGAGTAATTAATAGGCTAAAACAGATGTGCTGTATTGCGGCTATGTCTTCCTCAAGATTTCTAGCTGATAAAATGTTTTTAAAATTTGTTTCAATTTGGGCTTGGGGTTGTTATTTTTGTATGTGTATATAGCAAGCAGTAACTCTTCTTTTTTTTTTTTTTTTTGTCTTTTCTGGCTTTAAATCAAGATGGCATTTATGGGATATGAGAGATCTTCAGGATGCTGGGGTGAGGTCCTGGGTGATTGGCTGCTGTTTGGCAGTGATTTCCTAAAGCAGCTTGCCTTATCTCCCTGACTGTGATGCTGGTACATTTGCTGCTATAAACACAGATAGTACCTTCTCAGCAAAAGCTCGTTATGTCATAGACTATGTCATTCAAGTTCTAAACCTAAGAGTTATTTAGTTTTTAATGTGAAACATTGATAAGTTCCAAATAAGCTGTGGAAGCAATCAGCCATTTTGGATGTATATTGCCACTTGTATAATTTAAATGCAAAGTCTGCTTTGCTTTCTCAGAGGAAATAGCATATGTTTTGTAGAATTTTTGGAAAAGGATGAAAATGCTCTGGGTTTCAGCCAGACTCTTTTTATTATATGCAGGTGCTTTGGGGCTTTAATAATTAGAGGATCTAATAAAAGAATCAGAGGATAAGGCAGGAAAATAAATACAATGTGGGCTCTCTTTGCCCTTACAAAAACCAATCTTACCTGTTTCACCTATGCAAAATTGGAAACTTACAACTGTATTACATACTTACAGCAAACACATAACAGAATTGTTGAAATCATTAAATCATTATTAAGTATCCTTTATTGCAAACTGCTTGGATTTAATTCCTTTACCTTGAAAAATAAGCAGCAAAATCCAAACCAAATAGTAAGCTGTAACTGAACAAGCAAGCAGGGCAAAGGTCTGAAGTTCCTGGGTTAATACTATGTCGCTTATTGTTTTGAAATTGTCGTAGTACAGGAAATCTACATGGGCTGTTTCTTTTTCCCTAGACTGACTGAAGAAGTGGGAATGCTTTTTGTAGTAGGCAACTTTTCAGAAGGCAAAATCATGACTTTTTTCTTTACAATGTCCACCCCTAAACCACACAAGATTTGAACAAAGTGTTGCTTTTCTGTTCTGCAGAAAACCCATCACTGTAAATCACCAATCAGCACATTATGTTTATATCAGCATGTCTGTGCCTACACGTGTCCTGCCTGCAGGTGCTTACCCTTGTCGTGGGAGCATGTACTGGTGGAACACACCCCTAAATGAGTATCTGTGTGTGTGTGTGTGTGTGCACACAGTGAGGGATCAGGTTCTTAGTGGAGGAAGAAGTGATGTTCCCAAGCTGTGCTGCCTCTTCATGCTGTCACCATCTGTGTTGGCTCTTTGCCTAAAGCTGGTTGACTTTGAATATCACCCTGAAAAAGGATGGGTGTTAAAAACTAAGAAGTTGTGGCCTTAAGTGGTTAACAATGACACAGCATGATAAGTTTTGAGCTCTTGAGGGATAAAATATAAGGCTTGTCTTAGGAAGGTAATGATACTATGAGCCAAGGAAAGAAAAAGGCAGTGAAAATGTGATTATAGATATGTTTTCGAAGTGATTACAGATAGAGTAAAATTATTCATCAAAGAATTTTTCAAAGATGCATTAGGTTCCAGAAGCTATTTTGGCTCTTACAGTCTAGATGTACTAGATAATTAAAAATTTACTCTGACTGTGTCATTCGGCTCTGCTAATTATTTACCAATTTTTGCATGACAGCATGGTGCTGTGTATTAGACCTAATTTACATTATCTCTTACTGTATATTTCCGAAGTAGAAATCAGCAAGCAGCATATGCTGATATTTTCCTTTTGTTGCAATTACAAAGGAAGAAAATGTTCTATTATCACTCTGCTATCAGCAGTCTTAGAAAATACCCAGTATTTAATATTTTTATCTACATGTACTAACATTCCCTGATACTCCAAATGTCCCAGTGTGGTGTATTTTCCTCATTTTGAAGAAAGGAAAATAGAAGAAAAGAGCTGTTTTTGTCTTAAATATTGAAGTACTAAGTCTGCTGGTTTTGTAGTCTGGCGATCAACCCTTCTAATCTTCCAAAGTTAAGTTTTCAAAAGTCATATACCCGTTTTTCCTTAAAAGCACCTGAGCTTTATTACTGCACTGGAAGAAAGTATTGTTTTTATTAACTGTGATAGATCTGCTCTTTGTACCATTACTTCTCGTGTTTTTGGTTAGGCAAACAACTTCTGTCTGGATTCATCTGCTTCTTTGCTCAGCTTTGCATGTAGTCACCACTGATGCTTCTATGCTTACACTGGCTTTTTCTCATCCTGTTGTGTGCGGAAATTACAAGTATACTGGGGCAAAGATCTTAGTTGCATGTTGCTCCAGTGTGTAGGGAACATACTCGACTAAAATATTTGAATATTATTTCTAGAGGATACTACATTGCATCTTAACGTAACCATTATTAAAGATCATCCAAATCAACCCCTATAAAATTACCTTTACAGCCATTATTCGGATTCAGTCAAAAACATCTCCTGATGTTATTCCTTAATGATTCAGTCATGCTGGGCATTGTTCTTTTTCAGCAGAATTCTTCCTTAAAATGGCATGCCTAAAATAGATGGAAGATAACTCTTCATGAAAAGATTAATTGAGGGTATTTTGTACTGAGATAGAGGGCCTGTGAAATTAGAGATTTGGATTGGAAAGCCCCTTTGTTTCACTGCATAGTCTAATTTAGCACTGTTGCTAAATAATTATATTTGGCTGTTCTCACTAGAATATTCTATTTCCCACAGTAAAAAATTTGTATTATGGCCAGAGTATCTCATTAAATTGTTTCTTCTCACTGGGCTGGCTTTTTATGTAGGTTTTCTCAAATGCAATAATATAAAATACTAAAATAAAAATTAGCAGTAAATACTAGAAGGCAAGAAATTTCAAGAAATGTCTGCTATCAGAAAAGAAGTCAGAGCATAAAATGCAAAAAAGCAAAGCAAAATAATATTACAGCCAGTAGTCAATAATATAAAGATCATGATGGAATAAAGAAAGTACTAGATTTCATAATCTTACTCATAGTGAATTGGAAAAGAGGCTTTTATCAGATAGTAATGTTTGTGTCCATTTTGATAAAGTATTTATCGATTTTCTGCAAGGCAGTGATTGATTATAAAGGTACAATTAGCACTTAGTAACAGTGACAGAGAGAAATGTTCCTTCATAACTTCATAATCTGATGTATCTGGACAAAAAAGTTCCAGCATTTTGAAAGGAAAAGTAGAGAAACACTTTAAAGTGATGCTCAGTGAATTCTCGAAAGCAGGAAGTCAGTATTAGTAAACTTGAGAAAATGAATGCAGAACCACACAGTGGGAATACAACCCACAGGGAATCAAGAAGTCATTGTTTAGTAATCCTGATGATTTATGTAATAAATTCAAGAGTATATTATTTACATAATCCTCTCAAGTGAAGGCCATGCTATATTTGACAAACAGCCACCATGTGATGAAAAAGAAAATGCCATGCATAATTCTGCTTTCTGTAGTGCAACTGCCTAGCATTTGCTTTAGATTTTTGGAAAAAGCTACTTTATAAAGCTTTCAATACCACCTCTCACTGATAGTTGATTTCTGCTGTAAAATAACAGAGGCCTCCCAGACTTGGTACATGAAAACTCAGAAAGAGCTCATTATCTAATCAAGGAGATTAATCTCCTGACTCATTTTGTATTTTTATATAGCTGCGTGCACACTGTAGGTGGTCTACCTATTAAATGCTAACCCCCGGAGCAGGTTGTAATAAACATTTGGCTAGACAAAATGATAAACCAAAATGAGATTTAGCAATTTCAAAACTGTTTTTGGCACATAAACCACAAAGAAACAGGAGAATTATGGTATTTCATGGTGATTGTTCTCACTGGAGACATTTTTAATATTCATTGTGCTGTTAATATATTACTAAGTTAATAGAAATATTAATAGAATAATGAAAAAATATTCTCTATAGTAGCAGAAAAAATGGTTAAGGAAGTCCTCATCCATCAAGTATCTGAATATCAAATTAAATTAGAGCAATTCAGAGTAAACTGATTAGAAAAAAAAGTGAGAATTAAGTTAGGTAAAATAATTCAACCTAGATCGAAATAAGATATTTTTTTTTCCTGAATGCTGTCTCCAGATTCCATTTTTCTGCAGGCAATTTCTTAAAAATAACTGCAGCCACTTCTTTAAAATCTTTTCTTTTAATCAATATTTTTTACAGCAGTTGAGATTAGGTTGTTCATTGTAGTGGCAACAATGTCGATGAACTCATTTGGCTTTAATGATTTGATTCTGGCAGCAGCCAGTAATTCTGCTTACCACGATACCTGAGGTTTTTGTACAAAGGTTAAAGATAGAAGAGGCTCCTGGGATGGCTGACAGGGTGGATTAGTGCTGCTGAGCCCTGCAGGAAAAGGTCACCACTGCAGTACACAAAGGAGGGTTGTCACTGGGGGAGGTTAAATCACAACTAGCCTACAAAGAGAGCTTTGGTTTGGGTAAATTAGGCATTGGCAGGGAGAAGCAGAATTTGGTTGTTCTCTGCTGCTTATCTTTGCTGTTGCCTATCAACAGTGCTTCTAATCTTTGCTGCCAGGCAGCCATCATGTCAATGGGACTGTCAGCTCTTCTTCCTTCTCTCTCCTTCCAATATTATTTGTTTGTGCCATTTCCAAATAAACCATCTTGAGCCAGCACAGCATTGCTGGGTGAGCAAGGGGAAATAAAAGGCCGTTTTCTACCGGCTGAGGTTTTTAAGCTATGGAAAGTTCCTCTTGGGTTATAATTTGTTTTTGAAGTTGCATACAATATTCTGCTCTTATCTGTGTTTCACTGAGGATTCATGTTCAATCCTAATAACTTCTGTGTTCCACTTACAGTAAGGGAGTGACTGAAGACCTCATTTCTTGGGGCTTTACATGATTAGTTGTTGGGGTGTAGGTTTTCAGCACATTCATAGGACTGTGTAGCACATCATGGCCTTAGGAGACAATTTCTCAATTGCACGAGGTAATCTTGGCTATGAAATATGGCTTGCTAGGAAAACGATAGCTCAGCAGTTCACCCTGAAATGTCACACCATTTCAAAAGCTTATCTTTCACAGGGCTGCATGTTGTGAATTTACTAGGCTGTACATTGAAGCCTACATACCCTGTAAGAATATTATACTAAAATGGCAGTGCATGAGAAAGTGCCAGTTTGCAAAATGATGCCTACGTTATAAGAAATAAAAAATGATTGCCAGCTTTTGATTTGCATTTGATGGTACCAAACTGCAGTGGGATGAAGGCTGTTATCTGAATTTGGTGAACTGATGCTCTGGTCTCACTTAAGAGGACTAATTTTTTTCAATACTGCTTCTCCATCTGGGACGCTGAGAATTTTTTTCTTGCACCAGCTCCATGCTGTGCTCTCATTCAAAATGTTCAGATTTTGGGGGTTTTTACTGGTCCTGTATACTCCAGTTATACTGCAGAATGTTGCAATATAAAAGTTAAATTTCTCATTGTTAGAGGAGTGTTGTAAATTACAATAGTTGTTTCTTTCCAGTTCCAAAAAGTAAACTTCAGCATGGAGAGAAACCTGTTAAAAGACAATATCACAAACTTCTACTGATTGTAGTGATATGGCAGAGAGAAGATGTAGTCTTGAAAATACAAGTTAGTGTTTCTACTTGTCAATTGTCACCCAGTTTTTCTGCAAGAAGCACCTAGGACATGTTACAAAAGGCAGAGGAAACCTAATGGCTAGTTTAAACAGCTGTAAACCAGTGGATTTAGGTTTGGAACATGAATATTCATCAGATCCTATTCCCTAAAATAATCATCAAATACAACCTTTCTTTGGGAAAAGCTGTCAAGTTTGATGTACCTTGCATTTAGAACCTGACTCAGAAATTATTGACTTTCAAATGGAAGGATCTTTTCAAGCAGCATTAAACAGGACATTTTAGCAGTTTCTCATTACATTTTCTTCAGTGTTTGTAAAGTTCATTGATTTTAGAGAAATAAAAAGCACTAGTGTATAAAAAATGAAGACGTAGTACCCAGGCGTAAACCTACTCCTTTTCCTTCAAACTTTAAAAGTAAAACTATGCAAAGAAATTAATTCAGATAATTTAAAATAACAAATTAATCTGTCTCATATTTGAGAGTAGTAGATAGAAACAAAGAAGTGATAGGAGACCTTTCTGCTTTCCCTGCTCAGATGCATTATTTGCTACAATTTTAGGCAGATTGTCTCTCAGGAGACTGAATAGTGTGAAATAGCTGGGGAAATCAGACAATTTGATGGTGTCTTAACTGCTTAAGTGTCATAGTTTTAGATATCTATGGTTGAGAATTTTGATCTCTACCTAACTGCTACATCTCATAAAGAAAAATTATGTTACATAATATCAAGAAACTTGTATTTGGAATCACTCAGAAGAAAGTACTGAAAATCCTCTATGTTGCAGTTTATTAACAAAGGCAAACTGTGTTCTCTAAGAAAAGTTTTAGGAAAATGCTAATCCTAGGGGAAGGATGTTTAGGGATCATTTACACCTTAGAAAATAAAGAACTTTTATTTTTGTTCTAATATTAAAAATTTATATTTGCATTATCCTTATGAATTTCTCATCCCTTTGTAAAGGCTAGCTAGTATCAGGTATTTAATTGTATGTTGCTTTATAAAGTATATTTCATGGTTTTCAGTAGTTGTTTTTAAAAACAAATTGCTTTAAATCTGTTTCTTTCATTTCTTCCCCAAGAGACTTCTGCTTTTGTGAGCATTTCAGGTAAGGGATTTTAAAAGAAATTACTTTTAGCAATGAAGCTATAAATAAAACAGCAAAAATTTCCTTCAGGCAAATTCTGGTAAAAGTTTTTATACTGTAAAAAACAAGCAAAAAAAATTGTTAGAAAAATCTATGCCAAAGAATTTGATAACACAAAAGGCAAATAAGTACAGAATCAAGTATCAGTAGATGTTTTTTGTTAACAAATACATATCTTGACTTCTACTGACAGACTATTTTGATAGTGGAAAATAAAAAAGATATATTGAGATGGACTTGCATGCTGTGCAATCTACAGAAGTGCCCTTATTAGCTTGTTTATTTTCCAAGGATGTACACTCCAGCATTCCCAAGTGTAAGCCATCACATTTGACAGATTTGAGAATGACCAGAGGCCTGAGCCAGCAGTTTGCCATGTTCAACTCTGCCAAATGCTTTTAACAGCAGCATAACAGCAAAAAAAAAAAGTGGGAGCTGAGTGCCTCGTCAGTCTTGGGAGACTCCTGTGCTTTGCTGTGGTGCAGACAGACAATGCCTGACTCATACCCGGATTTAGTAAGAGGAGGATGGAGTTAATTTACAATTTTTCAAAGAAAAACTTGAATAATCGATTGAAAATCCAACAGAGTCTTCCTGTTTGTCATAAGAAGTAACCCCGTGGTGTTTTCTGTAATTATCTGTAACAACCAGATTCTCTTTGCTGAATGTGGGAGCACCTGCCAAGAGCTGGACAAGTTTACAGACGAATGGAACTTGCTTCCAACTTGAACTCTGATTTGGGGCTCTTGCTTTTACTCTTCAGCAGCATTGATTACAGTGACATTTTGGTTTGGTGCCTAGATTTCTGTAGAATGAATCTGAGGCCAAAAGCAAGCGTGTGCTTAAGCCAGTACATGTACCAGGTGCTCGGCAGGGAAAGAGAAGTCATACCAAGGGCGGGGAAGGCCACAATCAGAGCTTCACTGCTGATCATTGATTACCCTATGGCCACTTGGCTTTTGATCAGAGTGTATATATCGTCTCCAACATTCAGATTTCATATGGTTATCAAAAGTGAATCTTTAACCCATTTAATATCACACAACACTCATCTGTATTTAAGTGACTCAAAATCAGAACAGTAAAATGGTATTACTTGAATAGGATATGAAATTCACATTAATTTCTCTTAGGTTCAATGGCAAAGTGTTAGAGGTGCCAATTGAAAATCAGAGATTTAAATGAACAATAAGAGAGCAATCATCTTTATCAAGGCAGTGAGTTAGAAAAAGTGAAGCAAGGTCAGAGGTCCTCTGACTGTTCTCTCTGGTATTCTCATCCTTTGGAAAAAGCCACAAAGAGTAGAAAGGTAATTGAAGAATTGCCTCTGTGATACTGCTGCTCCTTTGCCTATGCAGTGACTGAAGCAATATAGTCAAGAAAAGGGAGTGGTGTTTTCTGCAGGACTTTCTTCTGCAAAACTGCAAAAGAAAATGGTGGTCATCATTCATTTTTCTAACAATTGAGTACTAAAATAAATATTGCTTCTCTCATAGTTGGTCCTACCTGTCACATTTTAATCTCGTTACCCAGTATAAAATAGGTACCCCCTTCTCAAATTTTAGTTCTTCAAAACCATTTTGGGACATTCTGTGGTTTGTATTTATGCCAGTGATTCTGTATCTTTCCTGGAAATTGAAATTTTGGGGGGATTACATATGGAAATGGGCGATTTTTATAAGGAAGAAAGCTAGATGTTATAAGCACTGATTTTTTGTAGAAGAGCTGTGATATTAGCAGTAGTGCATATTGTATGTGCTGTGGATTTTAAGAGGTAAGTTTGCATTAGAATTTTCAGCCTGCCATAACCTGTTCTCACTGCTGCAATACCCTCTGCCCATTAATTTCTGCTGCTTCTGATAATTTTATGTGGTCTGTCAGAGAGCAAAAATTATCTGAATTTTAGGTTAAATGAGAGAGAACAGGGCCATTTCAGGTGAAAAGTAAGTAAACAAAGTACTTGCCCAATGTGAAGACAGTATGCTTTCTCTGCTGGAATTGCATGGGAGGGATTTTGCTGCAGGCCCTGTGCTGCTGTCTGTAGTGCCCTTTGTCTGGCTGGATGTGCCTAGGGTAGAGAAGATGCAGCAATTCCATTCTCCAAACCCCACTCCCTGCTAATGTCTGGAGCTCTGACCTTTGCAGGTGACATTCACCCTTTTTTTAATGCAGGATTTGAGCTTGGTGTCCCTCTCTGCTACAATCCATCATATTTCCACCATCTCTTGCTGTCTAGTCTTTTGCTGCTTTTCTTGCATCCTAATTCTTTCTGCAACATTGCGGATGAGAATTTTAATTCTCTCTTCTCCTAGCAGGGGATAAAGAGGATTCTAGTCCTTTCTGTTCTCTTTCCAGCAGAACTACAGGCTTCATGACTGTCTTTTATGGGTTTTGTTGGGTTTTTTTCAGGTAGAAAAACTGAACTGAAAGAACAGTGGGCATGCGTTGTTTTTTTTTTCTTTTCTCAACGATTTTAGAACCACTTCCCCACTTTCACAGCTCGCCTGGGGTTGGGGGTTTTAGGGTGGCAATAATAAATACTGAACTTACTCTTTATATTATTATAAAGTTAATTAAAAATTCACCCAGCTGCAGGGATAACTTGCACTTAAAACATGTTTTGCTTGCCAGCCCAATGGAATAATCATCATTTTGAAGAGCCATTTAAACTGGCCCTGAGATGAGGCAGCAAGGTGAGCTGCCTGGAGAGATCCTACCCCTGGTGCCCAACAGGATGCAGTGGGACTGAGTCCCTGTGCCTTGGCAAACAGTGAAGGCCCAGCAAGTGCCAAAATATCCTCCCTTACAGTCTCTGTCTGCTGCTACCATTCCTCAAGAACATGTGCATGGCCGTGGTGGGCTGGGGACCACCAGCCAGGGCACTTCTGTCATTGCCATTCATTACTTCTTTGGTCCTATCACAATTTTCTTTTCTGCCCCTTGGAGTTGACGTCATTGCCCTTCCCAATCTTCCAGATTCCAGGAGAAACAGCCAGAACTGAATTCCTTAAATTTTTGATAGATTTTGATATGTTAGGGGAGTAAATCCACTCGGGCAAAGGGATCTGTCCACAGGTAGATCAGGAATTATTTCTCTCTTGCTGAAAATGCATACAGGCAGAAATGTGTCCCCTTTTTAAAACCTGCCATTCACACCACACCTACAAGCTGTGTCAAAAGTGTCTTGAATCCGTGGGCACCATTTTTCTCTTTCAGTCAATCTAGCAATAATAGTAATTTCAGTACTTTCATCCCCTGGAAAGGGAGAACTCCTAGTGAGAAACATTAGTGCTGCCACCTTTTCAGCCGATGGGGGTTCTTTTAATGTGCTGTTTCTCTGAAATTTGAGCTAAAAATAGCCAAGGGAATTATTCTGTTATCCAGAAGAAGGACTGCAACTTTCTAAAGGGTTTGGGTTCTTCATTTTTGAAGAAAATGGTTTACCAAACAGAAGACAGCAATGTCACTGTACTACACAGAATACCAAAATGTTTAGTTTGCATAAAAATTGGTTCTTGGTTTTGGCTGTGTGTCTTTATAGATTGGGTCAAAATAAGTAATTTTTTTTAAAGGAATTTTTTATATTTGGCTCTGGTTTTGCATTTAAGTTTGAGTGGATTTTTTGTTTGTTTGTTTTTGTTTTTTATGAGAGAAATTCAAATATGCTTCATTTAGGAAAAAAGAAACTATCTTTTAAAATTTTGGTTTACATATTGTGTTATCCTTTATTATTTTATTATATATAATTTTTTTCATATTACTATTATATGTTATAATATTTAGTTGGAGATGCTTCAATTTAGTAAAAGGTAGTTGTGTTCAATGTTAAATAATTTCCACAATTATTTGAAATATCAAATAAATTAAATAGAACCATCTGAAAACTAAGATACAAAAAGAACTTTTGTAGTGTTCTATTATACCCATTTTCTCAGTGCAAGAAAATTATTTCTGATTTTAATATGACTAAGTATAGATTGACTGAAATTTTAAAATTAGTTCTTAAACTATTCCATTTTTTGATAATTTTTTTTTCATTTTGCAAGGTATTTCATTTTCTACTAAAAAAAAGTCTGTTGTCAACTATATTTTATTTGAAAATTTCCACCTAGCTTTATAGCCCCACAGCTCCATGAGACTTTACCCTCTCAAAGTCCAGAAACCTGAGCAGTTTATCTGGCCTATAACTTACTCCTAAATCCCTGCCTTCTCCAGGCTCTTAAAAATTGGATAAGGATTAGTTTGAAACTTCAAGTAGCAGTTCCATAAGTGAGCTTCTATCCTCATTGGCAAGATGATAAACACATAGCTCAGGGACTGACGGGACTAACAAGGATTGGGTGCAGTGGCATATGGAATAAGAAATATGTTTGAAAACTTCTGGTGATAGAGTCAATGACAACTGTGATCTCTGAGCATAATTTAATTACTATTTAAATTAGTATTACTGTTCAATGACTGCTCTTAACGACCATGTGAAAAGGAGTCATGTAACATCAAGTGCAAATGAATAGCATTTAGATTTGCTGCAAAAGCCTGGCACAAGTCAGGATTAAAGAAAATATTAAACCCTTCAAACAGAATTTATCTTAAACTAAACAGTGTCAATAATGTAAATTCCAAGATAGCCCTTTAATGCAGAGCAAGAAAATCTTAAACATTTGAGATATTGAAAAAAATATAAAACATCAAATAAATGCTTAGATGTATAAACCTCTGTAAATAAGTTAGGTTCTGAAATCTGTGTTTTCTAAACTCAGCACCCTGGCCTTCATGGGTAAAAAGGCTAGAGGGTATTAAAAATCAGAAAATCTCCAAGTCTCAAACATTAAAAATGTTCCATGTTCAATTTATTAAAAAGAGACTAAAGATACACCTGAACTGCATTAAACTTTTGGTTTTGCTAATTTATAAGCAGTCTGATGTTATGTATAGAATCATGAATGTCTGATATATCTCATTCATATTGCACATTTCTGCTCAGAAAACTTCTGCTTTGCCTGTCTTTGTGTGGCTGTGTGCTTGCTTGAGAGTAAAGAAATACAATTTTTTGACCTTTATGTTTTCTGCAAAGTTTGATTAAAATCAGCCACTAGTTCTGTCCAGCCAGCAGTGATGAGCAAGATCCTGAAGGCCAGATATGCTGGGAGCATGACCACTGAAGCCTTTATTCCTTAATGGTGCTGAAAATCAGGTCATGCATATGCAAGAGAAAGTCCCTTTCCACTTTCTGTTAAAGCTGTAACCTGGCTGGTTACTCAGCAAAATTTGGAAAAGAAGAAAGAGATGTGAGATACAGCCCTGGTAAACAAAACTAAGAAAAGGAGGACCCTTGTGTTCTAGTTAACTTGTCCTTTGCCAGTCAGGTTGTTGTTGAGATGCTGACTGCAAGCAAGCAATCCTATTAGGCTTCAGGAAATAGGCTTATCTTGCTGTCTGAAAATATTTGAGTGGATCAAGCTCTCAAAGAGATTCAAGGGGGAAAGTTTTTGTTAAGTTCTTTAGGCCTTGAATTAGCACCTTTTCCCATAGTCACAACTTACTGCTGAACTCAACACATCAGCACCTCCTCTTGAGACCTGCAGGGACAAAATACTTTGCCCAAGGCTATGCAAGAGGAATCCCATTGCCCCCGAAGATTAAACTCTTTTTACACTTTCAGAGGTGCTGTTTTTCCAACAGTGCCCATGTGTTCAGGGCTGTGTCCCACAGCTGGAATGTTCTTCCCACTCCTTGGGTGGCAGCGCAAGGCTGCCAGCTCTGGGACCATGTTTTGCCACCTTATGGTAAGAAGGTTATTGAGGAGCCCTACAATGAGGTATAGGAGGGGTCCAACTCCATGTTGTTATTGTCAGCCCAAAATTAGGATGAATTTCAAAAACCCAGTGAAGTTACAAATTAAATATAAGAATTTTGGTTTAGTCTCTGTCTGCCACATCTTCCCAGTCTAAGCAAATGCCAGTGTGGGGTAACAAATATTCTTCACAAGCCAAAACTACTCCAAACCTTTGCTGTACCACTGCAGCAAAGCTGTATGAAACTTCTGGATTTAAGACTTGTTATACATCATGTAAATGTACAGGATGAATATCATGACCAGAATGAAGAGAGATTTACTTTTCATTCTGCTAACATAGTTATGTACACTGTTTTTTTCAGATTGAGCTTAATCAGGTGCAGACTGGAAAAATAAATTCCTGCTTCTGCTCATAAGCAAAACAAGACAGGTAGTTCTGGCAACAAAGATGCTTAAAAATGAGAGACTGCAAACAGCAGAGGAGGTTACCAATAAATCAGAACTTTACCATTGGGCAAATAATTACTGGGAATAATTCTCCTCTAAACATTTATCAGGAAGATCTGTTTGGTTTCTTAATATGCTGTAGAGACAAGGTTGAGTAAAGAGATTTGATATTTCAATAACTCCCTCCCATCTGAAGCAGCTGACTGACAATTTACAAAGATGGATGGCAAATTCTACTTATCTCAGGGTGTTTGAGGGGCTAGTGTTGGTTTGCTTTTTCTTTGTCTATAAATGCAGATACCATGAGATATTTCTTTATGTTTGGGGCATCTCATTTATCTTTTCAGTGTTGGGGATGGGAATTGGCCATATACAAAATGAAGAATGAGATTTTCACTTCATAAAGTGATGAGGTAACAAGAAGCAATAGGGCTTTATATTGCTTTTTGTCTTCTGAAGAACTGCATGAGCAGTTTGTGTTTTGATTATTTATGCCAATGCAACTAATGTTAATTAACTTGTCTGAATCTGCATTTGATAAATGTAAACATCTCTTGCATCCTGTGTGTATAAAACTTGAAAAACAGCAGCAGAACAATAATTCCATCAAAATTTTTTCTCCCTTGGTTGTTATGATATTGTCAACAGCTCTTGATGGAATTACTTCCTTACATCTTGCTTCAGCCCATATATTACTATTTTCCAAAGATTGTTCAAAATATAATTAAAAACAAATGCTGTTTATCTGCCTCATGTAAAAAAAAAAAAAAAAAAAAAAACCCAAACAAAAAAAAAAGCCCAAAAAAAACCCACACCAAAAAAAAAAATGCACAAAATCCCTGTACATTCCAGAAATAAAATATGTTCCTAGTAGGATATTTATTTTTTTATTCAAGTAACACTTGCCTAAATTTCATTTTGCAAAATTCCTTCTTCTGATTGTTTATGTATTCTGTTAGAAGGGGTTCTGGCAAAGACATATTCAGATCCTGTGGTGAGGGTATGCAGGATTTTCAAGGTGTGTATAATTATCTCAAGGAATGTAAATCTTCCATCAATTTATTTTTTTTCCCTGCTGGCTCTAAAACCAAATTATTTCTTAAGGCAATTATTAAATGCTTGGAAGAATATGGAAATTAACTGACCTTGCAGAAATGAATTTTTCTTTAATTGTGCTCTTGGGCTAGCTGTATTTTCTGTAGCAGGATATAATTTTCTAATTGGATCATCTTATAAAATAAATTTCCAACATGAAATAAAATAGCCTTGCAAAGTGATAGTGCATGAAAGCAGGTGTATAAATGCATTCCTATTCTTTTTAATTCCAAACTATTTTCCTTCAAATATGATGAGTGCATCCATTTTGAAGTGTACATGGCATAGTTTTCTACCTTAAAAACCTCAAAGTAATTCGGGATTAGGGCTTCGACAGTCACCTTGTTTTGGTATGACAGGTAATGCATTACACTTGCTGAGGAAAACGTGAAGTATGAGTCCAACTGGCTATGTTTTCATTTAGCCATGAGCATAGAAGAGCTACAGGGAAATTTATGGCTGCTGCAAGTTTCTAGTTTGATTCAAGGCCTGGGCTTTGGCTCTCACAGTCTGCGGAATGAAGGAAAGTATTGATTTTACAAACTCTGTGCCCTCTTGAATCTGTCTGTGTAGGGTCAGAGTAGCTGTTCCATGAATAATGAGCAGCTGAGATCACAGTAGAAGATTTAAAAGGGATTAATTCATGTTGAATTGAACTTTGAAGAAGAAATTTTGCTAGCTGATATATTGGCACGTTGGTGAGGAGTTGCTTTAAGTAAAACTGTCCAATTATTTTCTTATCTTTTCCTCTTAATGAGCTAAGAGATCATTTCTGTTCTCAAAAGTCAATTATGGAAGTAGCTATAAAATCTTTATATTTGGCTGAATCCTGCCTCACTCTCCTGAAACATGACCTTAAATATGGGAGTCAGAGAGGAGAGTTCATGGCAGCAGCCCAGAATGCATGTTAATATTCCCTTCACTGGTGTGCACTAGAGAAGCAATGACCAGTGCCATGGAGTGAGTTGTGGAGGCTAATTTTTGCATTTTGTTCCCTGTTTTATGGATTTTATGTGTGTAGAAGTAGCTTAAACACCATCTTCCACTTGTAGGGCTTACCTTGTGTGAGTAAAGTAAAGGCGTACTTAGTTCAAACGCTCTACTGTGGGCATATAGTCTAAGTCCTTTACTTTGCTGTTTTCTCTCCAG
This sequence comes from Petroica traversi, assembly GCA_025920805.1. Taxonomy (NCBI): domain Eukaryota; kingdom Metazoa; phylum Chordata; class Aves; order Passeriformes; family Petroicidae; genus Petroica; species Petroica traversi. Next base: position 8,976,540 of record JAHLSL010000009.1, on the reverse strand, counting down.
TCTTTCCTGCTTACCCTTTGGATGTACCTGCCTATGTTGACTACCTAGGGGATTAAATGCCAAGTTTTATTTCCTAGCTCATATTTAATGTAGATGCCTTGCACATCACTGACACAAATTGTCCTACACTCCAGGTAACTGTCCACCTCACAGGCTCCTAAATCTAGGTATTTTATATTTTCAGAACACTGTAATTTAAATAACTATCCAGTGTAACTGTGGGTATCCCAGTCCTAATCACTGCAGTAGGCTACTGCACTAGCATTTTATGTGGCCAACATGGTAGTTATCCTAATCTAAGAAATTCCTGGTGTTTCTCAAATCTTTACTGTTTCTGTGAAAAATTGTGTAGTGACATCCAGAGGCTCTAAGAAAGTGACCTGAATCATCTGTGGATTCATTGACATAAAAGAATGAGCTGTGTGCAGGCAAAGAAAGGGGTAACACCTTACTGCTCACCGTTAATCTGCTCTTAGTACGGATTTGTTGATCCTCAAATATTCAGAAGTCAAGTTTCTGTTTAGCTCTGAATGTTACTCTTGTGCCATGATCTCAGTTGTTTTATTTGTCCTCTAAAACCATTCCCCAAGCAGGAGAAATACACTTGAGCGCTAGCCTGCATGTACCTGCCATGCCAATGAAGGATTTAGAAGGGCTTAAAAGGGCTTCACAATTTGAAAACTCAAAGTTGCTGTAAAACACAAGTGAACGTTGTTTTGCTAAATGCGTTCAGATTCCTTGAATTACAAATCCATGCAAAAGTCCCTGGGGATGCGTGAGTTCCACTGGCATTAGCAAGAATGTGACTAAGGATTTTTCATTCCTAATCAAGTGTGTGTGTGTCTACTGCTGTGGTCTAAAGGTCTTCATGTGCAGTACAAAACACGTGACAAACACAGTGCTACTTTTCATTCAGTTAAAAACTTTACCAGAGAGAACAGTTGTTCTGATTAAATGAATACTTTAACAGGAAAGATTTTTTTTTTTCTAGAGCTGTATTTTTGAAAGTTGTAGCTCCTACTTCTGCTTGCAAAAATGGGCAATGAACCAAAGAAAACAATGTGAGCAAGTTGTCAAATTGTTCAAGGACTAAATACATTGAAGGAACCATAATTTTGTGATGTTCTTGAAAGCAAATTGATTGGAGTCTTGCTGTGTCAGATGAAATTCTTGGAAAAGCTTTTTTATTTGCATACTTAGGCACTTTGACTGGAGGTGGTCTCAAAAAGTAATGAAGTATGCCATTGTTGAAACAAATTCCAGGCACTGACCCAGCTTATCAGTGTGGTGAACTTCAATAAGCTGGCAAGTTTAAGGGCTTGTAGGAAAATGCTGAAAGTAGAAACAGGAAGGGTGGATGGAACAATGGTCTTGTCTAAGTGCTCTGTCATGTCTTTTCTGCAACCAGACTGCTTTGATTTTCTGAGAGTATTTTAGGTATCCATGGAGCTAATACAGATTGTTGATACCACTTCCTCCTGTCACATAACTTCAGGATTCATTGCTCTGCTAATCCAGGGCATTTTTCCTTTCAGACATCATGCAAAAAATCTAGAAAAATGTGTTGCATATTTTCTGCAGGTCCTCATTATGTATCCTACAGTCAAATTGCGTCTTTGCCCTAAAGCTCTATTGCTTGCCTGCCTAATGTGTGAAATAATGTCTAATTTTCTAAAAAAAAAAAAAAGAAAATCCTCATTTGATTCATATACTTCAGTGTGTGAACTCAGAAAAACCCAGATACTTGTGGAGAGCAAACGAAAAATTTCATGAGCACAACTGAGTGCAATTTATCTTTCCATTTGAGGGAATACTTGTTGGAATGTGTTTGTAATCTTTGTTCAGCTCTACATACTGATGTTAAGCACTGCGTATTTTGACTTCAGGCACCTTGCTATTTCCAGAACACCATGTGGTAGGGAGGTCAATGAGAGGATTATTATGAGGAAATCTTTTCTGTACTAGAACACACTAATGAAAGTGAGACAAAGAGTGACAGTGGAGACTAACCAACTGTGTAGATAGTAAGTTGTGGATTTCTCAGTTTTATGGAGTATGTGATATGGTAAAGGAGTTGAAATTTTCTTGAAGCATTTGGAGCAATTTGTGAAGCACTGGGATATGTACAGTATTTATAGCCACCATCACATTAGTGACAATGTGGAAGTCTTCTCCGCCCAGAAGTGTTATTTCTTGCTTCGAAATGGGCAAGAATTGTTCAGATTTGAAGGATGCAGGCTAGAATGAGGGGATGAGCTTTAGCTAGTGCAAATAATCTCATTGGCATAACTAGTACATCAAAGGAAAACCCAGAACTAATATTGACATTTCACAGACCCTGTAGAATGTGTGTAAAAGAGAAAAGTAAATGAAAAATAAAATAAAAATGAAAGGTTAATCTCAGCCAGTATATTGAAATATAAACAAATATTGTTTCAATAAAGGTTAGAAGGAACAAGAACTAAAATAAGTGTTTGCTGCAGACTCCCACAAATGGATTTTCAATCTCAAAGTGATGCACAATCATTTTATCAGATATTTTTGTCATAAGTTTAATAGTTTAAAGGGTACATTAGTATGAATCTTCAAGATTTTTTTTTCCAAATTATAAACAAGGCATTTTTATTATTAAAAAAAACATATTTACTTCTCTGACAGCAACTCTGCTATCTAGATTTGGGGAAAGAGGTCTGTAAAAGTAGAAAGAGTAAGTACTGAAATACAAAAAATAAGCTGCATGAGCAAGTTAAAAGAACTCTGGATAATATATTAAAATAAGTAAAAACAATAATCTTCATTGCCAAAAGGGTAGCTGATATTGTTTGTTCTATTGGAGTTTTAGGGTTTTACTGTGTCTTTTCAAAAGGCTGGTACAAAACATTGTGTCAAGCAATTGTGTTAGGAATGAGTTTTCCTAACAGTCCTTAGAATAAGCCAGAAAGAAAACGGGTTCTGATATTCCTGGCTTACAGGCGTACTGAAAATGGTGTATGAAACCCCCAAATTTATAAAACATCTCGAGTACCTATCATGACAGAAAAAAAAATCCAGGCAAATACAGTGATGACTCTGAAAGGTCAGTAGTGGAGGTGTCAGAATAATCTTCTATACAACTTACAAGACTGCCATGAGTGTTCCTCAAGCCCACTAATAATCCACTGGTGAGTGAGGTATGATGAGTGTGAAACACCACAGAGAAGCCATAATAGAAAGGAAACATGATCATAGTAATTTTTGCCTGAAAACTTCAGATGTAGACAACATAGTTATATTTTGTGAATCAGCCTGAACTATTCCAAAATACAGAAAATATTATTTTTCTTACAGACAAAAAGGAGTACAAAATGAAATATGAAAAATTAAAAGTGAATAGGATAACAAAGAGGCATGGGGAAGTAGGATGAAATCTGGCTCCCAGGATCTTAGGTAGACTCAGAAAACTGATGATCAAATATTATTTTTTATGAATAGCATACATTAAAAGCTCACATTGCTTCTGGAAGTGTCTAATATATTTAATTTTTGATCTGGTTTATGATTTTTTTTATTTTTTAAAAAGCAGCTTTTAATGAGGTAATATTATTTTTTTTTACAACCTAAGCACATTTAATATGGTTTTATCCATCTTTAAAGTCCTGAGTCTTAACACTGTTCTAAAGGTATATTCCCATGTGGTACACAGCATTTTAATAATGGCTTTTTAGCATCTGTGAAATTATGCATCACATTAGACAGAGAAAAACACAGAAAGCATAAATGACTAGTGCTTCAGAGATGGTTCTTAGATGAATGTGGACAGCCTGCAATGTATGATATTATAATTTCATTATTAAATCACTCATGTGTTTATTACTTGGAAATGTACCAGAAGACATATTTATTTGTAGTCATTGTACTCAGTGGTGGGGAGTGCAGCAATGTAATAAACTCTTGCCCTCTGAAATATGTTTATCTTGTCACTAAGCTGGCTTACTAATGTGATTTTCTACCTTTCACAAAAGGAAGGTAATGCTTGCTGCAGTTGCTATGATACAAGAGTAGTGCACTGAACTTTCTGGTGCATCAGCACACGTTTTGTTCCCTGTCACTGCTGATGTCTCTCCCAACTCCAAATGTAAAATAAGGATTCACAGATACTTTTCTTTTTTGCTTTAAATGACTAGTAGCAATAGTAGTCAGCTTTAATTTAACTAGGGGATTGAATTTCATATATTTTTCTAAAAAGCGTCTCATGAGGCTACAGCAAAACAAGGATAAAATGCACTCTCCTCTGTTTTGCATTTTATCGGCATGTGCAAATGCCAACTTTGTGTTTCTAGAAGTTATATATTTAGGACAGGCTTTATTAACCCTCTCTTCTCTAAGAGGGGAAAAGAAAAAGAGGTCCCTTCAGGGGAAAGTTTATCCCAAAAGTCTGAGATGTTTTAAGCCAGGATGAATTACCTCCTGGAGGAGGTTGCTTTTAATACTGGTTAAAGAGGACACCTAGAAAACTTAAATGAGATACCCAACTTTTATATACCTAAAACAATAGGAGATGAATCCCATTGAAAGTGATAAGGTGATTTTTTTTACTAACTTTTGACCTGCGATTAATCCAAAACAAGATGAACAGGTGTGGAGATGTAGCAAAACTGGGTATATAATACAGTTTATGGCAATAAAACAAAAGTAAAAATGTAATGCCATAGAGAAGCAATTCTGTAGAGAAAAGTCTGAGAAACACACATCAACCTCCACTCCATGCAAAAGCAAGGCTTTTGTGAGAATTTGTAATGATATTGCTGTAAGAGCAGCCTTTCGCTCATTTGCATCCTTTGCTTCAATCTCCCAAAGCAAAGCAGTTGACAGATTGTGTCTCTTCAGAGATGTCAAACGTGTCCTCTGTCAGCTCTGGTGATCTATTCTCAGGGATTCCTGTTTTGATGACATTGCAGCAGCTAGACAGAGACTGAAGACAAAATAAAACTTTTGAAAATACTGGCTTCTTGCTGACAGTGGATTACGCTGCAGAAAAGATAGCCCTTTTATTTCTATGTAGCCTGGCAATTCATCAGGTTTTCTGCAAGATATTAAGAGTGTTTTGGCTAGCAATATCAGATAGGCTTAATGGATTTCCCTGCCGGTGTACTGAATGTGATTGCAATGAAGCATGAAACAAACTGTTTTAATTACTTACTCTTAGACCTGATGTTAATTTTCTAAGGACACCTGCCTCTTTCATTAATTGAAAAAGCAACCACTTGACTGCCAGTGAATAATTAATTTGAAATTCTGAAGAATAATATTCATTGTAACTTAGGAAATATGACTGAAAAGTTTCTGGTAAATCACTTGAAAAATAAGTAATCACATCTATTGATTTTGATATGCTTTCTGCCTACTGAGACACAGTTTATAAAGTAGATACGCTCCTCTCTCTGCAGCTGGGATGACAGCAGCTCAGTTAGCAGTGGCCTCAGTGACACTCTTGACAACCTCAGCACGGATGATTTGAATACCACCTCATCTGTCAGCTCTTATTCCAACATAACAGCCTCTTCAAGGAAGAACACTCATGCCCAGGTGAGTAGCTTCTCATTGCCATTTGTTGCAACACCCCTCAAGCATGCAGGATAAAAAAAGAAAAAGTTTGGTATCAATTCCTCTAAAATGAAATATTCATATTTTAAAAAGTCCTCTAGTACACCTGAATGCAAGAAGCCTTAGACCCCATTGACCCAACCTTGGGCTGTGAGTTGACATCCCAAATTTCCTGCTCTCAGGGCACCCATCACTGCTGAAGGTGCTGGCTGCTGAGACCCAGCTCTGCCCACCCTGGGGGAGCCCCTGGTCCCAGCCCCTGCTGCACCCTAACACAAAATGAACACAATATGATTGGGTCTCTGATGGGTGGATTTCTACTCGCTTCAGCTCATCTCTTTCAGTATCTCTTTCAACAGATAACACAATAAAGAATAATATAATTTTTGTCTTTTATGATCTGAAACATATTAGGAAAGAAATATACAGGCTGTATTGTCCTTTCTAATGGCAGAGATTCTCTTCTCCCCGCTTAGGTCCAGGGATGAAAGTGTCAATGCAAGATGACAATGCGTAGTGTCAAGAGTTCTTAACTGCATACAGCCACAAACTATAGACATGATACATATATGTGTTTGTGTGTCTGTGTATGTAAAACTCTTGTGCCAGGTATCCAAGCATTTCTTCCCAGGCCCCCTCAAAATTGCAAGTGATAGAAAAGTCAATACAGGACTTGGTTCCCTCCAAAAAAGAATAAATCAGAAAAGTTTCTCTAAGTAGAAAAATTACCTCTGCCATGACATCTCCTGTTTACAAGCAGGAACTTTGAGATTGAACACTCTGCACAGGGGAAGAGAGGCTGCCTCCAGTGATTTGATGTCAAGTGTTCAGGACACAAGACCAACACTTCTGATTCCATTTAGTCTCCTGCAGACAGCCAGTGACTGCAAATCAGAGGTCTGTGTCATAGACATACAATGCAGCTGTCTCTGTGAGCAGGAGAAAAAACACATATTTGTCATTTCCCCTAGACAATAAGGAAATATAGTTACTTTTGGAATGAAAATTACTTTAATCTCCAACAGGACAGATATCAGATCAATGCTGTACTCATGCAAAGATAGTCACTCAAATGCCAACATTTTTTAGCTCTTACTGTTGCCTTTTCCACTCCATCAGGGATTTCCATGGTTGCTAACTGGAGATCAGCCTCTTCCTTTTCACATCAACAGTGATGGCCAGCTAGTTCTGGCTTACTTGTTCCACTGCATAATCATGAGGGTTGGGAAATCTCAGGCTTTTTCTATTTAAATCTTTGTGGTTTTGTTTTCGTTTGGATTGTCTCATGGTCTAGCTGCTCTATAATAACCTTCTGTTTTATTTGCAAATTGTTCAGCAATAGACAGAGATGCAGTGCATGTTCAAATTTTACTTTCATTTCAGAGTATCTTTATATTATGAAGACTAGGAAAAGACTTTTATCAGGTATGCCTTTACCAGGCAGATTAAGCCTAGTATTCCATGCTAGCTGAAAATCTCAGTCAGAAGCTGTGATGAACAGAATACTCATTTTGCCACTTTTTCTCCAGGTCTTAGATGTACTGCAACACAGAGATCCCTTTCTCAGTCTTTTTAAGTGATTGGGGCAGTAATGGCTGGCTATAGACTGAGACATAAATTGCGTATTTTATTGTTGTTTTCTTATTATAATCGTGAAGAGAGGCTTTTAGAAAGTATTGTACTGCTCATTTTTTTTTAAATTATGCAGTCTGCTTTAAAAATATATGACTATATGTTTACAGTCATTCATTTATGGTAAAATGTCTGTAAGCATGTTGTTATAAGTTACACATGTTGTAACTATAATTTTAATGAAAAACCCTTTTTGAAGGACCCTCCAATATTTTTGTAGATATTTGCTTGGACTTTTTTCCCATTAATCCTTACCCATAATCTGTGCTAGCATGTCCAAAGCACATACGTAATTACCGAAATGCAGAGAGCTTTTGCAGTTTGTACACCCCAGCTGAAAAATATGTAAACAGGAACTGATTATTCTGTCGGTCATCTAATCAGTATTAATCCTACTTATGACAGCAGTGCCTAGGAAACAGCCACAGAGGGGTGTCTGTGGTGAAGGAGCTGTGACAGCACAGAACAAGAAACATCTTGTCCCTCAATGCTATCCATTTTGCAGCCCCTCTTAGGCTGGTGATACCTGAGAGCAGCACCATATTTTTGCTGTTAAAGAGAGGGAGAGGCAAGCAGGAGTTGTGAGAGGGTGATGTGCAAATAAAGCTTCAGACTGAGGTCAGGAGGCTGCAGGAAAACAGAGAAGGAAGAGTTTCATCCCACAGCCTGTCAGCACAAACACCAGTTTTGTCAAACACAGAGGGTAGGGTCAGTCTCTGTTTCTATTTAAGCCACTTTCACAGCTTCTACATTGTCTTGTTGGGCTGCTCCTTGCAGCACTCCCTTATCAGCATGCCTCAGGGAAGGCAGATGCCACAGGGGGATTAGGTCCACACTGCTGCATCCTCCACATGGGTCTGAGTTTCAGACGGAGGGTGAGCCCAGCTGGTTGCCTTCACACCGTGGATGAGTAGTGCTGGCATAAGCCTCTCTTCTGCTCTGTTAGCTGATATAACTAGAGAGAGTTTCTTGTTGGAAACAATTTCTGTGGAGTCGGACCAGTGGGAAAGCCATCAGCTGTAGCACGAATAATTTTACCAAAAACGCAATCTTTGCTCCCTGGTGGCACAATATACTCTGTTCTGCTGGAGCAATATTCCTAATCACTGGAAGTCTTGGGTAGAAAAAGCAAGAAGCCAGATGAGGTGATTTTAATAGCATATTTAGGAATTCGCTCGCCAAGTTTTTAGTAAAACCTCTCAGCACAGTCATTCAGTTTCGAAATTGAGACAGAGTTGAGGAGCAATAGGCTATCACTAGTGATGATTAGAATGAACTACATTTCACTTCATTATAGTTTGTCTATAAAGGAAAGGGATTAAATCTTTGGAAAATAAAAAAAAAGGTAAATGTCATCCCTAAATGGGTGTGTTTTGTATGTTTTTAAACTTTTGAAAGCAGGATCCTAATGTTTTAGAAGGAAAGTTTCTTTGTGCCTAGCTGCAAATAGACCAAGTTCTCCTCCCCTACTATGATCTAAGAAATCAGCAAATAATGAGATGTTGGGCCTGACCATTTCTCATACAAATCTCTTGTAGCTGAAGACAGACTCAGAGAAGCGCTCAGTTACAGACAGTGAAACTTGGGGCAGCACAGAAGAACTGAAGAAACCAGAGGAAGACTTTGACAGCAGTGTAGACAGCAGTGGCAAGTGGAAAGGCCTTCCCTCGGGGCTGTCTGAAGAGTCAGAGAAGGGGGGACAGAAAACATCTCTCTCAGTGTCACAGACTGGATCTTGGAGGAGAGGCATGACTGCACAAGTAGGAGCAACCCAGTCCAGGCACAAAGCAGGAACAAGTGCACTCAAGACCCCAGGTAGGAAACTTCTGTAGTTCAGATTGCAACAGTCTTAAAATCATTGATGGACATTATATATGTATATATATATATGTATACTATTTACATATTGTCCTCTCTTCCTCTAAATGGCTGCAAGCCCAGATTCTACTTTTATGCTAACTTTTATATTTCTAAAACTTTTAGTTTGCTACATGCATAATAATAATTTATTAAGTACACATAGGTGTATCCATAACAAAAACTGTGATTGCATTTTGTCGTACTATCATATGTGTAGGTCAGTGTCTATTAAGGAATTCTTAGAGGTATTTTTGGACTCCTCTGTGTCTTATCCTTATCCTCTAGAAAACCTTACCTTTGATAATTCAGCAACTGCATAGAAATGGGAAAATATTGGAAGCTGAGTCAAAAAGATTGAATATTCATGGGAGGGGACTTAAAATGTTATTTTTAGTTATTTCTGAACTAAAGTTGAATTATCACATTCCATATACCATGGGTGTTCTACAGACCACTGTTAAGCTATAAAAATGGTTAAAAAAAAAGTCTTTTTACACACTTTCAATGCTAAATTCCCTCTTACCTAATTTTGGAAGGCCTCTCAGTTATAACCACTTCTGCAATCTAGTTTTGAAGCAAAAAATCCACAGCTGGTGAAAGACATAATTATTAAGACCATCTAATCCATCATTTTACTAAGGAAGTATGTATTCTCAGTGGGACATTTTCTGGAGCTTTGTCATGTCCTGATGAAATAGAGCATGAGCTGTTGTAAAGGCAGCTAACAAAGATCTGGTTAGAATAAATTTCTACCCCTTGTGAACCCTTTTTGTTTCTTAGCAATTTGGAACTGTCAAACATTGGTCAGTCTCTGCTCTGTGAGATAGATCCCTGAGGAGCACTGCCAGGTGATCACACGGATACAGGAACTATACCCCTCTAGTCAAAAATGGAGATATTAAAGAGTTTGCTGCACATCAAGATAACTTCACAGATATGTTTAGCTAAAGGTGATCAGGCAGCCACTGTGCAATACAGAATTGAGGCTTTAACTGCTAATGATCTCTATGTTTCTTGGGTCAGAGTATGATCCATACCATGGCATGTGCACCTGTGTAGCATAAAATGTGTACTGGATAAAAATATGAGTGCATTTAGTTCTGTTTGAAGATGTTGCTCTTTATTACATTTTAGTTTCTTAAGAGAAATTAGGTCATCCACATCCAAAGCTTCCATAATCACTTGAAGAGTAAGTTTAAAACTTTGGTATGTTTTAGGAGTTGTTAGGAGTATGCAACAGATGCTTAGACAGAAATTAGAATTGAAACTACAATTTTTATCTATTTGTAAAATAGGAAAAGGGCACTTTCTGTTATAACAGAACCTCTTATTTCAACCTTTCTGCATCATACAATAAAATTTTAGAAAATGTAGAAAAAACATAGAACTATATGTTATATAGTCATAAACCTACACAGGACTGGAGAAAACCTCTCAAAATATCAAAAATCTTGAGGAGATATCAAGGATACGACAAAGACTAATTTCTGTAAAGGATATTGTTACAGATCAAGATGATTCATTCCATAGCATGATCTCCCCCTAATTATTTTGTGTAACTAAAACCAGAACAAACTTAGTCATAAGCTGAAAAAATGTAATCAATGAAACCAAAGAACTCTATATCTACCTCTAATTTCTGTGTGCATAATTGTTGTTCTACTTCAGGAGATGTTTATTACACGTAATGTCTTATTTTCAAGTATTATTTCTTTCATATAGAAATACTATTAACAGAAAAAAAATTAGTCAAAATTCCTAATAGTTCATTCAAGATAATTTTCTGCAACTACATTTTACACCTATGTATGAAACTGGAAGTTCTCACAGGAACTTCAAGCTTTTAATACTTAATGCTTACCTGCATTAAGTAATGCATACGAAATGTGTCATACCTGCTACAGATAGCTGATGGGAGACTAAAGACCAAACTGGTCTGTTTTCTTAGGGAAATACTTATATTTGTGTACTTTTTCATTTTGAAATTGTCATCATAGAGTGTTGAAATTAGATATTAAGGCACTGCGGCTTAAACACAAGTGACCTTTTCAAATATACTTTTACTTAGGAAAAACCGATGACGCAAAAGCTTCAGAAAAAGTCAAAACTCCCCTGAAAGGAGCCTCCATACAGCGATCTCCATCAGATGCAGGAAAAAGCAGCGGTGATGAAGGGAAAAAGCCTCCCTCTGGCATTGGGAGATCAACTGCTACAGGCTCTTTTGGATTCAAGAAGTCTGGGTTGGGATCTTCTACCATAATCACCACGAGTGGAGCGACCATCACAAGCGGGTCGGCAACACTAGGAAAAATGCCAAAATCTTCAGCCATCAGTGGGAAGTCCAACGCAGGGAGGAAGACGAGCTTAGACGGTTCCCAAAACCAGGATGATGGCGTCCTGCATGTGAGCTCAAAGACAACTCTGCAGTACCGAAGTCTGCCTCGCCCGTCGAAATCCAGCGGCAGTGGGATCCCTGGCAGGGGCGGCCACCGCTCCAGCACCAGCAGCATTGACTCCAACGTGAGCAGCAAGTCTGCAGGTGCTGCTGCCTCCAAGCTGCGAGAGCCGAGCAAGATCGGCTCTGGGAGGTCCAGCCCTGTCACCCTCAACCAGACAGACAAGGAAAAAGAGAAAGTGGCGGTGTCTGATTCTGAAAGCGTCTCGCTGTCCAGTTCCCCTAAATCCAGCCCAACCTCGGCAAGCGCCTCTGGCACACCAGGACTTAGACAGCCAGGATCCAAATACCCAGATATTGCTTCCCCCACGTTTCGAAGGTTAGTGCTTTTCTATGGTTCCCTGAAGTTGCAGTATATAAAGCAGGGATTTTCAATATGTTCAAGTTCTTTGCAAAAAGCCTTTCGAGAGAATATTTCGCCACAAACAAATCAAGTACAGGAAAATAAAAGGGCAGTATTTTCTTCATACAACACAATTATTTCTTTGAGATTTAAAGACCTTCTCAGACCTGAAATGGCTGGTTCTTGAGCTTTAAGCACTCTAGCTACATCCCCATAATCACAGTTTGAAGGCAGACTCAATGATCCTTAAGGGCCCCTTCCTACTCAAGGTATTCTATGGTTCTAAGTTCAGCCACATATGAAGTTTCTTCTCAATACTGTGGTAGACTCCCAAAGGGAAGAAGGACACTTTGTTCAGGCACATGCTGTTAATGGAACAGGCACTGCCATATTCTGGATGGAGAACCAAACACCTCTTTAAATTATAGTTAGATTTGCTTTCCAATTGTTGGCAGCTCCAGCTACAAACGCTTCATTATCTTAGCAGCTTCATTACATTTTTCGACACAAACATTGGCAAGGCTAAATTTCAATTGTAAATGCTCTATTGTAACATTTCTGGAAGTATAAATCCGGGTGGTGAGTAAATTGGGATGGAGTGCTTGCGCTGCTGGAGAAAAAGCCAATAGTGCCCTCTTGTGCCTACTTACCAAAACAGCATCCCCAGGCAGCTGGGGAGCTGCAGCTTAGTTTTGTGGGCTTAGTAAAATGTAAAATTGATTCCTATGTTATTAGACATGCTTACTTTACATCATGATAAGTTTTGTATTTGTTTATCTTTAATTTATGACCTGTACATTAACTGCAGCTTAAAATATTTCCAGAAATACATTAAAAACATCACATGACCTTTTAGTTCAAATTTTAGAGGACTTGCAGTTTGTTTTTTCATCATCACCATAGAATTTTCATATCTAGAACTGCTGGAAGACGTTATGTGAAATACACTTTTATCATTCCTGCCCTTGGAGACAAACAGCCCATTTAGCCACGGTGCGGTTTATTCTGTCTGAGTGGTTACTACATGACTGATGACCACATGACCATCTCTGCTAGACTAGAGGGAAATTTTGTACCAATACTTCGATGTTTATTTAAACTATGAAGGATTTTGCAACGGCTTGTTGCAATCATTTAAGATTATTTGAGAAGTGAGGAGTTTAAAAGCTAATGACTTGGGAATTTTTAATTACTGAAGTTGGGTAAAGCATAATCTGTTTTTGACCTAATAAGATAAAAATGTGATTATTTACCTCTCTCTGGGAGGGTTTCTGTGCAAAGACCACATCTGACGAGGCGTGAATAAGAGCTGTTACTAAAGAAACAAACCATGATTATTGTGATATGACTAAGTGAATTTAAATTTGGGCTGTGATCAATCAACTAGGTAGGCGTGATTTTCATAGCAGTAATTTAAAATGTGTAGTTTGGCTCTTAGGATGTTGCGCCATGAATGTTTAATGTGGCTATCGGTTTCTCTAAAGCTATTTGTTTTACATTTAGGTTGTTTGGTGCCAAGGCAAGTGGTAAAGCTGCCTCTGCACCCAGTTCTGAAGGTGTGAAACCCACATCGGCAATGCCCAGCCCTAGTACCACATTGGCACGGCAAGGCAGCCTGGAATCGCCATCCTCGGGCACAGGCAGCATGGGCAGTGCAGGTGGGCAAAGTGGTAGCAGCAGCCCCCTCTTCAGTAAACCTTCGGACTTAAATGCAGATGTTGTAAGCTTAAGTCACTCCCTGGCTTCCAGTCCTGCCTCAGTGCACTCTTTCACGTCAGGTGGTCTTGTGTGGGCTGCAAACCTGAGCAGCTCTTCAGCGGGCAGTAAGGACACACCAAGTTACCAGTCCATGACTAGCCTTCACACCAGTTCCGAGTCTATTGACCTTCCTCTTAGCCATCATGGCTCTCTCTCTGGACTGACAACAAGCACTCAGGAGGTTCAGAGCCTGCTCATGAGGACTGGAAGCGTCAGATCTACTCTTTCGGAAAGGTGAGCTTGCCTATAGATACAGTGACCACAAAATAAGTGAGAGGCAAAAGGACAGGAGCCAAAAAAATTAACCCTCCACCTGTTTTGCTAAAGGGACACTGTTTAATTAGCAGCTCAGTCCTTTATGTCAAAAAAGGAAGGAAGAAAATGAAGCTTAAAGGCATTGTAACATGGAATCAACTGCCTTTTAAGGTTTTACAAGCACTTTTTCTATCTTGAGAAATTCTTTTGGTTCCCTTGTTCTGGAGATGAGAGAAGAGGGGGAAATTTTTCTAATTAAAGGCAAGTGTAAATATCCAAGAGGCACAGGATGATTCTTGCATGCTGGATCCACCTGCTGTCCCAGCATTTGGCAGTTCCAAAGCAAGCAAACTTCCAGCTGTGGGACCTCAGCTTCTCTCTTCCCATTAGCTCAAAGCACAGGCAGAGCTGATGTGTCCTTGTCTTCAGCTGACCAGTGTTGCCTTAAAATACTCAGTCCTGACATGGTAATGATTCCTCAGATCCTTACTGAAGTGCAGTTTTACTGTCAGGGAAACACTACAAGATGAGATCCTGCGATGTGGTCAGTCCTGGCAAGTGCCTGGAATAGACAAAGAAACGCAAGAAAAGGTTTTTCTGTTTGTTTTATTAAAGAATTTTTGGATACGCAGACGTTTTACCATTTAAGTTGCATTATAAAAGGTGCAACCAGCCTGGTACAGTTGAACCAAGATTTCTTTTTTCTTTTTTCTTTTGTCTTTTTTCTTTTTTTTTGGTTTTTTTTGGTTTTTTTTGTTTTTTGTGAAACATTTATTTGACTTTTGCAGGAGAGAAAAAATAATCTTTGCTAGGCACTAAGTAACTCTCACTTCCCATGAAAATTTTCAGGATTTGACAGTGAAACTCTTATCTCACATGGGGACTGTAAAATCAATATTAAATATTTCATTAGCCCTTGAATCAAAAAAGAAAATTTTACTAAATCAGTCGAAATTATTTTAAACTTAATTAGCTGTTTAACAACATAAATGTTTTAAAGAAAAAAATACTTTTAACATACAGTGTCAAGGTTTTTTTGCCCTTTATATAAACTCAGAGATTTTTGGATGCCCATGCTTTGCATAGAAGGAATTCACTTCCAGCAAACCAGCATTAAAAAAAGCACATAATCAATACTTTGAGAAATCTAAATGGAAACTTTACACAGATTTCATTTTCTTATGTTACATTAATAAGTATTACTATATCAGCTAAAAATCACACCTCTTAATTACAAAATGTATTACTATTATATATTAATACATGATTTATTTTAATAATATAAAACAGATATGGCAATATAACGTACAATAACAATATATAGTATTGTTAAAAATACAGTAGTTATAAATACACTGATACATGAGCACTTTGTAGTTTTCACTGTGCCTTTAATTTTTAAAAAGGAATTTGAATTTGTGTACTATGAACTGAATGTGACAATATTTCCTAAAAGGTGAATTATTAATACTAAGCTTACAAAATCCTTCACTGCCACATATATGGATGGTGAGGTCAATAAAATTATATGGAAGAGTATGATTTTATGCCAAAAATTATATTTATATGCAGGATCTTAAACATCACATTTCAAATATTAATGGCTTGGCATAAGCTCCTGAGCAACCCCCACTTCTAATACTTTATGTATTTGTTCAGTGACTTAATTTCAGTGGTTCCAAATACTTTGCCGTTGGCAGTATTTTTAAATTTCAGATTTGTCCATATGGAGATATTATGATTGAATCCAGAGAGAGCCATTGTTCATGTTAAGCTGGCCTCAAAACAAATATATGTACCTAGAGTAAACGGTGTCATTTCTTGAATAATAGCCCCAACAGGGCTTTTGCAGTTTGATTTTTCTAAAAGGTCTGATACAAGTGCTGAGTTTCTAAACTCTTTTATACATTAAAAGTTACACGTAGCAAAGTATTTTTGCACAACAAAAGCATTGATTTACAGTGTTGGAGACAGATATGTTCAGCAGCAAATTATGCCAGTTTTCCTTTGTAAACTCAGATTATATTTGAAATGCCTTTGGCTATACTAATTATAGCATGGCATAGCATAAAAAAATTATCGGCAAGGAGGTTTTTTCTTTTGCCTCAGTCACCCTAGAGCTTGCAAAAGACTGAATCAGCAGTCCTTATAATCAGATATACTAATATAAGGTAGAGACAAAATCAGAAAGACCAAAGTGCAAAATGAAGTACAAGTAGCAAGCAACATAAAGTTTATGCAGAGAAACTGCAGGAAAAACTGAGAGAGGAGAGACCTAATGATAGATGCTATAAAAAAATATGCATTTTTTTCATTGAAGTATTGGCTGTAATTTGATGGATAAATATCAGCAATGGCAAGCATACATAAGAGGAAATGAAAAGGTTAAAGATATCTTTGGTTTACTGATCCTGATGAACTTTTCACTTCCCTGCTTCAGACGTAGCCTGAAAACCCTGCAGTCATTAGAACTGGAGCAGAGTTTTCAAAGGGTCTGTGCTGAGGAAGGAAGGAGTGAGGAGAAGAGCTCGGATGGAGGGCAAGGGGATTACAGGAAGGCTACTTTGCCTGGAAAAATACAGAAGATATTAAACAAAATAGGTTAAGTAACAGATAACGTGGGATTATTCATGAAACAACCTTTTAAATAAGAGTAATTTGATTCATTTGCAGGAAAACAGGCTCTCTGAATTGAGGGAAAACAGTAAACGCAATAAAAATCCTGAATTTACTAAAACTATAAGTGCTACCCCTAATAACACTCTCGTAAGCAAATGGGGAAAATAAAGGTGCTTGAATAATTGTTAAAGGGTTACTGAAGATGAGTGATTTAGTTTTGAGTGCCATGAAAGTGAATTAAATTCTATTTAAGCCCTTCAAGACTTTCAATTGTTTTAAATTATCATCATCATTGATAGTTGTGATTTTAAGGTGTGAAACAGTGCATCATGTATCAGATTTTCTTATAGGCTTAGCCTTTTATAGAAACTAATTTCTAAGACCAATATCAGCATGGCCCAGCCTCTCATGGAGCTCTCCAGTTGTTTCTTAGCTTGCAGTAACTTGTTTTATTCCCTGACAGCTCTGAAAGAGTTAGATGTAGCTCAACGATATGCTATTATGGCCCTTTCCCAAGATAACCTCATAAGGGCACATAGGAAAATGAGGAATGTAAGACTTCCTGTAATTTCCCTCACAGAAATTGAAGTCAGTTTCAGCAGTGCAAAATAAACAAAAGTGAATGAGATACAGTGGGCTTGATAACTTCGGGCCTACGTCTTCATTCGTCTTTCTGCAAGATTGCTTTTTCCAATTTACATGGCATAGGAAAATATGATGAATGCGATGATATTCTCATCCTCACTTTATATTGGTATTTGTCCATGTATGCATACTTCTTCCAGGAAAGAACTGTCTTTATTATCATTATCAGCTTTAGAGATGTGAGGTAAATTCAGTTCTATACAAAAAGTCCAGTTTCTGTGGAAGCAATGAACCCAGCTTTTGGTGGGTGAATGATTTCAGATATTCAAAAGATAAGGGCAGTTATTGGTCTGAAGTAATAGTTACATGAGACCATGCTTAATGTTTTCATACAATTATCTGAAATCTCGGTGCATCTGTGTAAGCTTTAGTATTTCAAATTCACAGAATGAGCATTTTCTACACTGACTTTAATGCAGTTGCAGAAACTCCATGCTTATGGTAAGGGATATTCATCCTGATTTCATTTTATCATCTGAATTCAAAATATTTTTGGAAAAACCTATGGTCACTTTTACCCTACTTATATGACTGGCCTACTTTTTGGCTTGTGGATTGGTTTAAAGAAACACTGACTCCTTTCTTTTTAGAAAATGTGCTATCTAAAAAACATATATATCAAAGTTAAAGTAGTATGGAAAATACATTGTTCATTTGGATTTTTAAGTGTTTGCATAAGAAACTGGTGTTATGATAATGTTTATTCATCTTGAAATTTAGATATGTATAAAGGTAAATAAAGGAACATCAAGGCCCCATTTTTCTCTGGGAAGGAAAAAAAAAAAGGTGAATCATTCCTTCAAATTTATGTTGTCTTTTTGCCATTCTGTGTCCTGCTATTTATGCTGGGAGCAAAATGCTGAAAATACAGTCCTCTATCTGACATGGGACTAGTCTTACATGGACTATGATCACCAGGCCTGTGCTGAAATTCTGCTAATTTTCTCCTTCCATTCTCTGAATGCAGAACAAGGCCCTTTATTAAACCAGTAAAATTGTCTATAAAACTTAGTGGTGGTAAAAGTAGTTTGCTTCAATTAGCACAAGCCCTGATTGTAATGTGTAGTCCATGCCAACAGTGTTTTCACTGCCTTTATCTACTTGGATCAAGGATACATGACAGTAGGACGTCCATCACCCCCAGCACAATAGAAAACACATTAATTCAGGGTATTTCTTGGCTAGAAAGGGTCCTAAGTTACTGCTGCTTTCAGAGATGTGATTATGATATGTAATAAAGAAAGTTTCAACATCCATTTTGCCATTTAATCCATATGGTGGCACTAAGCTATGTTCAAAAGGGAGAAAGCTTTGCAATGCTTACTTGATGATAACTAGTTCAACCCACACCAACCAGAGACTGATTTACTCAGACTTTATGATGAAATGCCCAAATGACACTTGGAAGGGGGGCTACTGAATGCCCTTCTGGTGATGTGGTTTAAATAAGGATAACTCCAGCCATTGATTTTGGATAATCAGCCACTCTGACACTGTGTTTGCATGAATATGGAGCAACAACATCGCTCTGGTGCCACTTTTCATTGTCCTCACCATTGCTTTACTATGCAAGCCCTTTAACAACAGAAGGCCAAAAGTCTCTATCTTTAGGATATATTTCTACATGCAGAGCTGTCATTTGGCTTCTGGCAAGGCCATGCTGCCTCTTAGCAGGTGCCACAACCTTCATTTCTTTTGGAAATCTATTGCCTTATCATAGGCAACTGTGAAAAATAAAGATTCATACTGTGACCATATGATTCTCACACAGATTGCAGAGCAAAGCTGTAGGAAGGTTAGAAATGGTAAAGAAGCACTTCTTTCTGACTTGGACAGTCTCCAAATTACTATTGACCCAGCCCAGAGCATGTCTAGATGAAAAATGAATGTGCAGCAGTCCATGTCCTATTGTTCCCTCCAATGAGTAAGGGATTTATCATGAAAGTTATATTAAAAAACATTAAATTACCTTCTGTTATGCATACAAAGCTAAAGTTTTAAAATTTGTGATTCTGAATAGTCCTGTTTACTGTATGTCCTTAGGGATTTTTTTTGTTTTAACAGCATGCAGCTTGACAGAAATACACTACCCAAAAAGGGATTAAGGTATATATATTTTTTTGAGCATGACTGCTGCTTCTCTATTTTCTTGTAACCTTTTCTACACTGCCTTTACTTTTCTTTCTCCTTTGTTGATCCTCTTTACCACAGAGTTCTTGGTATTTCAATTCAAACCAGAAAATGTAATTTTTAACAATGGACTTTTTCTTTCTACGTCTGCCTAAGGAATAAATTTTCTTTCAAGATATACCATGGAAAGTAAATACTTTTAGAGATCATTTCTTTATGCAATGAATCTTAAAAGGCATTGAATCCTAGAGAGCTAAAAGAGGCAGAACAAGATATTTATGCAATTCAATAGGACTAATTATTGAGAACATTATGGAGAAAAACAAGGGTTTAAAGGTGGACCTGACTTGAACTCATGCAAATACCCATGCAACTTGAACTGGAGAGCTATTAAAGGGTAGGACTAGAAAATACCTATTTTATTATCCAAGGTTTGTAAGTATAATATGGGTACTGCTCCAGACCGTTTCCTTGGTCCTTATCCAGCAATACAGAGTCCAACTTTACTACTAACTCTTCACTAAATTCTGTCTTTATCACAGAAAACAGAATTTATCCACCCTCTTCTCTCCTCCATGGTTAGAAAGAAAATCATTAGGTAACTTGGCTAGTCTCATCAGGCATGGAAGTACATCTTCCCAATCCAGGAAAAATATTTGGCAAGCAAGGATATATATATGCATGCACACAGACACTCTGCAGCTTTCCAATAACTGAAAATACACTGTTAATTCTCATGAGTTATGAGGAAATATCTATTAAATTTTAAGGTAGTGCTAAACTATTGTCACTATAAAGCACAACCTTCTGCACTTGCTGTTCCTAATAAGAATTTAGTCAAATTTCCTATTATCACAAAACAATCACTTCGGATTTGGAGAGAAGGGAAAAGGTGGAAGACATTAAAGGCATAATGGGATACAATGCCAGGATATAATGGTGGCGATGAATCGAGGTTTGTGGATGTACAGCTATAATGGTGGCTGAAAGCTGAAAGTGAACTGGAGTAGGAAAACTGCTTCTAAACATAAAAGAATGATCAGTTAACCCAGAAAAAAAAAAAAGTCAGTTTGACTTAATGTCCACAGATCCCAGTCCAAAACTCAGATCCTCAATTCCCATTTTGCCGTCTTTCCAATCTGAAAACCACTCAGTAACTCTGTGCTCTTATAGGCAAAGATCATAGCTTCCTTTTTGAAAGGAGAAAGGACGTAAATATTTAATAAGGACAAGATGGTTTATTGCTGTAAAATATTGTTCAAAACCCCAAACACAACACAAGAAGTTACATGTTCATTTAATCTTCTCTCTAAGCAGAAACATTTGTGCCTCACAAGCCTGAAGCCAGAATATCAAAAGCCCTTTTTGCTCTGCTGTTTTGGGGAACACTGATGGCTCATGACAGTAGTGAAGAAGGTGTTCATTTCTCAGCAGCAGATTGTCTGAATGAAGCAGGCTATTGCAGACATTGCTGAAAACAATCTCTTGATTAAGACCCACACTGACTGCACATTTTAATGTTTAACCACTGCCAGAATTGCCCTTTTTCCAGCTCAGCCAAGGCTGGACCAATGAGTTACCAGTTCTCCCTCTTAGCCCTCATGTCACACTGCACTTGTTTTATTGATTTACCATAGGAAGCAGTTGATGAATTTTTTGATTGCCAAACTTCTTCCTTCCAGAGAACTTGCTTCTGATAATTGTTTATTTTTCCTGTCCCTTTCCCTCCCCTCAGTTTGGGGCAGAACATAATGCCAGGTAGCATTCAGAGTGGCAGACCACTTGCATATGACCAAGAGTAGCTGTCATTACCAATGCAAATTCCTTTTTCAGAGTTGTTGATCTGTTTCACTCATGTCATCTAATCAATTGCCCACGTGATATGTGACAGATGTAATTTTGTAAGTGGTTACTAACATTCCTTGGCTTCTATTTTGTCCATTCCCCATCCTAACCATACAGCTTCCAAGCTTTTGCATCAACCTGTATGCTTCCTATAGCTTTGAAGTCCTCTTCTGTCAGCTCAGTTGTCTGTCTGCTATGGTTTATCATCCCGTCTCTTCAAAAGAAGGGAATGCTATTTTGGGGAGGGGGATGAAGAGTAAGGGCGGGTTCAAGTCCTGTATGTTTTCTGTTGTATCCCAATGGTAAATTGTACCTTGTTAAAATCTCTGGTGATAATCACTTGGCTAGACTTGATGTTTTCCAAGGGATTTGTTCTATCTAACTGGTGAAGGGTATTTATGTGACAGCTGTTTCTTTCCAAGACATCACCTTGTCATTGTCTTGAGCATGTCAGCTGTGGTTTTTCAGATATACCCCATCATCCCGGCAGACAAGCCAGGAGGAGGGCAAGGAATGGCTTCGCTCCCATTCAACTGGAGGCCTGCAAGACACTGGCAGTCAGTCCCCGCTGGTTTCTCCTTCAGCTATGTCTTCATCTGCAACTGGAAAATATCACTTTTCCAACCTGGGTAAATGCTGTTTCCTTTCACCCTTTCTTCCCCTCTATAATAGAACCATAAAATTCAACTATACATGTTTCTTAATCTGTCAGACCAGGTAGTCTATTTTTAACATCTTCATCACATGTTGTGGTACCTCACTAATGGGGGGAACTCACAGTCTTAATGGAGTAGGCCAGGGTACCATCTATTTTGCACAGAGAAAAAAAAGCAGATTCTTTATGACTTGACCAAGTTGATAAAAATTTGAGGCAGAGCTGAAAATTCACTTCTAGTTCAAAGCTACTCATCTTTTATGTTACATATCTTGCAGGATTCTTTACAGTGATTTTAATGAATGCCAGAAGCTAAACATTGCATTTTCCCTACATATATATTTGCTTTGAGAAAGACCTTCTCAATGTGTTTCAGTAGCTGGACCTGGCTATAACTGCACTGGGCCCTATCCAAATCCTAACCTTGAATGCAAAATAGTATTTTGGGATGTAAGTCGCATTGCAGTTTTATTTTATTACTGGCCAAGGTTTAGATTTGATCCCTTTGAATTTTCTTTCAAATTATTCCAACAAAATTTTTCAAATAATTTTGTTTCTTTTTTTAATTCTGAATAAAAACCTCTTATCTTCACTGCACTTGTTACATATGTAGGTTCACAATGAGCTTTTCTAAGATTTAGGCCCTTGCTGAGGAATTAGTAACATCCTTTGAAGCATTAACATTTCTACCATGCTGTCACAGCTTATGGCACCTATAGGTTACAATCACTCAAAAGAAATTTGATCACACATACAGACATTGGTCTTTATTACCTATAGGAAAATAAATTTAGTGGACTTATTTAAAAATGAAATTGGATCCTGGCTAAACAAGCCACTGCTTTGAATTTTCTTCCTATAGTTTTAGACACAGTTCTTTTTGTAAGCAGTGTTTTTTCACTATATTATTTTCTGCTTACAATTCTCTCCATTTCTTTTTGTTCATAGCTCTTGTGAACTCACAGTAGAGAGCAATAAGATCATGAGGTTTAATTAATTTTTTTTTTAATTGTCCTTAGCTTTTTTTCATTTTCATAGCCCTGTGGAATAATTTGCTCTCACAACACACCAGATCTGGGAGTTTATAACTTAGGGCACATCTTGCACAATCTAAAATAAAAGTCCAAATGCTGAGGCTGAATTTGGCTAGACAGTTAACTTTTTCTTCTAGGCATTGAGGTTGTGTGGTGCAGGGGAATCCTGCACCACAGTCTTTCCTTTCTTCTAAAAAAAAACTTTGCAAAAGCTAAAAGTAGCTTCATCAATGCTGTTCTTGATTCAACCATGACTGGCTCCACCTGTTTATTACGATGAGATTCAACTGAGGCCTGTGCAGGAATTTTTAACCTAATATAGTGTTAGGTGCTCCTGAAAATCAAAGGATAAATGTCTTGCATATGCAAATAAACTTTGGTCTTAACAGCAGTCAATAATACAGGTTTATTAGAATAAAACACAGATACTGGTTGATTAGAAGAACTGCTTATAAAAATACTTATGACCTCTTATTCCTTTTTTAAACTTTTGAATCCCCCCTGTTGATTTTCAGTCTTGGGCTGCCAAAGGGTGTTCAGACACCAGTGTCAGTGTTACCGTGTGTTTTAGAGGATTAATCTCATCCAGCTCCAGTTCCTTGGAGGCCATCTGCTTCACCTTTTTGTTATGGCTTTAAATGTAGGAATAAAAGCCTTCCATTTTCTAAACAGCATGAAGTCCACCTAACCGTGCTAGTCCTACATTACAGTTTTGTGCAGAACCAAAATTCACCTAATGGAAATGTGCTTCATTAATAAAGCCTTTCATTCCAGTGAGTCCAACCAACCTATCACAGTTTAACCTTCCTGGACCCAGCATGATGCGCTCAAACAGCATCCCTGCACAAGACACTTCTTTTGATCTCTATGATGACTCCCAGCTGTGTGGCAGTGCTACGTCCTTAGAAGAGAGACCACGAGCAATCAGTCATTCAGGGTCATTCAGGGACAGCATGGAGGAAGGTAAGTCTGAGTAGCTACTTGGATCAGCAACTATGTCCTAAAATAGATGTCCAAAGCATGGTAAAATGTTAAAATATTTCTTCTGCACTTTGCACCACAGAAACTTAAATTACTTTTTGAAGCTTTTATTAATCCTGTTGAGTTGGACTCATGAGCCTTCCTTATCCTAAAACATGGAAGGTATTCCTTTCACCCAGTAATATGCAATGCTGTATGGATCTCATACATGTACAAATCCTCTATCAGAAATTTTGGAGGAAAGGAACCCATTCTTGGAATTATGGGGGTTTTTTTTGCCTCTAAATTGGAAATGTCTGAACGTACCTTGACTACTGTGTTTCTCTGTTTTCTTAATCCTACTTCTGTGCTTCCTTTTTTTTCCCCAAACACCAGTGCTACTTAGCATCTTCCTTCTTTTGTAGTCATTTCATCTCCCCACTTTCCTACAGCCTCCTATAGTAAACACTACGTGAGTTTCTGCATTAAAATACTGTCATTTAAATGAACCTCGCTACTTTATGCAGATTATTACTGTCTGCTTTCTCTAATGCTACCTGTGACATCTGGAACTTGGGGAATATTTTTTGGTTTGGTTTTAGGTTTTGTTCTTTTTCATCCACATAGCACCTGACAACTCCTAATGAAATGCACTGTAACATTTTCTTCTAACTAACATTTCTGGTAAATCTGATTATTTGCAGAATTCCCAGGAGTGCAAAGTTCTTACACCCTTTAATTAAACAAAACAAAAAAAAAACCCAAAAAACAACAAAAAAAGACAACTGAAATTCCATGGAATTCATTCTGTAACACTTACCTTTTTTACTGCTAAGCACTGACAATATAAATTATCTTTTTAATAGGCAAATAAAAGAAGTCTTGCCTTAGCCCCAGAGCTCATAATTATGAGATAAAAGGAGGGGGGAAAGTCCTAGATAAAACAACAGACAAATAATACTTCTACTTTTTGATTCCTTTTACTGTATTTTAGATTATATATCAGGCAGACATCTGGGTATGTAATACTAGCAGTAGGGTGCAGGACAACTCAAGCTGTGAGTTGTCAGCACAGAGAGGATGGTTGACTGCACAGAAGAATATCACATAATTCAAGGACAGAGCTGTGTACAGACCCTTTGCTGAGGAATAGAATTATCAAAAGAAACACTGGAAGAATAATAGAGAAAACAAAGAAAATTTATGCATAGAAAATGATGTGTTAAATGTAGAATTTCAGTAATGGGTCACCGGTGGGTTTGATGTAAGCATTTTCATTGGTTATGTTTCATATCCAGCTGGAGTGGATAACCATGATCAACCTGAGTAAATGAAAGTCAATGCAGCAGTAATAAACAGTTTTCAGCAGTTTACAGTCATTAGAGATTAACATGAAAAGACACTGTTAGAAGGTCAAATGTATTTTAAGATAGCAGCTCTGAGGAAGGTTAAAGTGAAACAAGTGAGGTAATGCATAGAGCCACTGTGTATGAATGCAGAATGAGAGTTTAGCTGAGAGATTTAAACCAGAGACTGAAAACCAAACACTTTGGAACCACTCCATTTCAATGGCCAGTGTACCACATTTCTATAAAGACAAAACTAGATTTAAAGTCCGTTGGACTAATCCAACTATTCTTCTAGTGTCTTTTTTTTGCATACAGGTAGCTATTAAAGCATTTTTTTTTTTCTCAAGCCCTGGCAGATGATAAATATCCAAAAACTTCTTGTGAAACAAAAATAAAAAATCAAAAGAGGAAATTAAATCAATTATCTTCTTTAAAATTATCTGTGGGTATAGCCTTCTTCAAGAGAGTCATCAGAAGCAGAAAGGGGCAAGTTTTTTACAGTTTCAGTCTTCATTTGCCATTTACAGATAGGCCAGGAACCCCATTTCTGAAAGTACAGCCCTGCAACATTCACTGGACGCTCTTGAGGCTGACTCCTCTGAGGATTAGGGGAAATCTGGCACTACCCCTCACAGTTACCCCTTCCCATGGGCTGTAATTACACAGGTCAGCATTGCTGAGGAAAGCTTAGGAGCTCACCCCACAGAATATGGACTGTTTTCCAAAGCTTAGTCTCTTACTAAAATCATTTGCTCAGCTCAGGACAGGTATATAAACAGCTCGATTTCTGGTTTCTCTAAAGAGTGAATTTATCAAATGATTTCTTGTCAAAGCAAGAAAAGTGATGCTTGGTTTGCTGATAATAAGACAAAATGTCATTGGTTCCCACCCCTCTCCCATATACAGGAAAATGTTTATTCTGTGTAGGACAGTCTTTCTAAATGCAGGGAAATCTATCAATAGCTATTCTATGCTGATAGCTCGTAATTGCTCTTTGTGGAAAATTGGTTCTCATTTTGAAAATCTGTTTACTTATTGAGCTACATGGGGGAAGTTTTATGTTTTCATCAATATTTCATGCTATTTTCCTTTTCTTAAAGTACATGGGTCCTCATTATCACTTGTATCCAGCACATCCTCTCTCTACTCTACGGTGAGTATCAATATTTTAGAAAAAAGTTCTGCTTGCCTCTGTTCTCGTTCACTGTTCATGAAAGTTTTAATACTTTGAGATCTAGAAGAATTAGAATTTTACTGCAATAAAGTAGGAATGTTTATTTCAGCTTTGTACTACTGCATAGTATTTTAGATAACATTATTTTCATCTTTTTATGTGAATTCCTTATAAATGTTTAAAATTACCCAGTATACATTTCAAAAGCTAAAATTAATGTAAAGGTTTAAGAGTGTCTCTTTTATGGGAGTCCTTATGCTATTGTAGTTGACCAGTTTGAGTCATTTTGCTTACTTCCAGCTAGTGCACAACTTGGAAAATTATTTATATCCTGGCACTGTTTGAGGTAAACTTCTTGAAAACCACAGGTTTGCCTTAGGTTAAGGGAGCTGTAATTTGGGGTTTAAGTGTCTACTGATTTTTCTTGCAAGTTGACAGCATTTAGATGTTATTTACAAGGAGAAGAATAACTTTATAAAATTTTAATCTTAGTTAGATTAACTAAATTGAGTAATATCTGTTTCTATCTCTAGAAGTTGTTCTGCAATTCTTTTCCTCTATTTTGTTGTTGATTTTGGGTTTGTTTTTTTATATTGTGGCATTTTTTAAATATATATTTTATGACATTTATTTCTTCAGTTTTTCTACTAACAAGAAATCATCCATAGGGGAGCAGTTAAACTTGTTTGGAGATTCCCATGCTGATTCACAGCAGCTGCTTTGCAGCCTCCTCACTAACTACAGTTACATGCTGCAGCAGCCCCTTTTCACAGGAGAGCAACCCACATTCCTGTTTTCATCCCATGTGTTCATGAGCAGTCTGTGTCCTCTCCATATTTCCAGGTGTTGGATGCAGCTGTCCAGCTGACAATGCAGAGATGGACTCCTCTACCCAGAGCCAGCACCAGTTCTTGCCTAGGAATACCAGGCTCATGCAGTTTGATGCATTTGTAGCACCTGGAAGCTCTGTCTTAATGCTAAACTCATGTTAGCTTGAAAAGTTTGTTGCATCCATGCACAGTGGTGCCTCTCCTAGTTCTCTTTAATACAGGTACATATTCCTTAGCCTTAAACTGCAAGTCACAAGTCAGTCCAGTCCAGAGCAGTCCTGAATTATTTGGAAGCAGGGGAATGGAGGTGAAGGTGGGAGGTGTAGGGTGTATGTACATACTGCCTGCACATGAGGCACGACTGACACTCAGAGTTAGGCTTCTCACTTATGTTTTGGTCATTGAAAAAATCTTCAGAATTATTTCCCTCTATATGAGACACTACAATCAGTTTGCATGGGAAGGTGTGTCAAAAATTATAATTCAAACTTTGATGTGAAATTTTATAAGAATGTTATGAAACTGATAGATGAAAAAAAATCAAGTTATAAAGTGACACGGGGTGCTTTCAGCACCCAGTGAGTCAGTAAGTCTGAAATATCTGATGTTGTGCAGTGTAGCTAGAGTTTACTAATACTTACTATTTGTACAACCTGTTATCTTTCAACAGAGTATCTTGGAAATATTAACTAAACTCTGTGATAGTAAAGAATGGTATTTTTCCTGAAATATAAACTTTAAACTGTTTACCCAGGTTCATATTATAAATACCTTCTGACTGTGAATTCACATTGCAGCTGAACCCCACTCCTTAAGTAATGGATTATGTAGCCAAGATAATGGAAGCTGCAGTAAAATCTGTAAAGCCTCAGAAAGAATTTGGTATAAAAAATTACTAGGATAGACTTTTAGCAAAGATTTTTGATCTGAATTTCTTCTGCTTGATCCCTCCGTGAAAATAGTTCAAACTTTTCAGCAATCAAAAAGATGATGCACAAGTGGAGTATAGAAACATGAAAACTTTCATGTATCACATCAGCTGAATGAAGAGAGCAATGGGATAGCTTCACAGGGTTATCTCAATTAAATGTATTTCTCAGATTTCTCAAGCATTGTCTTAAGCCTTAGTGCTAGTGTTTTCTGTGACCTAACACTAAAGAAATTCAGACAAAGTGCTAAATAAAGATCAAGACCTTTATGTATAATTACCAGAACATAGTTGGATATCTTCATATTATTCTCTGAAGATTTTTGAGAATTAGGATATTAGATTCAGAAGAGACATTTCATTATCTTCTGTCATTAAGTAAGTCAAATGACACAGAAGTTCTGCATTCACTGCTATTTTCTGTGTATATTGACTTTCTTTTTGACTTGCATTTGGGTTTTCAGGACTTAATTTGCATAGACTGGAAATCTAGCTTATAGATATATCCATGTACACAGACATTAATTTTGTTTCACAGAAAAATATACCATGTAGGCAGATATACTAAACTGCTTTTGTTTTGGCAGTGAATACATTTAGCTCTGTGAGTAATTGAAAAAATTATGATAGGTTGTCTCCTGTTTCAATCTCCTCCTGCTCAGTAGGTGAAACACTTAAATTTTCACATATTTAGCTAATTGCCAATTTCTCGCACTGGCTCTCAGCATTAGCTACACTTTGGCTCCCTAGGCTTCATTGATTGTGCTAAGCCATGCTCAGAGGAGTTGAGTCAGGACATGTCATTTGTACCTTAATATGCTAAGACTTCCAAAAAAGAAAAAAATAATCCTTGCAAGGATGAGATGTATGCAATTGACAGAAAAGTAGAGTAAGGAAAAGAATTTTTTCCTTTTAGAGCGTATTGGAACAATGGTTGAGTTCTGGGTTATAATGGTGTGAGCATAAACTTAAGTAAAAACTGCTCAGATGTATTTGGTTGTCAGATTTTATTTTTTAAGCTGATATGTCC
This sequence comes from Petroica traversi, assembly GCA_025920805.1. Classification (NCBI taxonomy): domain Eukaryota; kingdom Metazoa; phylum Chordata; class Aves; order Passeriformes; family Petroicidae; genus Petroica; species Petroica traversi. The sequence goes on along the minus strand of JAHLSL010000009.1, from coordinate 8,947,455 downwards.
AGAATCCTGATCTTTCTCATTCATTTACTTCCTTCACTGCCCACAAAATTTGACTTCTGGGAGCCACCTCTCTGAACTCAGGGAGAGAGGCAACATTTCCTTGGACATTGAGGAAGCTGTCTGGTAACAGCATGTTGGAAGGCCTTCATCAGCAGGTTTGGTGGTCCAGGGACAAGCACCATGTCCCCACATGGCAGTTTTAGGAAAAGGTCACCAACCCTAATTACTTGCTTTCTTGCTTACACAAGAATTAATGAGGAGACATCACCTCCTTAATCCCTTTGTGACTTTCCATGTACTACATATTCGATGTAACAATAATGGGAATACAATAAAATTTTTTTTCTGTAGGCAGATCTTCTTTTTGAAAACATAGATCAGAAAGTTAGTGTGTGTGTGTCACATCAGTACTGGAAAAAAAAAATCATTATACTAATTCATCCTCACATAGTGATGTGTCAGATGTTACAGTAGTTTCAGCCAAAAGCATTTCTAAGGGTAAACATCCAAGGTAAATATCATAGAATCACAGTCTGTTTAGTGACTGCTAGCAGATAAGTATGTATGGAAAGAGGCATTTTCCGGAAGTCTTCTCCCCTTACACAAGGTAAAGCAAAAAACCATTTCTATTATAAGTCATTAAAATCCAAACAGCCCAAATTTAATGTCCAATACAAGCTCAAAATCAGCTATCCTAAACTGTAGTAACAGAGAATAATACTGACTGTCCAATGCCAGAGAATGCCCTGAAGAACACTTACTTTGGGTTTTCATAGTGTTTCTAGTGTTATTTATAGATAATTATTCTGCCTACATTTTCTTTTTACTGCTTACTTCTCTTCCAGATAATGTAGAGTGCTTCTCTGAATGTGGGCCACTTCAGACCATGAGGTGGATTGATTTCCAGTACATTAACTGATTCTTTTTTATTTTTTTTTTTTTACAAAAGGGTTCCTTTCTCATGACATGCCATTCTTTTCCATTAGAGTCCCACTGAAGCGAGATTTATCTGTCCAACAAATGTCTCCTGCATAGGACTAATCTAATGCTTAGAAGTTAAATGATTTCTTAAGTTTGCCTTGCTGTGGTTTAGTTTCTTAGCTTATTGAAAAGGCTGCTGTGCAAAAAGCTTCGATATATGACACACTGCAGTACACTGCAATGTGGAAAATATCTAAAATAATTAAATAATATTAGCAAGTTTAATTGAAAACTTTAATATGCCTTGATGACCCTTAAGATTTTGGTCAGTACTCTGAATGGAAGAAATTACATTAAAATGCAAGTTCCCCTCACCTCCAATGTTTTACCTGTATGTTTTACAGGCATGCTGTCAACTTCTCTTATCAGGGATCACTTATTATCATATTAGGAATATTTCTTGGTATGCAGTAAAACAAATATAAATCCAGGAGCCCTAATAATCATTGCAGCATAAAAATTTGTTGTGTCAGACTAAGGTCCATACTGCAAGGGCATAGTAAATTTTTGTTTGTATCTTAGAAATGCAGCTGCAGTTTCTGCACTTCTGGTCCTGCTCTCCCTTTCTCCGCATTTTCATTTTGTCAGTATGCTGGCAAGCTCTTTGGGGTTTCAGCTGGAGCCTTGCCAAGTAAGTTGAAAGGAGCTCCATTTATTGTTTTTACTGGATGCCATCCTTAAATGTAATGGATGTGTGAAGCTATTCATTTCACTTCAGCGTAGCTGGCTTTTATGTTCTATTACCGCAATTATGTTGCACACTTATTCTAAGCCAATTCTTCTTTGTTTTCTTCCAGGCAGAAGAAAAGGCACATTCAGAGGTAAGATCTTTTCTTCAGTTTTATTCTTATGTATTGCCTTACATTATTTTATAGTTTATTCTTTACCTGCTATGGCTAAACTGCCTAGTAGGTGGGGGAAATACATCCTGTGTCTTTGCATCACCTTTATTGGTGAAAACCTGGTGCAGCTTTTAGTGTAATAGAAGGCTTTTTTCTTAGCATTGTGCTGAAGAAAGCCTCCTGGCTGCCATTCTGAACAGATGAAAAGAATCAGTGAGAACTGGATGTTGAGTGGAGGAGTTGGGATAGGTCTTGTTTCAGACTTAATACCACTCTGTGCAGGATCTAAGGGACTGTGCAATTCAAGGTAAGGTGCTGCCTTTCAGGAGGAAAAATACTTCAAATGATTGCTTTGAACTTCTCTCCCTCACATTTTGCATTATATTAAATTTCTGAAACTGACCACTTTGATGGATTTCAGAGCAATGCAGATTGATTTCAGATATAAATCAAATTTGACATGGAAAATAGCTTCTTTCTCCTACCAGTGTATAAGAATGGGTGACAAACCTGGGTCAGCAGCTGGATACAATTACAGTCTTTCTCAAAATGAAGTCCGGGTTGCATTAAAAGGGCACCAGAGAGTAGCAGCAATAAAATACAGCACCAAGGGGTGCATTTCCACTTCACAGAGCTACATGCCTTCCAACTCCTGCAATTATGGTGATCCTATTTTTACTATTCTAATCAAAGAAAACATCAACGAAAAGATATTTTGAGCAATTGAACAAATAAAGATATCTTTCCCTCCTTGCTGCAATATATTTCAATATTATTTTGTCTAAACTCACATCTCTTAAAGCAAAGGAGCTAAAGAGGCATGCCATAGCTCAGTAGTATAAATTACAATTATTCATTTCATTGTCTTTTATATAGGGCTCTATATAGAGGTGAAAGGACATTCCTTTCCTGTGTTTTTACATGGTGTTCTCTCAGTATCTGGGTCTGCTTGAGATGCTCTTACAGGAAATGTTGAACAGCCTTTCATGTGACCTACCTTTGTGAATCTGCAAGAACATGATGAAAGTGTAGCTTAATCTGGAATGTCAAATAACTGCATTTAAAAGCCAAAGAGAAAACTTGGAAAAATAGAAGGGTCAGTCCAGGATGGAGAAGAGCTCAATAATCTGTCCCTGTTGCACTGAGCCAGTGTAAATGACTGAGCTCTTTTTGTGTTACAGAAGTACGGGAACTTGTTCATGTTGCTTGTGCAATGTTCTTTGTTGGTTTTCGTGGCAGTCATAAAGATGAAGTACTGCAATAGTCTTTACTAGTGACTAGTGTTACATGTTCCCTTTCCTAGTCTGCTTTTACCCATTTTATTTCTCTAGTCTGGATTAATTTATGTCTGAATGTGAAAGGTTTTTCAGAGTTAAACTCCATGCTGTGCTTGATTTCAGTACAATGCCCAGAAGTCCCTGTAAAATCTCAGATAGGGTTAAATGAGCTTAAAATTATGTGCAAGCTTCATGCTAGTTAGCAGATTTGTTTTTTTAGGATTCTGTTTTTCATTAAAGGATAAAAGAATCTTGAGTTTATTTTCATGTCAGCAAGCACAATTAAAGCTACATTTTTTTTTTGTTTTTAAGTTGGCAAGCAAGTTTTTGAATACTTTATAAGGTTTAAAGAGGTTGCATGTTTGAATTTCAGGGACTGTAGGAAGCATGTGTTAGAGAAAAAAAAAATACCATTTTACCTCACCTTATTTTAGACATCCATAAAGAAAAGATTTGTGTCTGAGGTAACCATCAAAGCCTTCTTCATGCCAGGCACTGTGGGAGTACTTTTTTCACGTTATCTTAGTCCAGTGTAGCCATTCAACATATGTTGGTTGTATCATGTCTGCAGTCAGGCACAGTGCACCTCACCCAAATGCAGTCATGTTTCAAAACCTCAGGCTACATTCAGGGTGGCTCTCCTTGATTGTACTAAGCATGATTTTGGAACTTATGGGATTTGGTAAAAACTCATGCCATTTCCCTTGCAAACAGAGGATAGTACATGCAAAGTAATTAAGCAGCTGCCCATATGCGCTCCCTTAACTGGAATCCTGGCTCGTACATAGGTTAAGTACTAGAAAACAGTTGGAGCAACATTAGCAGACAACTTCTAATAACCTGTGTTCCTGTAAGCAGTTCTGAGATTAAAATCTGAAGCTAAGACACTGTAAACCTTTTGGTGGTCTCTCAAGAAAAGTTACAAAAATAACTGCATTAAAAGACAATTGCTGAAATACTGACAGCAATCTTTTGTTTCTCTAGCAAATTCAGAAACTTCGGAGAGAGTTGGTCGCATCACAAGAGAAAGTTGCTACACTTACTTCTCAACTTTCAGCAAATGTAAGTATTTTTGCTTGTGAGGATAAGTAGTATCAATGAATACATTATCAATAGCTCTTACTCAACAAATAGTCTGGGAGACTTTTAATATTTATTTATTTGGGGGTTTTTTTCAAGTTAATTACTTCATTAAATGTCTATATTGCCCCAGCTCCAAGTAGAAGAAATCTTATGGAAATGGAGATGGAGAGTTTCCACACTTCTGATGTGACAGTTTCACTCTTTCCTCAGAATCAATTGTGAAAAAAAGTTTAAAATTAAGGAGACAAAACTAAAGAAAGGCATGATTTGTATATTCTGATAGAGTTCATTGGAGTTTCATTTCATAAAGACAAACCCTGAAAAATGCACTCAGGTGTGAAGGGAAGCACAGTGTACAGGTATTTATAGAATTTACATGCTACAACGACAGTGCTGATATATAATTAATGAAAACTAGGCTATTTCACAGAGAGCTTCCTGGTGTTCTTTCCAATGACATATATTGGTAATATGAATTAAGGAGCATGTTATCTGAAAATAATGCCAGATACAGAATGTGAGCTACAATCATGTCTGTTTGCTGTGGTTTCGGGTGAAGTTACTGAACAATCTGTAGTACTGTGATTTTTAAATGCAGTTCAAAATATAATTGTCATTATTACTGAGAGGGAAACTGAGATGCAGTTAGAAGAATGTATCATTTTGCAGTTCAAGAAAGCAGTTTTGTGATGTCTTGGTCCTGAGTGCCTTTCTTTGAAGTGTAGGTGTCCTGAGTGTTTAGATTTATAAATAGTGCTGGTTTCAAAGAAAATATTTCATGTTGTGAGACAATAATCTCTAGCCCATTGAAAGCTGCTTGGTCATGTGTGACTTCCACACATGAAAATGTGGAAGAGTTATGCTTAGCACTTTCTTCTCTGTTCAGATGGCTGCACAGCACCTGTGGGTATTTGTACATCTGTAGCAGTGTAGGTTGCCAGACTCATCTGAATACTGAGAATGAAGTAGTGAATCAGATGATGTGGAGCATTGCTATGTTTTTAAATGCAAAATCCAGATTCTGAGTTGGGTTATTCATTTGAGAATGATTAGCTAGAATAGCCAGCATATCTATATTAGGTATGGGGTTCCTTCATTGACATGTTTTTGATACTGACCTTCATCTTTACCAGTTTGGGCAGTTCTTCATTCACCTTTCCTAAGAGCAACAAACTAAAACCCACACTGAAATGTCAGAAGAGCTAAATTAGCATGCTTTGGGTAGCTGTGTTTGCTAGTGAGTCTGTTGTTCTCTGCAGGAGAACTTTTCTTTCCATTCAGAGGTGCAGCAGCTCTGCATGGAAGTGGGGAGAACAGGGAGGTGAGCCCTGGATGGGCTTGTGGCACTGAACAGTCACAGACATGCCCATTTGCACTCTGAGAGGCATGGGGTTATCTAGAGGAGTTATGCAAGCCTGATTTAGTGCAAGATGTGTCTGCCCACAGTCAGAAGTTGGACTAGATGGTCATTAAAGGTCCCTCCTTTTCATGATTCTAAATAGAGGTGCCACATCAGTAAAACCAAATTGTTTGCCTTTGGCTGGCTTGTGCTCAGTGCTATTTCAGGTGATAATTCAGGCCTCTGGTACCATTCCTCTTTTTACTCGGCAGGCAGAAAAACAGTTTTGCCTTCTCTCCTTCCACTGGCTCAAGAAAGAAAACACCAGCATATTCTTTCTAACTGCTGTGTGGAAAGGGAGAGTTAAAAGACTACTCAGTCTCCATCACTTTTCAGTCATCCCAGAAAAGCTGTAGTCTATAATATGACAACAAGTGCAATAAGGCGAGGATGTCAGACCACTCTCTGCAGCTGAGGCAATGAAGCCCTTGTTTTGTTTGGTCAAATTGCATCCAATCTCTCCTTAGTGCTATTTAGGAGTCCTTCACTATACCTCTGGCCAGTATGTCCTTCTATAGAGTAAACAACATACAGGATGGTTTCTAATAACTTTACTTATTCCAGACAAATTTTTAATGCCAGCTCCAAGTTACAATCAGATTTTATCCATAATTCAAAGAAAAGTAGTCAAGTTGAAAGTGGGTATTCTGGCTTGGTTTTCACTCAAACTAAATCAGCTGCATGGGTAAGAAATAAATTTGGGTTGATCTGTATAAATCAGATCGAATTCTTGGGAATCTGTTCCTGTATACTACCTTTGGGCTTCTGAACACCTAGCAAGAATGCTTTTCTACTGATCTAACTGAAAGGGCAACATTTTCAATAGGATAGCTAAAAATATATGCATAGACATCTGTTTTTGCCTATCCAGAAGTATCATATTTGGTTAATTTAATCATCTTCTTTTGACAGTCACACACCTTCTAATCCATCTCCATGGAGACATTCTTTAAACTCGAAACCTATAAGCAACCTTAAGGCTGATCCATTTAGCACATGCATTTTTTAAATTATGCAAGAGAAATCTTTCCTCTTGCCAAATTCCCAATATGTAGAAATTCCTTCAAAATTAAATTTTTCAGGAGCATGAAAACTTAGAGGCTTCAAAAATCTCCAGGCATGAACAAAATTACATTCACAATAAATACCATCTTAAAAGAAAAGTAGATATTACTGGATTTTGAGGGTAAATATTTTTGGCAGGATGTTTTCATGAGACGCATACTTTACAAAACCAAAAAATTGAAAAGTATTTCACAATAAAACCTGGTTCTGAGTTCATTCTCTGATGTTTCTGGTACAGAACTGGTAAAGCATTAAAACACTTCCACATAAATCCAAACAATTGAAAGAGGCTGCTTAAATGTTTTAGCACTACATCTGTCAGTCCTTTGAGCACTTTATGTAAAGAAATTCTGCAAAGTATCTCTTAAACATAAGAAATAAAATCCAGCTTGAAAGCAGAGAGTATATTCAACTATTTAATTTTGATAGAACCACTGAAATTTAGTCTGCTTACAGAACTGATGCTTAAATGCCAATTATTAAGTACTTTTCACAATAATTCTGAGAATTATTAAAAATCAATTGATTTTACTTGGCAAACTTATGGAAAACCTAGATGGGTTTCTAAATTTCATGAACTTGTATTGCCTTAGCAATCTGTTCCTTGCATGTATTCATTTATCATTTATTTTCTACTCTAAGAGGCATATTTCACCAGTCACTGCCTTTTAAAGTAGAGATAGTCCTAATCATAAAATCTGGACTTATTTCTCAGAGAAGAAATCAAATCTCTACATGGGTAATATTACTGTGACCCTCATTTTGAGTCTCATTTGCTTATCAGTAAGGCTAAAACTTGAACAAGCATTAAGTTTAATGCAGAAAAGTTTGATCACAGCCTGTATTCTTTGTAGACGCATCCATCTCTGACCGACAGAGTACTGTATGAACAGAGTATCTTCTGTGGTGCTTTTGCTAACCAGGAAAATGCTCTGTCCTTTCTGATGCTTTTCCTATAAATGCATTCATCTTAGTGTTAGTCCTAAGCTCCTCATAATTTCCATTCCTTCATTGTCTGAATGCAGGCAGAACTTTTTGCCTTGCTGTGGTCTGGAGAAGGAAATTGTTAATATCCAGAAATCTAGTTCGCTCATAGCTCATTTCAGTGGGAATTTATTGTTAGCATTTCCTTTTGTAGAAGTCAGCAAAAGTATTGTACGTGAGTGGGGGGAAAAGCATCTTATTCATCTCATTTCAACATTGTTTGTGCCTTTCTTTGCTTCTCCACAGAATACTGTTGGTGACATTAGTGCGTAAATCATTAAAAGACTGGCAGGTTGAAATTTGATCTATTTAATCAAGCCTTTTCTCGATACATTATTTTATACCAAAATCTGTCAATTGGAAGTTACAACATTTCTCAGACATTTTTGAAAACTCTGCTAAAAAGTTTATTATTTGGTTTCATTTGTTGTTCAGATTTTGTTGGCTGGACTCATGCGTGGCTGCTTGATTTCAGCAGCTTATTTCCTTTGATTAACCCCAAAGAGCCAGAGTATTTTGCCTGCATATGATTAAATTCAAGCAGGGTCCAGCTGTTGTTTGGATGCTTAATTTACAGATTTTCTCTTGGATTCTTGCTTTACCCCTGGCATCTGTCTCAGTGCGGCTGAAGGGCAAATCTCAATATTATTTTGGAAAGGGCATGCTTTCAGTGCAGAAAATGTCCAACCAGCAGACTCCGTACGTGACTGACAAGGGCTCAAATTCCAGTGAGCAGCCTGACCCAGCCTGTTCAGAGGCACTTTGATCAGTGCTTTGCACTGCACAAAGCTGAAGGGTGCATGCTTGCAGACTTTAGTGGACCCAGGATGCCAGTAGAAAGCGGAGGGGGTTTGCTGGCTGATGCTCTTGTTTGGCCAGCTCTGAACCGCTATCCCACAGCCAAGCCACAAGATGCTAGCAGGCAGCAAACAGGAAAGGTCACCAGATGTGCAGCTGCTGCTTGCAATCAGCCTGATCTCTTCTGGCCTTTCACACCTCCTTCCATTCAGCCGTGCCAGGTGGGAGGAACTTTATTTATTTACCTTTGTTTTATAAATCTGACCGCCACAGGTCAAATCCCAAAGTGTGTTAGAAGGCAAATGTTTTGTATGTGAATGTCATGTTCAGGACAGGCTGCAAATCTGAGAGCTGAGATATTTGGTTTGACTGGCTGGGATAGTTTGCTAAGAGGGAAATGTTTAAAATATAGTATTTCTGCAGGGAAAATCTGCTCAAGTGTTCAACAAGTAGGAGTTCTTTAGAAAGCTGAATAAATTATTATTAGCTACCATGGAAGGCAGAACAGTTTATTACACTGAATGGAAAATTAATACTTCCTTAGGAGAGTATTGTGTTCTAATAAACTTTTAAAGTAATGTACAATGCAAGTAAAATATTTTTTCTTGAATAGTTTTTGGTCAATGGGACTTTGATTTACATCTCTTTATTATTAGCAAATCAAGACCTGATAGTTTTTATCAGAAATGTGTTAGGGAAAATGCACTATCTTGATCCAATTACATTTATGATGCAAAAAGTTTGGTATAACAGTGCAAGAAGGTAATGTACTCTGCCACAGGCTGAATTTTAGTAAGAATCCTTGTGTCTTTGTTGTCTTTCTCCAAAGGCTGTCAGATAATAACAGTTTCAGTGACCTTTGATAACATTTTTAATGAGGCTTTTAAGTGATTAATTTTTCCTATAAGTTCTTTGTGGTTTATCCATGTACGATATAGGATGAAGTTGTAGCTATGGAATAGGAAAATACTTTGCACAAGTATGCATAGTTTGGTACCAAAGTTCTGTGATTATTGCAGTCTAATTGCTAGAAAAGGACAAAAGCAATGCATAATTAAACAAATTATTCCTATTTCAACCCCTCAGTCCTCACTGTAATTCTCATAGTAAAGCAGAACCACGGGCCATCAGCCAAGCCACAGGGTGTTTTTATGAGGCAGGGAGCAGTGAGCTCCATTAGTTTCCTGTTAAACAAAGGTAATGAAGAGACATTTGGCTAAAATTCTGTAGCAGTGCATCTACTTTGTCTCTGATTGTGTTCTGGATCTGTGGTCATCATGTTTGGAAATAAAACACCATAGATTAGTTTGGATATTTTTAACATGTAGCTAATTAATAAAGTGAAAAGTAAGTTTAAAAACTAGTACTTTTTATTTTTTTCTCAGAGGAATAGAGTAGTAAAAAAACCCATTGGTTATAATATTCATTGACAGGTTTCTAGGTTCATTTTATTTAGAACTATAACTTCAGGAATGTAGCCTAAGTTATAAATGTTAAAATAGGAATATATACAATTACTAATTAATCTTTAAGAAATTGTATATGTATCTAGTCTCACATTTTTACAAAGTTAGTCCTTATCATATGTGTCCTTTACTAAAAGAGTAAAATATCCTAAGATATCCCTGAAGATGCAGAATGCAGATAGATTGACCACTATATCCATAAGTAATTAAGTATATTCAAGTATGCTAATAGTTTAAAGGGAGTAAACTTTTAGTTAACTTTAATAAGAATAAAATAAGGGGCTTTCAAGATACTTAAATACTTATAGCAAGCCTAAATTATTTACAAAACACAAAAGTCACTCATCAGTATACCAGCTCTGAAGCGGAGATGCAGAAGTAGCCCACTGTTATAAATATGGTAATCTATTTGAGGGATAATATACAGAGCAAGGTGGCAAGAAGCTCTTTTCCCTCTCCTAAAATGCAGAACAAAATCCTTTTTGGACCATGTCTTTTTTTGATTATGGCTCGGATTCAGTGCAACAACATACATTCATATGATTTCAACTATGCTTGTAAAAGCATGCAAATCTGCAACTGAAAAATTGTCCAGGCACTGTCTGTGCCTGCACTTCTCTAATAAAAACTAAATTTCCTCAGTGAGGAAGCTCAGTTAATCCATTTGTGCATATAAATATGGTGGGTTTGAGTTATATTTCCAAGTGCCAATGTTTGGAAACTTTGTCTATTACTGCTTTTGAGATGGTAACGAGAAAATAAGCATTTCCTTATGCTTTTACTATTTGATGTGGGGAGAGAAATGGATGGAATTATATGGACTTCCATAAAAATTAAGTCATTAATTTCCCTTGGCTGTACAAGCTGGCTTAGCATACTGAGTTTTTTATGACCATTTGCTCTTCTTTGACTACAAACCTCAATGCCAGTTAGATCTGATGAAGTTTCATTTCTATAAATTTAGCTTGCATGTAGTGTAGGATGTTGGTTGTTTAAAAAAAAATAAAGAAAAAGAAGGTGGGGTTTTTAAAATATTTTGATCTGTTTCAACTTTATTGCTTTTCATACTGAGAAGTAAGACTTCCAGTTTTCATGATTGTCTTCTATATATATTTGCATATACTATAAATGTTATATTTTACAAAACTTTTTCATTACTTTTATACACACATAGACATATATGATCCATATAATATTAATAGATTAAACAATGACCTTTTAGAAGACTAACTGATAATTTTTGTTTGAAACTTGGGATTTTTCTGAAGTGTTTTATTTGTGAGTTTAAAATAGCTTTTCAAGATAAAGTACTTGAATTCCAGTTTTGAAGTGTCCAGTAATTGAAAATAATTGTTCCTGGATTTCTCTTTGGGACAGGCTACTTTTGGCCAATATATCAGTAAACTTAGGGCCAGGCACTAAATCCTTAATTCATTTCCAGGCAGAGATACCTGAGCTAATCTCTTTGGGGACTAAAGAAGTCTGAGGATCACTGGGTTCATTTCGCTGATTCATCTATCCAACTTAGCTCAGTCTGTGTTTAAAGTAATATTAAAGAGTTGGAGAAAATGTGCTTGCAGGGAAAACATACTTTTAAAAATCAAATAGATCTGGGAAAATTGACCTATTAGAGTGACAAATGTTGTCTTTCTTTCACAGGCTCATCTAGTAGCAGCTTTCGAAAAAAGCCTGGGAAATATGACAGGCCGATTGCAGAGTCTAACAATGACAGCCGAACAAAAGGTAGGTTTGCCAAACTGGATGCTTTAATGTGAGCAAATTATGTCAGAATTTTGTTTAAAAAACACTCAAAGGAAACAGGGACATCTGTGACAATGAGACCGATTTTTCTTTAATACTTGCTACAATCAAATTTTCGTGAATGTCCAGCAGCATCTGGAAAAAACTATGCAGCATCAGGTTTACAAAGACAGTGCCATAAAATAGTTTGAAGATAAAATCTTTTGTTTCCAGAATTTAATTAAAACATGAGTGACTCTATCTTTACACCATACTGAAAGATCCTGTAACAAAGACTTTTCATAAGCTGCTGGAGTGCTTCATTTCAGCCTCCCAGCACCACCATAATAATAGAATTAAAGGAAAAAAAGACGTTTAAGTAGAGAAAAATAGCTCCATTGAGAGAGTTAACAAAGGTTAGACATCCTATCCATAAGTAAACAGTTTGGGTTTTCACTGTGCTGCTTTGTCTAACGGGGTGGGGAGGACTCTAAACCTGATAGGAAGTAAATTTAAAGTGAGCCCTTGTACCAAGCTCAGGACTGAGAGGCAGCTTAGCACCTTTCTGAAACTTTCTACCGTTATGGATTTTGAACAATGTCCTATTAACAGAAAGGCCTCCTTGAGCCAAACTGTGAAAGAAACTGTTTATCTGTGAGCTGATAGTCACCACTGGAGTCTGAACCGGCTACAAAAATAACATTTCAGAGTCTGGTTGAGCACCAACAGATGAAATGTGGCGAGACTCATTGTGAGCTGGATAGAAAATATTTGTATTGCTTGCTTTTGTTTCATCTTATGTGGGGAAGGGGAAGAAAAAGAAGACAATTACAAAACTGAAACTTTTAACTATTTTACAAAGTATAGTTCCATCAAAAGGTTTTCTTTTCAGGAGGGGTTAAGCAGTGACATTGAAACAGGTCATCTACAAGTTTCTTTCTCAAAAGATTTAGGACTTACTCTTTCCTTCTATTCTTTTCTCTACTGCTAGGCTTAAATTCTTTTAACCCTCATTATATAAGCACAGACTGGAAAGACAAGGAAGTAATAAATAAAATATTGCTTGTAAAAGTAATAATAAAATATATTTTTACTAAAAATCAGCTGTGTGTTCTAATACAGAACTTCCTGCCTTCAAGTGGAGTAATTTTACGTCAACTTGCAGGATGATTTTGCAGGGGCTTTTAAATTAAACTAGTATTTAACAAATCAATGAATTTTGAATTCATCCATTAAACAGTAGCCTCACATATTAAAGGATGTAATTCAAATGGTTTCATTGTCTTTTGCAACAAAGTCATTGAGGTTCTCTTAATTTTGTATTGAATAGTCAATTGAGACCCTTTTTAGATTACTTTTTATTAAAAATGTTTTCTTCTTAAAAACTACATGATTGCTTTATATAGAATAAATTTAAAAGAATATGTTAGTTGACTTTAATATCTTTGGAGAGAAATATGCATTCTTTTTATTGTTACTTTTATGTTTACCTAAGCAGTCCCATGATCTTTAATTTGAACACCCTTACCTTGAATTTTTTTCTTTTAGTTTAGACAAACGTTGTTCTTTTGCCATTATTTTGCTATTCTTTGCTATTCCCACAGGAATCTGAGCTTATAGAGCTAAGGGAAACCATTGAAATGCTGAAAGCCCAGAATTCTGCTGCACAGGCTGCTATTCAAGGAGCCTTGAATGGCCCTGATCATACCCACAAAGGTATGGGTTCGTCATTATTAAAATAAATGCGAAATTTCTCCCCAGGAAAAAAAAGAAACCTAAGCCACTACTTTTCTGTTGTTTGGAAATTCTGTTGCAAGGGCAAGCACATTCTGCAGTGAATGGTAGGCATACTTGTGGTATTTCCAGAGCTGGAAACCTTGCACAAATTTCCTGTCTGCCAAAGTTCCTGGAGCTTTATTCTCTTAGAGAGGGGCGGCCAGGAATTGGTCAAGAGTGAACCACGTACCTGCAGTTGTCTAATGAAGTACACCCAAGACACAAGTGAATCCTTATGGTATAACATGGTTATAGCTTGGGAATCCAGTCAAAGTTGTAGCTTTGCAAATTGGTGTTCTCATTGATAAGAGATGGACTGACGGCAGCTCAGCTCCTTCATGAAGTGCTAAATCAGTGCAGGAAAGCATACTTTAAATTCCAGATGTCAAATTAATTTGTCATTGCAGTCAGGCAGATATTGCATGATAAATATGAACTTCAAAAGTGCCTGTTGATAAGCAACAGCAAAGGAATTACTTGAAAAAAATAATCGCAGTCCATGTTGGGTTTTAGAGTGTTATTGATCTTCTATTAGAGAGGTCATTATTTACATGTTTGCCTTAAGGTCATTTCGCTGCATGATTTGAGTGTAGCAAAGCGAATTTCTAGGAAGCAGAAAATTATCTAAAAAGTAATTTCCCTTGGTATTAGTGGGAATGTTCTGCAAGAATAATTTCCAGAGATTAAGATATAGTTATCAGAGACTTTTGAGAAATTGAAACTTAGAAACCTCACCAACCATTTTTAATATTCTCCACTTCTTGGTTATTTTGTTTCATTTATTTTTAATGAACTCCTGCCTGTTTCTTTTCTCATGGTGCATTAGAAGGTAGCATCTGAACACTGATTTGGACTGCTACAAGTCCAGTAGTGCCTACATTCCTCAGAACTGTAGTACCTGTAACACTGATCCATCAAGTAATCCATGTGTAACAGACACTGCTCAGCTACGAGGGATACACATGCATAGATTGCTGTGAAGGGTTATTCAGGGCAAGAACAGCCTCATTTGGAGAAGCCCCTAAGTGTTGGACTAATTGTATGCATCCCCCTTGGTCCCATGTGGTTTCTCACAGGCTTCAACAGCTTGAATCTGAGCCACTGCAAGCATCAATGCCATTTATGTTCATTTAGACTGCCTTTGAGGAGACAGATGCTGCATAAAGAATTATTGTTATATTGAAACAGAAATAATTTCACAGTAACTTCTCTTCTTTAGATTTACGCATAAGGCGGCAACATTCTTCAGAAAGTGTTTCCAGTATCAACAGTGCTACAAGTCATTCAAGTATTGGCAGTGGTAATGATGCTGATTCCAAAAAAAAGAAAAAGAAAAACTGGGTAAGTACTCAGCAGGTTCAAACCTATCTTTTAGCTGCTATATCATTTCCTAGTGTCTGAGCAACATGACAGTCCATTTCACGTACAATGTTCTTGGGGGGGGCCACATGGATATCAAGAAATTCATATGTATCCATACAGTAACACTGCCAGCACACTAAAAATTATTGAATATCAGTAGGGGGTTTTTTTGCATAAGTCCAAGTAATTAAAACAAAAGTACAAGCGACAATTACAAGAGTAAAACAATAACAATAACTATTTAAAACAGCTGTTGTGACCAAAACCACCTCTGGGCCACATTGAAACCCTGTTTGACTTTTCTTCAGTTGGAGCTCAGTTCAAAAGCTTGACTCAGGAATTTTACCCAGCTATGGAGGGAGTAGAAATCTGTTAAGAATTCTCATTTCAAAGTAGTACGGTGTTTAAAGAAATTGAGATGTTTCTCAACCAGAACATACAAATACAACATACTACTAAAGATTTAACCAAATACTTTCATAAGAATCAGGAAATATTTTTTTTATTGTTTAAAAATATTATCTGCATAAACATTTGTTTTAAAATACTGATGAGCCTTTATTCCCTTGATTTGTAATTCCACACTCTTTCATGTTTCTGCAAGGTGAACTCTAGAGGAAGTGAGGTGAATATAAACCATGGAAAAGTTGGCATGCATCTATAAAAAAACCTATCTTGGCATGATTGCTATTTATTTTGGCAGTAGGCTTTTATACCTTCTAAAATAAGATTATCCTCTATGTCTTCTCAGTTTGTCTTTATTCATTTTAATCTCAAAGTTTAGGCTATAGAAAGGGGGAGTGTAGCCAAAATCCATTTCTTTCTCATTAGACATCATGAGCTGGAAAGGACTTAAATATTGTTTCTCATTAAGATCAGTGGTCTCACTCCCCACTCTCCAATTATACCATGAGAAAATATGTCTGAAGACCTCATTTTTTTCATAGAGGAACAAGCTGGTCATTGTGTTCTGTACAATTTTGATTGGAACAACTTCCTGAAAATAAAAACAAACCCCACATTTTTCCCAAGATGAGCAAAAAATGGGTTAGTTAATTTTAACTGCAGACAAAACTGTTGTCATCTTGGCTCTTGAAATAAATGGCTCTTTGGCTATTCTGTCCCTTTTCAATACTGGATACAAGCTTCTAGAGGGAAAAGGCAATGCTTGTATGTTCAGAGATCTTACCACTCTAAAGGAAGCTGCAACAAACAGTGTATACCTTTCAGCTAACATTCTTCTCAATAGTACAACAAAGCCAACCTCATGTCCCAGCTTATGTCCTCTTGTTTGTGATCCAAATCTTAGCATTTGCATCGTTTGACCATTCAGAGTTTCAATGGGGAAAATAAATTGGCAAACTCAGTAAATTGGACTTGTCTTTTGATTTCAGCATTTAGTTCTGCCTGTACCTAGATGCAAAGTGGTTATTTAAAGCCACCCCTTGAAGGGAATGCCATGGGAATGGGATTCCGCTGGGGCTTAATGGCTTTAAATGAGCACCCCTCCCCAACAGCTGTACCACTCAGTCCTGCACTTTTTCCATAGCATTACTTTTGCACTGCGCTGGATTAATAAAGTCAAAACAAAGCACTGTATCATGTTTTTAGAGATACTGTGTTGCATATGTTAATACCTTGCTTCTGCATACTGACCTCAGGCAGTGGCTAGGATGGCATCTGCAAACTAACTCTTCAAAACATGAGCTTCGCACAAAGTGCTGTGATGAGAAAAATTATTTTACTCTGTATTTGTTTTCCAGCTCAGAAGCTCTTTCAAACAGGCCTTTGGAAAGAAAAAGTCCACCAAACCTCCTTCCTCACATTCGGACATAGAAGAGCTGACAGACTCCTCTCTTCCTTCCTCACCTAAACTGCCCCACAGCTCAGGAGAGTGTGGGGCAACGTCGATGAAACCATCACAGTCAGCATCTGCGTAAGTGTCTCTTGGCAGCCTGAGAACCAGAGCTCCTCCAGTGTGGCCATTTGTAGTTCAGAAACCATTGCCAGCAGCTGTGATCTTTTAATCCTGAACACCATCTATTTGCCAGATTTCCCATGAGCTTCACCCTTTACACACTGGTTCTGCAGCAGCTCTTTATTCTGTCTTAATCTTTCCTCCTTTCACAGACTTTACCCAAAATCATCTACCTGTACAAACTTACAAAAGCTTATGTTGTGTTCTCCCTGCAAAATTAGCAACTAAATCGTATCCACGCAGTAATGGCCATATGCTAAAATTTCCTTGTTTCCTTTTTTCATGACATACTAAAAATATAACTTTTTTCCAGGTGGCTGTAAATTTTTACAATATACTCATTCCTCCTCTTATTACTTTATCTACCTTCTAGCTACTGATGTACATATATTATTAATCTACTTCCCCTCTTTTATCAGCTTGGATTTTTTTGGTGGGATTTTACTTTTATATTTTATTTGAATCACCACCATTAAGGTTTCAAGTCTGAGAACAAGTCATGAGTCAACTGCTGTCCCATTTCTTCAGTATTTTTTCAATATCTATATCTTCTTACACAGTTTCCAGCTCTTTCTCATTTTACTGTGCTTTTTTTTTTTTCATTCTGCTAAACTCATGACTCTTTCTAATTTGGGGAAATCGGTGTCTTTGAACCAAAAAATGCCTCCTTACAGGCAAAAAATGCCAGCCTTACTTTTCTTGTCCTAATTGAGAATAATCAGGTCACAATTACTCTTTCTTAAGGCCCTCAGGGAATTCTAGTCTCATGACTGATTGCTAAGCTTTCTAAGAGAATTACCCTGTGTTAGGTTATGTGCATTTTATCATTAAATTTTTATAGACTCTAATACTTTTATATACTAGGTTTAGAAGTCTGAGAATATTCCCAAAAACTAAACACCTTCAGAGAGAGTGTTTTCCTTTTCTCAAATTGTGTGAAGACTAGAAGCCTTAATTCATCTAAGCCTCTGTATTTTTGTTGAAATATTAAATAGGAAGCTCATATTTTTACTATTTCATATATAAGGATGTTTTGGGATGAGGATTTCTACATGTTTGGGACCTACTGTTTGACTTAATTTCAACTTAAAAGTCATCTTAATAGTGAAAAGTAAAAGTATTGCTTTAAAAGTGCCCGAATTTAAACAAAACACTTTTATTCTGGAAAATTAATTACTCATGATTCACAGATCTGCTCTCATAACCTTATCCTGTCTCCTTTCCACCAGTCTGTTTTTTCTCTCTTTGACTTGCTCTCTAGGTGTGCTAGTGTTCCCAGATTTTATCAAGGACAAAACTACACATCTAATATTTCATCCCAAGCTCTTGCCATGGTTGTTTGATCACTGAGCCTTACATTCTTAAATTTCATCCAGTTCACATCCTTCAGGTTTTTCCTCCATAACATTTTTAACAGTGATATTTCTGAACATATTATTGCAATTTTTTTATTATTATGAGTATTCTACACAGGATAACAGAGAGATTACATAAAATTTATTTACATAGATAACTCACTTTGTCAGTTATAATGTCACTTGATTTGGAAGACATGGTTTTCCATTGCATAATTAAAACTGCTTTCTCCTTTGAGACTTTAAAAAATTGTTAGCTAAATGTTTAAAGATCATGACTTCTACCTAAAGCAACCTGTTGATTTAAAGATTCTGAGGTTGTAACAAGAAGGAAAAAGTAAAAGTCTGTCCAACTACTTTAAACCTTTGCCTCAAGTCAGATCAGACTTCTGAATTTCTTTCTGTGACTTCTAAGGAATGCAAACTTATTTTTCTCTTTTTCTTCCTTCTGATGAGGTCTCATATTCTTATGTAATTTTATAATTGTAGGAGCTAAGCATTGGAAAGTTTTGGGATCTGCAAAAGAAAATTCAATTCATACTTTCTGCTTCCATTCTACTTACTTTAAGAGCTGAGACTGGTTTTTCCTGTTTATTCCAGATCTGTAACCCTGCTCTCTGCTTCACTTTTGTACTCTTTAAAGCTGGCTTGACAAGGTCTTTTTTGTCTATACTTTCTCAAGATGTACTGCAATTAAAAAAAAAAATTTAAAAAATTAAAAGAAAAGAAAAGAAAATAGCCAACAAATAGGTTACTTCCCAGATGGCCAACTTGTTTTATTAGATAACATATGCATGAAAATAAAGTTTCATTTCTTATTTACTTAGCATAGGCAGGTATGGACACATCACAGAAAGAACTGTATCATAATATTTGGGAAAAAAAATCTTAGTGTATGCCGTTATTGATTTCTAATTACACTTAAAATATTTGTGTATGTTTTTAATTATATTCATTATTTTTCTTCCTCTATTTGACATGTATTATATTTGCCATAAACTTCTTCATCTTCCCTTTGCTTACAATTTCTTCATATATTTTCCTGACCAAGTCTCTAAAGCATTACCTTTACTCTCTTCCAATTGCATCTGTCTAATACATGTGTGTGCAGGTCCTCTCTAGTCTGGGCATCAAAGAAAAGGCAAAACGGTCGTGTGGTCTACAAGCACAGATCCCGGTAAAACTGAGTGTGGGGCATGGGCTTGTATACCCAACTGCTGACCTGAAGAGTGCTGCATCTTCTTTCCCAAAACACATTTGCATGCATTCTGGCAATTCAATGCTGTTTTGGTTGGTTTTTTCTTATTTTTTTTTCATATTAGCAGTAATAATCACAATAATAATACTTATTTTCATAAAATATTTCCATATTGAAATTTTTCTGCAAATATTAACTATTTATAGTCACAATAATAAAGAACAAATAACATTTAATGAATTGACTGGAAATACTGCTTAGCGTAACAATGTAGCCAAAATTCAGTGGGCTTTTTTTTTTTTCTACTGGTGGTTCTGATTATGATACAAAGAGGCAAAACAGTGTGACACGAGAGCTGTGGGTCACTGAGCCAGTCATGTGTCAATCTTACAATATAATGGTTTCATCCTTTAAAATAAATGAAAAATAACCACATGGTAATCCAGTCTTTAGAAAAAAATGGCAAAACCAACCCACATGATTTCATATATCATACATTACAAAATGAAAGGCTATAGACAAAACATCAGCCATCACAAATCAAAAACATTACAGATCAAAATCTTCTAGACCATAAATTCAAGGGCTGTCCCTTCATATACTATTCAAAACAGAGAAAAATATTGGTGCTTAAAAAATAATAAATATCAGCTGTACAGTTAATCAGCCCACTTCAGTTCTGTCTATTGTTACATAGAGGAATCATAAACTTTGCACCAAAGAAGTTATGTGAGTATAAAATCCAATTAGAAACAATGGAGGATACACACTCAAAAAAAAGATACATGAAAAGTAGTTAAGAATTTGTTTTTCACCATAGCAAACTAAACTAAAAAGCTATAAAGCAATCTGATCACTTCTTCTGGAGAGGGCTTTTTTTCCTTCTTTAATTTGCAGTTTGATCATTTTCATGTTTCCTTGATAAGTTTCTTTCTTCACTCATAGGTTTCACCAGCAGCGAGCATTTTTCGGTACTTTGATATTTAATAATGACACTGCTTTGGGGAGAGAACCTTCCTTTAATCTCCTGCCTGTTTCCTGCTCCTCTTTAGGATCTGTGAGTGCACAGAGGCTGAGGCTGAAATTATCCTTCAGCTAAAAAGCGAGCTGAGGGAGAAGGAGCTGAAATTAACGGATATTCGTCTAGAAGCCCTGAGCTCTGCACACCATCTGGATCAGATCCGGGAAGCCATGAACCGCATGCAGGTCAGTGCAGTAGCTGAAGTGATGACAGTGATGCACACCAAAGGTCTGACTGGTGTATTTCCTTTCCCAGTACTTTTTTTCATGCACCAAAAATCTGTCAATACAAAGTAAATTACTAGATTGACAGTACTTCTGAAGGGTGGGTATGATAAGTGTTCACCTTGTAATAAAGACATTCTTAGCATATATATTAATAGCTAAAATGTGCTTAAGAGATATGGAAGAAGACATAATCCCTGCCCAAAGGATATTTATTATCTCAAACCTAGGCCTGGGGTAAGGAACATGACAGAGGAGCAGATCAAAAAGTGATTTCTACAGCGCTTTAAATCATTGAGCCATGGAGGGGGCCAGGATGTTATGTGCATACTCTTTCATCATTTCTGATTCCTAACTCAGTCATGGCCTGCCAAGGCAAAGAATGTAAAATTGAACTAATTACTCTATCCAGCATCATAAAGTTTTGCTACATCATTTTGTTACACAGCTCCAATTCCTTCATGAACACATTTTTCATTAGAAGATTTTCCCTTTCATGAGGCTGAAAGGATGCAAAATGAATGGCAATGTTCTTCAGTGGAGCACAGAGCTTTATGGGACTCAACTCTGTTGCTTACATGCAAATGCCCAGTACTATGGTGGGTGCCCCTAAGTATCTGCATTATCCACACAGTATGACATAGGACCTTCAGTAGAACTGGGCCCTTCTGGAATGGCAGCTAAGATACCTATGCCATAAATCTGTATTTGGGGTACAGAATCAAGACCATGGGTTGGGGATTCAGGTTGAGACAGGGATGGCTACGTTTAAAAGCCTAGGAGTGAGCTGCATGATAAACTTTTGTTGTAATCAATCAAGTTTTTGTCCTGCAGTAATGAGGACTAAAGAGCTATCCTAAAATTATCCCAAGATAGGTACAGAAGGTGAAATGGAGTTCTTTGAGCCTGGGCATTTCTTGCCATTTAAACCAGCCTCAAGTCTTTGCATCTGCACAGAGCATGTAGGTTTAGCATTCTTCCATGGAAGACCATGTTTGTCATAGCACTGGAAACCCACATTTGCCCAGCTGAATCCAGCCCAGTGCCTTGCCAGCTGACTTGCTCTGCATTGGGTGCTCAGGTCGGGTTCACCTTTAGGTACTTTTGTGTATATGCCCATAGTACCTGATTTCATAGCTTCAGAAATGGTGTGCTTGATGTCTTTTCTAGACCTCTTTGTTTCCACAATGCCTGTATCAGTCTCAGCCAGATCTTTAAACATCTGTGGTACCTGCCATCCTCCCAAGTGCTCACACCACTGGGTGCCAACATTACTGTGGGATATTTGGCTGAACTTCAGTTAGAGGGAAGACTTATCAGGAACTGGTCCATAAATATGGTTTCATTTGTCCAGTCATAAGTAAGACATTGATCTTGAGGCACTGAAAGGTTTTAAGGAACTAAATTCCTAGGAGGAATAGAATACCATGAATTGCAGCAGTGGAGAGAAGAAGAATGTGGAGTCTTATCATCTGATTACAGTCTCATACCGGGATATGAGTGCCTGAGCAGGTGATCTTCCCAGAGGGAGGAGTCTGCTGTAAGCACAGTTCTCCAAAGTCTGAACTTCCTCAAATCTGGGCAGAAGTTTTCCTGAAAGGACAGGACCTTGCAGTTGCCAAACTGTGGTATTTTGCAGGATTGATGAGGACTGGTAATGGGAAAAAATAGGACTGGTGGAAGTGATACATGAATACTTTTATATTCAAAGCTCCTTCAAAACCTAAAATTCAAGTGAATTGAAGACTGCTAAGAGCTGTGTAATTAATCAGCATAAATTGCAGAGTAGCCCTTGATTTGAACCCTAGACTAAACTGATACCGATATCTATTACCTTCTGTTACTATTATGCTGGTTTGTCCCTTCCCTTTCACTATCTCCTCACCTTTGTGTGTGTGATCTAATCTTTTTGTAGCTGTAGCAGGGTTTTTTATGATACTATCTATCTCTGATGTTTTTACTTGTATAATATAGTTGTGCAGCCTCCATAAAAAATGGGACTTCTAGCAGGGTGATAGTGAATGTAGAATTAAATTTGATGTGCAGAACCATGTGCAAGAATAAGCAGTTGCTTTGTAATGTGCTTTGTGAAGCGACTGGAAGCTAGATTTAGCTGGTACCAGGCTGTTCTCAGACTAAGTTTTCATTTTATTATCGTACATTCAATAATCACTTGGCACCACAGAGGATTTAGCTAAAAAAAATTCCTGTTCTGAATCATCTGTCACTGCCTGTTTTCATCAGAGAGAGTTTGTATGCCGCTATGTGAACAATCCCATATTTGAATGATCAAACAGTCTTATTTGATAGCAAGGAATGGTTACAAAACTGTTAAACTATCAATTTCTAATTTTTAATTTTTAATTTTATTTAATTTTATTTTAATTTTATTTTCAATGGCAGTAATAATTTTCTGTGACTTTATAAATACTGAAATAACTCTCTTAACTGACTGTTACCTGAGGTATTTGACCGCACAAAGTAGCTCAAAGAAATTGGGATAGCTTGGAAAATTCTCACCACACTCACATTATGGTGAACTGTACAATAAGTAAAAAAACTTGACCTTATACTGTTTAGGATCAAAAGCAAAAGCTAAAACAAGGTTATTGGGGGGTTTCCCTTCACTTATGAGGTAAAGGCAATCCAGTTATCACTGTGTGAAAGCGGCAAACCAGTTAACTAGGTCCGGGGAACAGCATCACCAGAATAGCCACCAACTTTGGTTTTCCAAAAGAATGACCTCCTGTGCTTTTGTGTTGATTTCTTTTGTACGTAGAATGAAATTGAGATATTGAAAGCTGAGAACGATCGCTTAAAGGCAGAGACTGGAAATACTGGAAAGCCTGCCCGGCCATCGTCGGAATCATCGAGCAGCACATCATCGTCTTCATCACGGCAGTCACTGGGACTTTCTCTGAACAATTTAAACATCACAGAATCTGTTACATCAGGTAAACATACTTTGGGCTCATGCATGTTAGTAGGAATTTTCAGCCCCTTAATGGGCCACATAGGAGAAGCATGCCTGAAAATTAAAGCAACTCATATCATTCAGATTAACATCAGACATACATTCAGTAATGGAGCATATTAGGCACTCTCATTGTCTTCTGTTAATGAAGGAAAGCAAGCAGAACTTTGGTCCACATCCTGAACATTAACATTTGATTTTTTTTCCTTGCCACAGAGTTTATGATAATAAGCCTTCTACATTTGTTTTGATAATGTAGCCAAGAAACAGAAGTGCTGTCTCTGACATTAGAACCAAGAGTAAAGCAGGAGCAAAGCAGCACTCATTAGCGTAGACGCCACAGAAAGTATAATGCAGTCTCTGGAAGCAATAAAAATGTGGCTAATAATTGTGGAAAGAGTCTAGGCAAGAGTACAGCTGGGAATATTCCAAGATGACTGTAATTTGGATTGGCAGCTAGTCATATTAGCTTGCCAGTCATTGATTACATGGATATTTGAACATTTTTTCTGGTTAATATCAAATTTTCTATGAAAATTGGTATATTTTTTATTGACATTCTAAATCTTTGAAAGGTTTAACTTTTAGCATGGAGGACTCTGAACTAGGCCTCAACATGCCATGAGGTATTGCAAAAGCAGGGAGAAAAAATTAAACTGCTCACAGATCCATACATGTTAAAAAAAAACCAAACAACCAAACAAGCAAACAAAAAAAGCACCAAAAAAATAACAGAGTTTTTTGCAGTATGGTGGTTATAGAATGGGTAGCAACTATTAGCACTTTGTTACTTGGCACTAACTCTGTCTAGATACAGAAAGAAAGGTCTGAAGGAAAGGAGGGGCAACTAAATGAGGAAACAACAGGTGAAGAGGAGTAGCTGGGGAAAGAAAAGGGAAATTAAAAGATAAGATAAAATAATGACAATTAAGAAAATTAGGATAAAGTGTTCAGCAAAATAGAAAAAAAAAGCTGGAAGAAAAAAAGAGGAAGGGGAAGAGGAAAATGGGGGAAAGGAACAGGAAGAAGGAGAACAAGGTGACTGGGACAAGTCGTTGGATTTGATGATCTTAAGGGTGTTTTCCAGCCTAAATGATTCCATTAAGCTTTATATAATTTTATATAATTTTCCATAAGCTTTATATAATTTTCTGTGTTATTGCTCTAAATGTTTTTCTCACATGCAAAGTAATTGCTTTCAGTTATGAGAAATTAAAGATATAAGGATGCCTAATGAGGAATGGAGAATTTCATTTGATTATGAATTTAGAATTTTTGATCATTGTGATGATCATTTTGTTGCTGTGCCAGAGAACTTGGAAGGGTGACAGCTTTCCAGCAAGTCTTGTGGGATTTCTGAAACAGCTGGAGTACTACTGAACAAAATCCCTGAGATATGGGGAGGTTAATCATGATGAGGATTAAGCTGGGAGAATTGAGGGCTTTGGCTCTTCATATAATAAAAATGCCATTGCACTTTCTGGGAGCAGTGTCTCCGATCAACCATGGTCATCTGGAAATGACCAAAGCTATCCACTGTCACTTCCTAAGGGTGTGATGATATCTCCAGTGTAAGTGGCAAGCTGGGAAAGAGTCTGGTGGATGCAAACACACCTATTTCAGTCAGTCAGTGGAATGAAAGGAGCAAACAAGGACCAGTACAAGACTGAGTGGCCCAGAGTGCCAGAGCTCAGACAAGAATTGGACTGAAGTAATCATAGCATGCGTAAAAAGCAGACCCAGCAGAGGGTAATTAAAACAATTAGTACCACCATGCAATTAGACGCCCTTGGGCATTTTCCCAGCCCCATGCATTAATGAGAGAGAGAGCTCTTAGAAAGTGGAATTAGTTCTTTTGCTACAGAGTGGTTCCTCATTCCTGAAGACTTAGAGAAGAATGAATTAAAATGGCTACATAAGGGTCATTTAGAGATTGAAAAATTTCACAGGGAGATCAGTTATACCATAATTTGCCCTCAGATAAACTATGACATTATCAAAGCTCTTAGGTGTGCTCAAAGGTTTGTCAGATATGCCAAAACACAAGACAAGTGAAGTGAAACAGGCAGTGGTGACACAGAAAAACTGTCTGCCTGGAACAAAGCAAGCATAGATTTATCAAAATTCACAAAAAAAAAAAAATGCTTCTTTGTTTAATGAAATAAAAATTTTTAAAAAGAGCAGAATCTGCATTCAATGTAAGTTATCAAACTTTTTACATAAAAGTTTATTTTTTAATACACTAGTTGAAATTATTTTCATAAGCCTTCTTTGGTTTTCCTTTTAACAAGTGGCTGAATCTTACTGGGACCTCGTTTAATTTGGATGAAATCTAGCCTTGTGCAGGCTATGTCATGAAGTTTTTCATACTAAGAACAAATGGGGCTTAGATTGGTGGGTTCCTGTGCTGGCCTTTGAAGAAAATGCAAATCCATAATCTAATCTTATTTTATAGTTAGTTTAAATGTCTAACAATAAAATCTCAGAGAGAACTTCTAGAAGAAAGCAGCAGTTTTATCACTTGCAATAAAGCTGTAGGCCCAGCCTTTAATAGAAATACATATGCTTTCTCATTTTAGGAGTTAATGAAGTGGTAGAAACAGAGGTGCAGAGCAGATCAAAATCACTCTTTACTCTCCAGGAAAAATGAAGCCTTTCCTTAGAGGAATGGCTGAAAGTAGAGTCCCATATTCTGGAGGAGTCTAAAGTGGTTTTCTAGTGGGGGTGAAAAGGATTCTATCCATGCCATATGTATAGAAGGTAAAGGAATAATCTGGAAAGTGAAATGAAACGCTATTTTACTTAACAGCAAAAGTACCGATGCAATGATTTCTTATTTTCTCTTCTTACAACATTCTAAAGGACACAAATGAGTACCCAAAGAGATAAATTTAATTTTGTTTTTAAACATTATTTTGTGAACTTATTGTAATTTCAAAATGGTTCCAAGACCATGATGCAAGGTTTTATTTATTTGTGGATTCTCTATTCATTTCTACATTATTAAAACTCCTAATATTCTTTCAAAAATTGACAAATTGTAACTTTTTTTACCTCCAACAGAAATGGTGAATTAGGAATAAGTACAGATTATAAGAATTGTAAGTTGTTGTTATGGCAGCCTTTCTTTTTAACCAATAAATCCTTTAAACAAATATTGAACTGATGATGTAAACATAATTGATGTGATTTTTCAGACTGATCACTTCCCTTCTTTTAATGTAGATATTTTATTGGACGATGTCACTGATGGAGCACTCCACAAAGAAGGTCATAGTGTCAAAATTTTAGTCACTATAAACAAGGGCTATAGTCGAGCCAAGGTAAGTGCATTACCCAGAGCAGAATTATAGCTCAAGCATATGCTGAAATATAGTAGTTCAATTCTTTTTTCAGTATTTTAGGAAAGAACTGAAGGGAAATATCCTATAGATAGCAACTCTCTTCTCTGTCATCCATGCTTTATACAGTTAGGCACACTCAATAGACTAATGTCATATGGCCTCTTTCTGCCTTTGTGGTGGCTTAGACACTACCAATTCTCAGTTTAATTAGTAGTAGGATGTCCTGGGACTTGCTATCTCCATTTAAAAGTCTTTATAAATCAGATCTATGCCTTGGTCTCCTTGGGCGCAACTATGAATTTGCTGCTGAGAAATTGTATTGTCATGCTTTCATGTTCTGTCTTATAAAAAATTATAAATACAGGGCAACCTTTATTTTTAGTCTTTTAAAACAGAGATGCAATCAAAGAGGAGAAGAAGATTATGTATTCCCTTCTTTATAAAGATTTACCAAAGTAATAAAATCTATACCTATTGCTGGCACGGGGATTATTACCAAAGTTGTAACCTCTCATTCTAAATATTCTTCATTAGGAAAACTATGAATCTTCATAGAAAACTAACTAGCACCATTTTTAGTCCAGTTTCCAAAAATCTCTCTTTACAGGATCAAAAACCACATGCATACCTGATAGGATCAATTGGAGTCAGTGGAAAAACAAAATGGGATGTTTTGGATGGTGTAATCAGACGTCTCTTTAAGGTAAGGCACTGAAAAATTATTTTAAGTATTATTATAATTTTCTTTTTCATTTTAGAAAATTTCTGTATCCTTTGAGTTGTCTTGCCAAGTTTTAGTTTTAGTTTTAGTTTGTTTATATATATATATA
>JAHLSL010000009.1:8725098-8919658 GCA_025920805.1 Petroica traversi | reverse complement strand
ATACATATATATATATATAGCTAATACCACTATTTAGCTTCGTTCTTAATGTTGCAGCTCTTTATGACTATAGGCCATTTTCCAAATAGCTTTCATTCAATAAATATTTTTATGTCTTGTGTTTTCATATTATTTCAGGAGTATATTTTTCGAGTGGATCCAACTACAAGCCTGGGTTTAAGCTCTGACTGCATTGCTAGCTATTGTATAGGGGATGTAATTAGAGCCCATAGCCTAGAAATGCCTGAACTGCTGCCTTGTGGATATCTGGTTGGAGATAATAACGTCATCACTGTGAACCTGAAAGGTAAAACCCAAAGAATACTTCTGCAGATACTGTAGAGTTCTGCACTAGAGATCCCTATCCTTTCATATTTCTTTTCCTTGCAACCTTATTTATTATTCTTACACCTCACCTTTCTGTTTTGTATCTAATTCAAGGACACATTTATCACATAAACTGTCTGCAAGACATTGCATAATATCTATCCTGGCCTTTTGAGGGAAATCTAAGAATATCTGTTCTGCCTTGCCTGACTGCCAAATCACAAAAAAATACAGATTTCTAAACAGTGGCAAAAAAACCAACCCCAAAATAGAGATTACGATGAGAAATATTTATGCTTTATTCAGTTCCACAGGAAAAATTCTGTACATTTCAAAGGCTCTAGGGATTGGCTATTGGAGGGCAGAGGGGGCCTTCAGGAGAACTTTACATACATTGATGTGACAACTGGTAACTCTTGCGGCTGTCACTTCGACCTTTTGTGTGTCATCATTGCCAGTAATGTCTGAGACATATATCTTTGCTTCAGTGAACTTTCTTTTCACATTTACTTTCATTGCATCTTTCCCACTCATCTCAACTCACTACTGCTGTTTAATTTTTTGTGGAAGGATATCAGTATTTCTACAGTAAAGAGGTCCTTAACAGGGATCTGATTTAGAAGATTTGATTTAAGAAGTATCTTACTTTGCTTTGGGCATAGCACTGATGCCATCAGATGCTGGGCCAAATAACTATCTTAGCAAGGATAAGACATGCCATTTTTTTTTCTTTTATTCCTAGGAGTAGAAGAAAACAGTTTGGACAGTTTTGTGTTTGACACATTAATTCCTAAGCCAATTACTCAACGGTACTTTAATTTACTGATGGAGCATCGCAGAATTATTCTGTCGGGACCTAGTGGCACAGGCAAGACCTATTTAGCTAACAGGCTGGCTGAATATATTATAACCAAATCTGGCAGAAAAAAAACTGAGGATGCAATTGCAACTTTTAACATAGATCACAAGTCAAGCAAGGTAAGTTACAGTTGAAAACATAACCTATTGCCCAGTTTGTAGTGATGATGCAGAACAGATTCTGTTAATTGGTGAACTCTTTTGCTGCTCAGTTAGCAGCTCTTCCTACAAGAATTTAGTCTCTAGTCCCAGTGATGTACAGGGACCAGATCTTTCTGTTCTAAACAAATCACTGAAGCACTGTCACAGAAGTCTCAATTTTCCCACTCTTGAGGAAACCCACTTTAAATATAGGTGCAGAGTCCAAGTCATACGTAAATTAAGTTTTTGGAGTGTCTGTAATTTCTTTGTCAGAAGGTTGGATATATAGTTATATTAGTGTAACTTGCTTTTTTATGATGATAATATCAGTCTTTGTTAGCAAAGATTTCAGTGTGGGGATTTGAAATTACTGTCTTAGGCTCAGTTTCTTAATCAGCACTGGAGAAATACAAGTGTCAGGATTTCTGGTGTGCATCAGTCAGGAAGCTGACCATATTGAAATTGCCTCACACATCATGTCGCTTTCCCAGTGATTTACACAGCTCAGATTATCAGGCTTCTAGCAGGACTCCTGTGCTAGCCACAGATAATGCTATTCACTTGGCTGTCCTGAATTTGTTGTATTCCTAACTTGGTACCTGCAGGGAAAAATGAAAGGGTTTGCCCAGAGCTTTCTGATTTGCACAGAATATAATGAATGCTAACCTAAGAAGGAAGAACATACAGATCCCAAAGGGGCATAAGGACCATTCTGGCAAAATTAACTGCTTTTCACTGTCTTTATGCGGAGGATTTGTGATGCCATTTACTTTGGCAGGGAATGTATTTATGTTTTATTGTTATACCATACACATCTGTAAAGAAAATTGTCCCACAAAAGAGCCAGCTTTTGGATTTCTGATAATTTGCTTGGTCTGTGGGTTTTGGTGTTTGTCTGTTGTTTTGGGGATTATTGGATTGGTTGGGGGGGTTTTCCCCCATTCTCCTTTACTTCTATCAAAATTTATGTGAAATTTTTGAGTTTGTAATAAAAATAAGAGAAAGCAACATCGTCAAAAAACAAGGGTCTTAGAATAATACAGATGGTACTATTCCATGGAAGAAACCCATAATGTTTCCTGAGGGATCATAAAAAGGCAAAGAAAAATCTTTCTTGACATAAAAAAGGTGCATGCTCCCATTAAAGAAGAAAAGATTCTGCTATCCTTGTTCCAGAAAATAAAATGAAAATAGGAAGTTTTTCCATGATACTGAGCATTTCCAATCCAGACAAAATTGGATACCTCTAGAGATACAGCAGAGAAACTTGACTACCCCAGATTCTCAAGAGCAATAAAGTTTTGACAAAGATATGAAATGTTTTGATTGTAGAAAGCTCTTTTTTACTTCTGCACTAAACAGCAGACAGACAGCTGACACGAAAGAAGAATTTACATAAGAAATTTTATTATGGGGTGTGATAAAGCATCCCCAATAGGGTGCCAGATTTTCAGTGAGAGTGCTGACAGGAGATATCTAAAGGAGCAGTTCAGTACACTGAAATTGTGCGACAGTGTGGTGGGGTTTTTTGGTATATAAATGTGGCATTCATAAGAATGAAAGTCCAAAAATTAATGTGAGTATCTCAGCCCATTGGAAATGGCATATTTTATTGCAATGTATTTATTTTCCTCTGGAGATAAGATATTTTATCAGCAAATGTTATAGGAATATATCCCCAAATCAAAAGCATTTAGCACATTTGTTTTTTCCTAGCATGTGACTTCAATGTTGCCCTGTGTAAGCAGCATGTTTTCCTGCATGTGCAGATCCAGCAGAGTGAAGGAAAACTGTTTAGCAGTCATTTTACTTTCTGAATTTTATTTTCCAGTGAAATTACATTTATGGTCTAAATTATATTAATCTTTTCTGGTCTTGGGGCATTCTTTTTCTGATTTTGTTTTTGTTTTTCTAATTCTGCTGAAGGATCTGCGACAATATCTAGCAAACCTAGCTGAGCAATGCAGTGCTGACAACAATGGTGCTGACCTCCCTGTCGTCATAATTCTTGATAACCTCCACCACATCAGTTCACTAAGTGATATCTTCAATGGTTTCCTCAACTGTAAATACAATAAATGGTAGGTATTACCTCTTCTCTCTCCTTACACATTTTTTGCAATTAAAATGGTAAAAGCTCTTCATTATTTTGCAAAATAAAATGTCCCAGTGAATACTTCGACTCTCATAGGCCATCTGCAAGGCTGTTATGTGCTTCAATAATTTTAACCCTCTTCGGCCAAGTACTTAGTTGTCTCCTTTGCTTCATTTACATGACCCCTATGCTTCTCAGTGATAAGTAAATGTACCACAAAATTTAAGAATGTGCTTAAACACGTGGCTGAATTATATTATTATCCTCTGCACCCTGTCAGATTACACAAGCTCATTCGTATCATGAGAATAGCTTTCACTTTGAAAGTGTGGAATTTGGGATAAACTGCCATGCAGAAGCAGGTGTGTATCTAGCAGATTTGCCTTTCCCACAGCTTTCCTGCAGCAGTGTAGAAGTACAAAGTTGTCTGTCTGTCCTTTATTCTCAAGCAAGAGTAAAAATAATGTCTTCTAGAACTTTCAATGGCCTATAAGATTGGTTATTTCTGATGTAAAAGTGACATCATAGGGACTTCCCTTCATGAAACCATTGCGTACAATGTCTTACTCATGAGATTCATTGGCTTTTGAAATTAAAAAGCTAAGCCTACTGCCAGATTATGAATAACGTCAAGACAGGGTTCCTTTATTTATCATCATTCATCTTCAATACAGATGAACACTAGTAAACTACATATGTGCAGAGGGAAAACATACAAGAATAAACGTGTTTAGAAGGGTACCTCAGAAATATTTTAAATGTATGGCTGCATTACACCCAGAGACTCTTTTGAAATTGACCTAGTGCAGATAGTAAGAAGGAATATACTCTGAATATTTGAATGAATTCTTCCTCAAAAAACCCTGCTGCTTTTGTCTTTCCAGTCCCTATATTATTGGAACCATGAACCAGGGAGTTTCTTCTTCACCAAATCTGGAGATGCATCACAATTTCAGGTACATTCACTCTGTATTTACTGTGGCCATGTTTGCACAGCTCTCTGCTTCTAAGCCCAGTTCTTTGACAAATATTGATCTTGTGTCTCATCACAGTGAAGTATTTTAGTTTCAGTGTCTCTCCTCTATTGATGGTCTCTGAATGGTGTTGGGGAATGGTAAAAGAAATTATACTGTCTGGCTCCTCTAGGTTGGTGAAGATGATTGCATTCCTGCATTTCATTTGTCTTCAACAGTGTCTTGAATTCCTGCTGGACCCTGAAATGGCTGTGTTGAAACAGTGAGCAGTAATGAGGTTTACTGGAGCAGTCTTATAATTGCAGACTAATGAGACGCAGAAGCTTATGACATTACTTTCATCTATATGTTTAAGAGTAAATAATGCATTTTTTATTCATTGCTGCTTGCCATTTATCTCTTCTACCCAGGTGGGTGCTGTGTGCTAATCACACAGACCCTGTTAAAGGTTTCTTAGGCAGATATCTGAGAAGGAAACTGATTGAAACTGAAATAGAAAAGAACATACGCAATAATGAGCTTATGAAAATCATTGACTGGATCCCCAAAACATGGCATCATCTCAACAGCTTCCTGGAAACGCACAGCTCTTCAGATGTAACCATTGGTGAGTGCATTGATGGAATGGTTTGCAGTAAGGATGCAGGCTGAGAATTTTAGAGATTTGTGAAGAATATATTATTATTTTTTTAAGTTGCTGTGTCTCAATGGGAAGTACAACATAGGGTAATTTGTCTTGTTTTCAGCAAGATTTAAAAGAAAATGGAAAGTTAAATGAGACAGTATATATATTTCCTAGTAGTTCTTCCTTTTTTTGCTAAACACTTTCAAGTAAAATATTGCAATTTTAAAAACTAAATTTAAAAAAAATTACACCATAAGTAACTTTCCTAAGCTTATTTTTTTCCCCTCTTTTCACACTGCAGTATAATTACAGCAGTAAATACCCTTGGATCGGAGGTCTTTTAGTGCAGTAACTGTGTCAGGAAAGATGTCAGCTTTTACATAGCTTTGCCATAAAACTTGTAATTGTTCATCAGGCCCTAAAATTGGACTAAATGACACCAGTTTATTTTTAGTAACAGGAGACTGTTAGCTCCTTTAATGTAGTCCTGTATTAAGATTCTCTTAACTTGAGCTTGTTCCAGTACTGGTCTTTTAACTTTGAGAAGATTATTTAAGTGTGTTTCCTAGTTCTACCTTTTTTAATACACAACTTGACTGCTCAGGTCCCCGTCTCTTCCTCCCTTGCCCAATGGATGTTGATGGCTCCAGAGTGTGGTTCACAGACCTTTGGAACTATTCCCTGGTTCCGTATCTTCTGGAAGCTGTGAGAGAAGGACTTCAGGTAAGTCATTTGTTTCCTAGCAACTTTTTTAACTGCTTTCAAAGGCTTTCTCCAAGCTATTTTTAAATAGTGCATCCTGGTATGAATGCTGTTGCATTTGCAAGAGGAAAATCTTTGGAGGGGTTATAGAAGACTCAAATTCCTTTTGACCTGCTCTTACTCTGATGTACAATTTGGCTTTGCCTCCTCCAGCACTAACATATCTTGTATTTTATGAAGGGTGTTTCTTCTCTGTGACTGGAGGAAGGTGGGGTTTGTTCCATTCTTTCGAGCTCCCAGCATGGCTAAATACAGCTCAGAATGTCTCCCTGAGTGAAGGCAGCCTCAGCCTACCCTGAATGGAATGGTTAATAAGCTTAACACTGGTGCCAGAAAGTGGCTTTGGTCTGTGTAATCCTCCTAACACCTACATACACATGTAGGTACACAGGCTTATGGGAAAAAGCTTGTGAACAAGGATGTTTTTATAGATTTGTAGAAAGGCTTGGATTGGAAGGGACCTAAAAAGTCATCTAATTCCTGGCCTTGAACAATTTCAGGGATACGTCATCCACATCTTCTCTGGGCAACTTTTTCCAGCGACCACCACCCTCTGAATAAAGAATTTCTTCCTAGCATCTAATCTAAATCTCTCCTGTCTTAGTTTAAACAATTCTCACTTGTCCTATTACTGTCTGCCCACATTAAAATGTTCTCCCTCTTTTTTATAAGCCCCCTGGAAGGCTGCAATGAGGTTTTCACCAGGAGGACAACTCTCTGGATTATACCAGAGGAGTGTGGATTTCCATATCTTTGGAGGAAACCTAAATATTTACATTAATCCATTTATTATTGTTGTTGTTGTTAATATTATTATTATCATAATTATTATTATCATTATTATTATTTTCCCCCAACCTTTAATTGGCTTTTTCCCTTTTCCTTTTTTTTGTTTATGCACTGCAATTCTATGTCCTCTAAAAAGATGCTTTGTGGAAAGGCATTTTTTTCCACACATGACACTGAAAGAAATTACTACACAGTGCAGAGGAGATTGTTATGGACTAGGCAAAGATCTGTGTAATAGATGCAGTTTCTTTATCATGTGTATTGACACAGTGACATATTGATGTGATGGAGGTTTAGAATCTTGCCTGTTGAATATCTCATGCTTTCCTAAAACTGCTTATCTCTCTGGGAAATACAGTGTTTATGCCTTGTGCAGAATACTGCCAAACTGATAGAACAGCCACAGTGAGATTAACAGCACTTGTTTAGACCAGCTATAAAAATGCAGTGATATTCTTCATGCTCGTATTTTCCCAAGCATTCAGGGTAACTGCTTAAATGAAAATTTCAGTTATGGAGCAGAAGATGGCAGCATATAGAAGAAAATATGTTGGTTTCATGAGCTGTACCAATTTTAGCTGCTTTGGACGGCTTACATAGAATAAAATTATTAATAATAAACAGAAATCGTTTATACCATATAATTAAGTGTTCCTGGAACCAAAGATGGATAGAAACTGCCTTTCTGGTCAGCTACTTTGCAAACTCACTTGTCAGACATAGGATTCATGAGCCTTGCTCTAGATTCCAGAAAAGATTTACTCATTGTTAATCTCAAATGAAGGGAAGTGCTACAGCCTGGAGTTAGCCTGCTACCTCTGAGAAACAGCTCTCTTGGCTAATTTAGGCAGATCCCTGTTGTAGCAGCCTAGCCTCAGTGTAGGGCAGGAAAGTCTGAGTACCTTGGACTTGGCTGCCTAACCTAAAGCTCTGCATTCAGCACGTGTCTGGCAGGTGTTGCAGTGAAAAGCACAACCCATCACTCTGCCTTTATCACTAAAGTGTTCCCCTGTTTTACTCCCCTTAGAAGAGCAGTCCTCCTACATCCTTCATGAGTGCATGCCATGCCAATAGCATGGTGTTCCTTGGATTGTGTGAGACTGAGGCAGGACAAATTACAAAAGCCCTGGTGGATGGCTCCCCATCCCAGTGTGTCATTGTCACAGCTAAAGGAAATCTTTAAAGCAGCAACCAAAGGGCTCTCAGTTAATG
The DNA here is from genome assembly GCA_025920805.1 of Petroica traversi. Taxonomy (NCBI): domain Eukaryota; kingdom Metazoa; phylum Chordata; class Aves; order Passeriformes; family Petroicidae; genus Petroica; species Petroica traversi. Next base: position 8,911,875 of record JAHLSL010000009.1, on the reverse strand, counting down.
TTTTGCTTGTGAACAGCAGCACATATAGAGCGATTTAGTGAGGAAGATAGCAGATCTCCTAAAATTATACTCTTCTTACTTCCTCTGTCCTCCTCCAAAATTCATAAGCATTTTATCCTTCATAGTAAAAAAAAATAAATTCCTTGTGAAGTTCTCTTAACTTTCTGGAAGTTAACACATTTAAGATGTGGACAGATGTCTGCTTCAGCATCTCATTTTGCTAGAAGTGAACAATCTGTACTGCCACCTTCTAATTCACTTCAAACAAAATCCAATTAACTTGAATGCTTTTGATAGGTCTGTGGTGATTTCACTGATATGCCTTAAGCAAATTACCTGGAGGTCTCATTTCACGTTGTATCAAGCACTTGCTGTTGTCTACTAGTGTCATTAGTTATGTAGGGTTTTCCAACTTTGGCCACTCTGTGTATTGAAGGAGCATTAGTGGAGATGATCAGGTCTTCTTAAAACCTTCTTTTACCTGAGTACTGAGAACATCTGGAAGCAAATCTCTTTCTAAAATTGTTTAGATGTTTGTGATAACTTTTTTTTCTGCTGTTACAACCGGCACTACAAACTTTGTGGGATACTTACCTGTGTTATATATCTGTGTTACTACAGATGTACGGTAAGAGAGCACCCTGGGAGGATCCCTCCAAGTGGGTAGCTGATACCTATCCATGGAGCTCTGCAACTCTACAGCATGAGTGGCCATCACTACTTCAGTTAAGACCCGAAGATGTTGGCTATGAAGGTTATGCATCAGCAAAAGAAGGAACAACCTCTAAGCACGTTCCGCAGACTGATACAGAGGGGGATCCCTTGGTAAGATTCAAACTTTTGGGAAAAGGCTTTTCAGTATGCACTTTATTCTCATGTGTTAAACTGTACACTGTGCAGTAAAAATCAACTGTGCACCTGTTCCAAAACAGGCTTTTAAAATGAATCCTGATATAATTTATGGAAATGCTGAAAATGAAAGGAAGCAGGAGGGCATCTATCACCAACATGTTAATATGTCCTTACACTGTTTGCCTTTCCCATCTGCCCAGATGTATCTGGTACTACGTATCAGGTCTTCATCATTATATTGTATTGTACCACTCTTCAGTAGCTTATTAATCAATATTTTCATGAAAATATCTTTCTTCATTGGGCAGTTCTTCATCTACAGTAAACAAATTAAGGACTGCAATATTCACATTCTCTAACTTACCTATCATAGAGAATTTAGTGAATACAGAAATTAGTCATCCTTCCATTTCTCAGAATATTTAAAGATAACTGATGCCTGTGTAATAGTCTTAATGTAGAAGGAAATGTGGTGGTATTAAATGATAAGAAGTTGATTTCCCTGAATGCCACATATTGTTTTATTTAAATACAATCCCAGACATTTGGGTTTACCATTGCCTCCTCTGATAATGGACTATTAAAATGCATATGTTGAACTGCTATTCTTGTGTAGTGCTTTCTCTGTGGACTGCCTTTATCACAATTCAAAACACCATTTTAGAGAACTGTGTTTCTAGAATACAGGCAGCCTTTGGAAAAGGGAATTTCTCAGAGAAAAATGCATGTGATTCTTAACAGCCTCACTGTTTTATGTTCAAAAACAAACCTTGCATACTTAAGATGTCCAGAAAATCATCTTATTTGAACTCCTCTCCCATTCCATAAGCTTTCAGTTGGTATTTTGACCCTGTGATTTGGGCTTACAGTGAGTGTGTTGGACAGGCTTCCAGCACAGCATCATTTCCACTGTGGTGAAAACTCAGGTTATGGGCAGCCTGAGCCCAATGTCCATTCACCCCAGCTCCCTGCACACTGTGGTCAGCCTGAGTAAAAATCAGAAGCTTGAAAGTTGTGACCAGAGGGGTTGCCCTGGCCTCCAGTGGAGCTCATGGGTGGACAGACACTGCACTTGAGGCAACAGGACATGTCACATGCAGTAACTATTGAACTCCCACTGCATGAATCCTGTGTTCACAAGCGTGGATACCTATTAAAGATTCAGCAAAAGCTACGTAAAACTGTTGAACACTGTTCAGTGCCTAGAGAAAACTTCACCATGCAAGCTGAAAGCATAGTAAGGATTTCTGAACAAACTGGAAATAAAGGCTTAAAACACAAACAGATAAGAATACATCTTCCTCTTAGGTTTTTCTTTGCCTGCTTTTTGTAATGACATTGTATTTGAAAATACTTGAAAAACACTAAATCTATGTCAACATTGCTTGAAGTCCTAAGCATGCTGGCAGAAGTGGATGCTTTATTAATAAAATCCTGACCATTACACAGAGTTAGGCATCAAGCATCCAAATATTTTCTGGGTCTTAATGCAGCTATTTGATGATTTTCAGAGAGATTTCAGGTACCAGTAATCCCTAAATTATGGGGGTCTCTACTCTGCTGGGTAGGAGGATCTGTTGCTGTTCCACTCCTGTCAGCCCCCCAACAGCAGATGGGACTCATTTATGAAGCAGCTGGCATGAGTCCACCCCTCTCTCATTCCCTCCCCATCTTTCTCTTGTAGAGAGGGTATGTTACTGTGATTATGTTTTCAGTTGCTTTTCCAGTGTAATGCATCTACACTATCCAAAAATTATCTGGAAGCTTGACTGTCTCCAAATATGGGCCCAGATGTCCAACGGAGATATGAGTTCCTTCCTCTGCCAGTGCTGCAGCTGCAGCTGGCCTCACCCCTGAATTAAAGAGAGTTATCAGACAGCTCCATTGTATCCCTCTTTGGACCTTTAAACTTCTTTTTAAAACCAGAAAACAATGAAAAGAGTGTCAGTAGGAGCCGCTAACACCCTGCCCTTTCTGAAATCCTATTGTACGGTCCCTCATCTAGGTACCAGCACACCTCATACAGCAAGGGATCGTAATTAAATTTTAACACGGTCACTGCAGTATTAAATGAGATGAGATTGTATAAACATTGCTTTCTTCTTTCAGATGAATATGCTAATGAGGCTTCAAGAGGCAGCCAACTATTCGAGCGCACAGAGCTGTGACAGTGATAGCACCAGCCACCATGACGAGATTTTGGATTCATCCCTTGAATCAACTCTCTGAAAGGGACAAATCTTGCTGTAGGATGATGGTAAAATCTGTTTCCACTAGACCACTGCCAGTATTAAAGCAGCACACCGATGTGTCTGAGTAAGAATGGTGTGTTGTAGGGAGGCAGGAGACCTAACTCTGCAAAGTCAGGAAGAAAAATTGAAGTGGAAAGCTTGAATTAGTTTAATTTCAAGGCATTCAATACCTATGGAGCCAAGTGAGACTCCATTTGTCAACTGGAAAGTGCCCTAGACCAAGGGCATCTGAGCAGATTGCACACGTGATAGCCAAACTGGAATTTTTTTTTTCCCTTATCCTCTTTCTCTCTCTCTCTCTGCCTCTCTGTGTTTCTCTGTACAAGTTTACAGTGAAACTTCTTTGGGTTTGTTTTTGGTTTTTTTTTTCTCCTTGAGTTTACCCTGAGATGCTGCATGATCAATGCAGTCTTCTAATTATCTTTAAACCTCTGTTGTGCCACATGGTGCTGGTCACAGGACGGCAGTGGTGTTTGTGTTATACACTACTGCCCATTCCAAAATGAGTAAAAGACGATAGTAACTCAGAAAGCACAAACAGTATTGTGCAATCACCAGAAAACATGACTGTGATATGCTGGATAAGTGCCAATTTAATTCTAACTGCCATGGTCACGGTGATGCGCTCCATCAAGTTTTTAGTATACAAGTCACAGATTTTATAAAGTTATTTTTACCACAAGGGTCTTTTTTAACCGTCTGCCCACTCCTTAACAACAGTTTTCTACCAATTATTAACCAACACTGATAAAAGGCTTTTTAGGGCTTCATTTGTTTGAGCCTTTTCAGTGAAAGAAGGAACATTTCTTATGGTGCTGTCTCACTGCCTTAAAACAGATTTCTAGAACAGTTTTACAGTTGGTTTAATTCCTAAACCATTGGTAATTTACACTGTTTTTTTTCTTCATTTACTAATGAGAAAACATCAGTTAACATAGTAGCCTCATATCTGTATATCATGATTTTTTAAAGTAATGGATACGAGAAAGAACAGTTGCTATATAATATTTTTATCTTGTGAATAGATTTCTCTGCCTACCCTCAGAAGTACACAAGGAACTCAAACCCACTTTCACTGCCACCTAAATGCTGACAAAATCGGCTCAAATCCATTAGGTCCCATGGAACGGAATTTTTGGGAGGATAGATGTTTTGAATACTTATCCAGCAGAGCTGGATGCACTTGATGCAGCATGAGCACAAATATATGGGTTGTTTTTTTTTTTCCTTTTTCTAGTTTCAGCATGTTGTTTTGATTGCTATAGTTGTACATGAAGAATTCAGCATAAAAGAACACTGAAGCAGTGATGTCCACTGTGGAAGAGGAAGAGTTTATACTGTAAAAGTGGGTTGGTTTTGCACAGTCTACTGGGTGGGTATTGTAAATACAGAGAAAAAGAAAAAAAAAAAAAGAGAAAAAAAAAAAGCCTTGCACAAATCAAATCAAAAACAAACAAACAAAAAAATTGTATTTTATTCTGTTGGTGTTAAGAGATGTTTCACTTGCTGATATTTCCTGTATGTTGCAAACAAATACAGAATGCAAAACCTAAAAGCTGTTATTACCTGGTGTGTTTGTCCTGTACTTACAGTTGTTATGACTATGCAGGAGCTATCAATGCTACAGTCAGCACGTCTCAATATCTATATGAAACCAATACATTTTGGGGGGAAAAGTCTGAAAATGTTTTAACTTCACATGTCACAGCAGGCTACAACCAGCCTGCATCTGGACTGCTCAGAGTAACTGGAAACACTCTCTTACCACATGAACCGTGAGGTTAAAATGGGTGCACGTGAACCAGAAGGTACCTAAGGGCTCTGGCATTGTGTAGTCATGTACTGTTCACCTCCATGGATGTTACCTTCGGGATGTGTATCTGGTGCTATCCACTCCTCGTGGCCGCCCTGTGGCCACCCGCTGTAACTTACAGAAATCAATGCAGTTTCCAAATGGCACTGAGCTGCATCGCTGAATCTAGAGGTTCCTACACGGTGCTATTGCCCTAATAAAACTCTGAATTCCTGCACGTAGGATTCAGTCAGACCAACATCGTGCCCCCAAATCTGGGACCATTTCTGATGCAAAATGTCAGTTCATACACCCTGACTGATGCAAAGAACAAAAGCAAAGCTGCTCTTTCTTGTACCTGTGCTCTGAGCAAACCTGCAAATCTTTCCCTTCCATATTTAGCTCACAAACACACAACATTACATATACAACACTTCCTGCAATACATCTCAGTGAGTCCACCTAGTTTACAACTCAGAAATTGTTTGTGAAACATTTGTCTGTACACATTTTATATTTTGTACATTTTTGATGTAACATATCTTGTAAATAGACAGAAACAGTGAAATAAATCATCTGAAAATTTTTGTAGTCTTTGTAAAACCCTAATAATAAGTATTTGGTGTCATCGGACTTAACTGGATGATGTATTTTCTATTGGTTTATTGTTCCTCTAGCTTGTAAACCAGCTTGCGTATTTTTTTTTTTTTTTTGCAGGTGTGCACACTGTATCTGTCTAAATTATTACTTTGCCATTAAAGTGGAATTATTTATTGAAAACACAGTCTGGTGTTTTTGCAGTCAGGACTACTTAGCAGTTAGATATTACTTCAAATATGTGAACATAAAAACAAAATGACATACTGAAGGATGTGATTTTTCTGTATTCAACAGAAATAATCTCTGTAGAAACAAAATAAGTACGGTTCCAGTTCCAATGATTCATCAGGATTTTTAAATGGCTATTTCCTTGGTGGGGACAGGTTGTGCCATTCAGAAACAACATCACAATCTCCCCATTCTCAGGATTATTTTAAAATTCAAGTCTATTGATTTTAGTGACAAAAAATCTGTCCAAAACCAGTGAAGTATAATGCCTTATTTTGAAACTCAAAAAACTTAGAGCTACTTCCTCAGCAGGTATACATCAATATATTTGACAGAATTCAAAGAAAGAAAGTAGAATTGTTTTAGTCACCTAATCATAGACTTTGGGATTGGAAGAGATCATTATGCTCCTGCAAGTTGCAGCACCTCAGCTGTAAGTCTCAGCAGCAGGTCTGTAATTTCTCCTGAAAGTGCAATATCCCAGGAAAGACCTATAGACATATCAGTACAGAGTAGAAGATCCATCACCTCATTAAATACGTGGATAATTATTCACTGGGTGGTCTGGGTTTTTTAAGGGCTTTATTTGCAGTTAAATCTTACACATCACTTTTTCAAAATATTAATATTCCATACAGTCCTTTGTTATGCCCTTTCTTTTTATACTAAAAAGCCAGTCACAATCAAAAATATCTTACATATCTTTTACAATAGTCTTCTTTGCTTGTCTTTTTGATAAGACAGGCAGCTTGCTTATTCCTAATTTTTCACAATAAGCCATGACTTCCAGGCCTCAACATGTTTATTGCAGGACTTTGTTAGTATGTGATTTACCAGAGTCCATTCTGAAATGTGAATATGAGAGTTGCACACAGCATTCCTGTCATGGTTTTACATTTGCTAAAAACAGAGCTAATATCACCCTCCTACTCCCACTTCATATTTTTCCTGCCTAGGCTTAAGGGCTGACATTCACTCTCTAATTGCATCATCCCCCTGCAAGCTCATATTCAGTTAATTATCTGCCAAGACCCCGACTTCTTTTCATGTTCTCTCTTTTTTAAATACTTAGTCCAATCCTGTCTATATAAACTATACACTTTCTTTCTTAGATATATGAGAGCACATTTATCTGTATTAAAACAGGGTGTTCAAATCAGCCCACCCTACTAAATTATCAATCCTCTACAATTATCATCTGTCTTATTTAAAACTTTGCCTGCTTCCTTAATTTCCAAAATCTGCACTGTTGTTTTACTTTGTCTTTCAGTTTGTACATAAAGGCAGTAAGTTACATTCTGTGAAAAGCAGACCCCTTTTGAATCCTGGCAGGACCTTCTATGAAGATTTCCTGTTTACAGCTACTCATGCCATGGGTATATTTGTATTTCAGTTAATATGGATATAAGCATACAAAGCCACATGCATATAATATTATAGGAAATACATTATGAGTTACATGTCTTCTCCATCACTGTAGGTCTCCAATGATGAATTAGATTCATTTCTGTTAAAAAATTACACACGTAGTGATGATCTTCCACAGGAAAAGGAATAGACTAGGGTGATCTCTGAGTGCCTTTTCTATAATTCAGTGCTGCAGTTTTTGCACATTGTCCAGCTGCCATTGTTTTAGGGAAAAGATACAGAATTTAATTGTTAAACTCATTCTGTGTCTCCTATCTCAGCATACCTAGCTGTTAACCTTCATCTGGAGACCTGCTTGGTGCTCAGGTTCCCGTGACAGGGATGGGATAGTTCAGCCACAGAAAGAAGTGTTTTTAGCAAAGTACTTGAGACATTGCTCTTGCTTACAAGAATTCATTTTTTATCCTATCATTAACTAACCACAGTGTTTCTCAGCATGCGCTTTTTCTTGATAACTGAATAATGTCACACAAATTAAATGCTACCACTAAGTTTGGCAGTGCAAGAGCTCCAGATGCACTGTCATGGGAGAAATGTAATACTGGTAATAATACTAGTAGCAGAAACTAGAATCTGTCATGAAAGATAAATTAACTAAAGCCAAGGCCATGTGACCTTGCCTTTCTACACTAAACTGCATTTACTGTTCTTTGTTCAATTGCAACCTTAAATGCTGATAAACAGCAATGAGAGAAGACACTGAATAATGAGGCCTTTAGTAACAAATTTCATAAATGAAACAACGTTTTGCCTTTGTTGGTGCATTTACTTGTTTTTCCAGCAGTTTTTGTTCAGTTAGATTATACAATTAAGGAAAGTTAAATGCACCTTGACAATTAAATGCCAAACCTGGAAGAAAAGATACCTGGTAACAAAATAAAGCATTTAAGTGGTGACACATAACCAGCACTAATGATTTTATCACACCATATATGGATGGCTCTGACAGAACAAAGCAGACAAAATACGTGTTATCTGTATGACCAAAACACAAGGACTTAGTGAACTAAAAAGTAATTTAAATTAGAGAACTGTATTTTAACACTAATAATTCAATGCACCTTAAATATATCCTGCTGCACTCTGCAGGTGTAGTGAAAAGACATACATAGTCTGAAAACAGACTTTTCAGTGCAGCTAAGATGTTCCACTCCTGTAGGCTACATGCAAGAAAGAGATATGGCTTCTGTACAGCAGTTCCTGAGCTACCAGACATAATTTGGTGGCAGAATGAAAAATTTAGCTTCGTCATTACCACACTCTATATGTAACAGCCATGATCTTTAATGTACTCAGTCCCTGATTTTCTGGGTCAAGCTAGTGGCACTGTTTTGGACTAATGGTACTGACCCTTGATTGTGGCTGTGGAAAGTCACACTGGAGGCAGAATTTGCATCTTAACTGAACTAACATTATGATGCAAATGTATTTTTCGTCTAGAGGAAATAAGAAACCTGAAAGCCATATAAGAAAACCTTCTCTCATTAGTAATTACTGTGATTAATCTCATTACTACTTAATGGCTTTGTATTACTGCTTTTGTAGAGTCAGTGTGTCTCAAATACTTTATAAATAGTTTTCTTGTAAAAAAAAAAAAATTGTGTTTCCAAATATAAAATTATATTGCTTGTTTGAGAGCTGGTTATTACCTTGTATCAATGTACCAGCCTGTTTAACAAACTACCTCCGCACACAGTAAATTTCATCTCTAGTTTAAGGGTCTCTGAGGTTAAATAACATGTTTAGTCTTGCTGTGTATTCTGACTAAGTCATGTTCTTTAATTTCTGTCCTGAATATAGGGTTAGGCATGTGAAATGCTTTCCTAAATTCAGCTTCAGTGCCTGCAATTTATTCCTCCATAAACCATCATCTTCAGAGAATAAGATGGTCAACTAACTGTTGCAAGATTCAGCTGAATATTGTAGCAACTGTGCAGAGTATAATGCTCAAGAATTACAGCGTAAATGCATGCTTAGGCACAGCATTCCGTGGTTTGCCATTTTACCAGTTGAAGTGTTGAATAAAACCTGCAGAGCATGTTGCTAATTGGAATGGAGGGAGGCCTTCTCTTTTTCTGGAGTGGAGCAGCTGCTGGCAATAAAGCCAAACTGCCTATTTTTTAGCGACAAGACAATAGAGAGGTTACTCCACCTACAGAAAGACAGACAAGTTATAGCATAATGTTATAGAGCATGCTGGAAGAAATTGTTCATACTGAAAAAAATACCACTATCATTTAGCTGTTACCATTCCTTGATAAGTCAGGTAACTTCTTAAATTAATAATAATATTTTCTTACCAGGTATCAAAGATATGGCAGAGGAGGAGAATCTTTCTGAACTAAGCAGTAATCAAAATGTAAAATATAAGGCTGAAATTCAGCGGGACCTTTAGAACAAATATCTAGGTTTTAAAGGCTGTGGTACTGAAACCCCTAATCCTTAGGGACATACTATCATGCACAGAAATTTCACCTTTATCCACATACACCTCCATATTTGCTCAATAATGCCAAGTCCTGTTCTTGTCCTTCCTTTGAGGGAGCAGATAAAGAGAGAAAAAGAAGTCTGGCTCATTTGCCTACTTGTATCTATGAATTCCCTCCCCTGAGTTTTGTTAGCAGACCTGCTGAAAGCAAACTACAGCTGATCAGGAAGTTTCCAACTAAAAAGACTGTCCTTTGAAGCCAAAATTCTGCTCAAAGAATGTCAGAGTAAATAAACTCTGGATGTACTACAAGCACAGAACATTTTTGTCCTTGTTTCACTGAGGCAGGTGCTTCAGAACCAGAATTGCAGAGGTCTGCAGCTCTGGTGAAGTTTTATTTAGGATCCAGAGCGTGAAGCTTCTTGCTACAGAGACAAAGATGTCTCTTGCAGGAGTTCAGGTTCTCACTCCCCTGGAAGCTCCTGCAGCCCAAGTGGGTAGAGTATCCTGGCATCTCTCAGAGACTGAAGAAATACCCACACTACCCTCAACTGTCAAGGGGGAACATATCCTAAAGTTGACAATAGGGGTAAAAACTGCAAAGATGTGTGTGAGGAGGAGAGGACAAAGCTGACATTGCTCTGATCTGTTGTGGAGGCCAGTGGCCCTGCTGACCAGGATTCTGACAGGGCCTACTGGTAACTCAGCCCCTAGGGCTGTGTTACCGTCCACATTCACAGTGATCCATAGTTCTTTCCCAAGGCACCCCAAGGCCTTATATACATTTATTTTAATTCCATTCTCCCAGCTGGCCCCTTGGCCTTCCCGCCCCTTTTGTCCTTATATGGAATTTCTCCAGAATGTTCTCCCTAGTTCGAGGCCCCATTGGCCCCTTCTCGTTGGTCCCTCCTTCTGCCCCTCCTCATTGGTTCCCCAGCCCATCCATCAGCATTGTCCCGCCCCAGCCCGCTCCCTATTGGTTGTTGTAAACCCCGCCCCTTTTGGTACTTAAGGGCCGGGTTCCCCTTTTTGGGGTCTTTGTTCCTGGACCCTCCAGGCTGCGGAATAAACCGGGCCTGGAACCTGCACAGAGCCCCCTCTGTGCTCCTTGTGCCGCTGGGATTGCTTCTCCCCCGTGCTGTGTGTGCTGGGCACTGTGAGTGTGAGTGTGAGCTCCTGCATCGTCCTGCTGCCTCAGCCTGGGGAGATGCTCTCGGAAGGTCGCAGCCCTGTCCAACCAGTCACCCCCAGGGCTCTGTGATAATTTGTTCTAGACAATACGAGCAAGACTACCTATTCCTTCTAGAATGAATGCACACAGAATTTCTTCCTAGTGGTATTTTTAGATAAGCTTTTACTGAAATTATTTCAAACACATAGAGGATGTTACTGTTGTTAAAAACGAGGTCCTTTTCTGTTAAAGTTAAAAGGTTTTTAATAAAAAAAAAAAAAGAAAAGACAAAGCAAAGGAATTACGGAGTGCGGGGATGCAGGGTGTACTGGCACAGAGCTAGAGCACACCTTTCCAAAAGAGAGACTTTGTTTGTATAATTTTTTTTTACTGTTACAGCTTGTTGTATAATTCAAATGAAGTTCTTCTGAAGAACTCAGTCCTTTGTCAATTCCCGGCAGAGGAGTCTCTTATCCAGGAATATCTTGATACAAGTAGAAGTTTGCATAGTTGTTTGTCAATTTGGCAAAGGAGTCTCTTATCCAGGAATATCTTGATAGGAGTAAATAGCCCTTGCTTGAGGGGTGGTTTGTGAGTCATATTTAACATAGTAATGTTAGTTATTTCTTAACTATGGAACAAAAAGAGAATGACTACATTTCTACACAAACACTGCTTCTACAAGGATCAGTATTATACACATAGCATTCATTATTTGCGAAAAACCAACATTATCATATGCATTTATAACACTGTAAAGGTAATTTCTATATGAATCCAGCTTTATGTTGGCATGGGGTCCTCAACAGTCTATTTAGACTGCGGTGGCAATGGTAGTTTTGTTGGGGCAGATTTTGAAACTTGCTCTGAGACCTGCCATTTCCAAAGAGAGGAAGGCATTTTCTCAGAGAACTCTTAAGCGCTGGGGTTTAAGCCTTTTTTTTTTTTTTTTTTTCATTTGGATCTTTTTATAGTTAAGAAAATATCTCCTATCACTGTCACAGCTCCGTCACCTCCCTCAGCATTTTGTTGACTCCCCTTTCTGCCCTTTTGCCATTTAGCACATCCCTTCTTCTTTAGCCTTTCTCATGCATGCTCCTCTTCTCTCTCCTGTTCCCGTTGAGACTGAGTTTGGCTCCCCTTCTTTGCCTGACACATTTCACTTGTCCATCTCACTCCCCAGAAGGCTGCTGGCTGCTCAGAGTGTGCAAGGACAGCATCATGTCCTTTTCTGGCTCTGAATGCTGAGCATATGCTGTCACAGCTGAGCAGAGTGTGACAATCACAACCCAGCCAGCAACATCCCCTCCTGGACTGTGCCTGAGTGCTGACTCCTCTGCCAGTGCCATGGCAAGACCCATTGCAGCAGCAGGAGAGGTCAGCAGCCTCTGGGAAACCCCACACCCCGTGTTTTTTACCCATGGTAATAAGTTTGCAGTGAAAAAGCTGAATGACTTGAAAGGTCGTGGCCCCTCAGTGCTCCCGTCCATTTCTCTATACCCCCATCACTGCTGACTGAGGAATATTAAGTTAAAAAGCAACCTTTTGCTGCTTTTAGTACTCTGCCAAAACTAAATAGCTCATATTTTGTAGCATAGAGGAAGACTCTGGATGTAAGATGGGACACACACAGAGTGGGAACAGAGGCTCTAAAGCTATTCTTCAGCTCTCAGACTGAGCCTTTTCAGAGGAGCTTTATTCTCTGTATGGTTTGATAAAGGAAATCAGCACTGCCACTTCTGTGATCAAGAAAGGTGAATTTTCACTGTAAAAAATGTTAGAATTTTTCAATTTTAAAAATTACAAGCAGAAACATCTCATATTGAAAGTGAAGCAAAGTCTCATTGGTAATTTGGAACAAAATTAGAAATAGTCATGTTACTATAGTGATATTTGTTAAGTAGTCATTAGCTCTGGGCAAACACAGAAAATATTTTTCCATGGTTGTCACAGGAGTTATAATGATCAGGTAATATTATTTAATACTTTCTTAGTGATTTTGAAGCATCATGTTGAAGTACTTTACAAAGGTCAGGATGAGCATTATTGTTAAGGAGTGAATGGGAAAGAAATCTCATTAACAGCAGCGGGGTGCAGATGACAACATAGCACAAGCTTCGTGTGAGGACTGTGTCACAAGATGCTGCTAATGAAGAAAGCTCTGGTTGGCAGACCTGGTGTCTATTCCCCCTTATTTCAGAGGGTATTGTATATAATATATAGCTTTTGAGCATTTTTTATATTGTGCAGTGCAAGAAACTGCTTCCAATATCTGAAAAAGAATAAAAATCTGAAAAAAAGAAGCCTTTTAGACCCACGTAGTTGCTCCTAGAAAGTATGAACCGTTTTTTTTGGCTGTGAGAGCATATACAATCACATGTCCACATATGGAGAAAGATAAGGGAAAAATTAATCATTGGATTTGGGGATTTTATAAATGGGAATTTCACAGGGCTGTTGATTTTAGTTGGTGAAGGAGACTGAATTCTATTTTCAATGGTGGTTCAGAACTACCTGAGAAGACTTCACATTATCCCTTGGCAGTTTTTAAATTTATGGTAGTTTGTGAGAGTTTTTCTCAAAATTCCTATGCTCAGGATTAAATGTGAGAGGGTCAGCATTTCAGCTTAGAGTCTCAGTAGCATTTATATCTCTGAATTCAAAATTTCAGGTCTCCCAGTTAGCTGGACTTGGAGGTCTCCATGAATCAGTAGAAAAGGTATTTCCTATGTACCTTTGGGAAGCAGAGAGCATTAATCACATCATATTCTGTGATCTAATGTTACGTCTGCAAATGAGATTTCCAGTTACTGCCAGAGTTTCCGGCAACTGCTAGACATGTGGGTTTGGATCCCATATTTCTAGTTTGATAACTGTAATCTTAGCTGTAACTCATTTACAGACTAGTCTGGTCCAGTCAAAATATCCATTTCATTAGGACATGGTTAGGCAGACATTCTGGCAGCAGCAGCAGCTTCTGGAACTCCATTAAACATGCTCAACCTTGCTTTTCTCAGGAGATGGCAGCAGTAGCATTCCTGAATTGGCTGCAATCATTTCCATTTACTTTGGGAGACAGGTGTAAAGCAATAGTTGCATGGGAAACAACCTCTTACCCCTGAAAAATCTTCCCTGCAGTCATGTGGAAAATTATGCTTAGAAATACAGACCCGTGGGTGTTTTGTGCAATGAGAGTGATAGTTGAAGGGGTGCAGATAAAGAAATACGAGAGTTAGCTGGACCTTACCTGAATTTTTCATATGTAATCCAAAGCAAGTCTTTTACTTTTGGAGCCATCCAAACAAGGCATTTCAAGCAATATTGTGGCTGGGTAGCACCACTGCACGTCACTGCTGCCAGCTCACCTGCAAAGGTCCCCTCTGTCAACACAGCAGAGGGCTGAAGAAGGAGGGTGAGAGACCACCGACAGTGCTTGTGCTTGCTGGCGAGCAGGATTTTACTCTGCCATGAAGATGAGGCAAGGGGTAAAAGAGAAGATAGGCAGCAACATAACAGAAGTAGCAGGAAGCAGAGAAGGCTCTTTTATATTTTAATCCATATGGGTTTTTTCTGATGCTGTATTGAGAGCACCTGAGCACTTACGTACCATGACAAACAACTTTCATGTCTGGTTTGTACTATAATCCTTCCCCCAGGGGGAGAAGCAGAGGCAAAAATTTTGTTTTCATTTTCATTTGTTTTTCTTTAAATCCATGTGCTGCTGTGAGCCTGGAGTGGTCAGAGGTGGGTCCCTGGCAGCAGCAGATGGAGGAGCTCCCTTTCAGTGCAATGCTCCCAGTGGGCCATGCATGGACAGGATCCATCCTGCTCACAGAGATCCTTTGCACCAAATATACAGAGAGGGGGAGGACTCTCTTCCACTCAGATGTACAGAGTGAGATTTATTAATATATCTTGGGCACAAGTTCACCATTTTTCTTATACCAATGTGTTTAGTTTTGTTCTAGATGCTATGAAAAGCTTGTATGCAGCTCAGAAAGAGATTTAATACATATACAGCATCCTGACTTGCAGACAAAGGTAGCTATTTTACTTCATGTTACCTGGAATTTTCTAGGGCTCTGGACTTCACACTCAGCTATATCAGAGAGCCTCAGTCCAGCTGACAGGTGACAAAAGCAAGAATAGGCATTGCCCTGCCCTTACCCTACGCTGTTTGCCAGTTGAAATCTGTGTTCCATTTCAGCCTGCCACTTTTCATCAGTGCTTTGATCACACTCAAGTATGAGATGGTATCAATGGCAATGATATAGTGATCTGTGACAAAAGATGACTTATATGTATTTCTCACATGTGATTCCAGGCTTCTTGTTCTTGATTAGGAAAAAAAAACTCCAAATGCTCTTTATTAATGTAATGGCTGCTCGAAAAAGAAAAATAAAACAACAGAAGAAACAACCCCACAAACAAAATTTTAAAATTACAGAAAATACCATAATGCTGTGCTTTTTTTCCTACTTAGTTCACCTAGGAATCCCATGTAAGGAAACAGGCTTTCCTACACAAAGATGGTAACTTGTCTCAGATCCACAGCTGTTCCCCCGTCCATTTCTGCGGTCTTGGATAGGCTGTAGGTTGCCCTGAGCCAGTGCCTGAGTGTCTGATAAGTGCCCAAATACTGAGTGACCCTTGAAGCTGCTTGAGTGCATCATCTGTGGTTAAGTATTTAACAGGATTTGTTGTCATTATTTTCACTAACCCATCCAATAAATCTGGCATGTCCCAAGCCTTCTGACATATTCACAGCTTCCTTCTGCCTGATGCTTAGAGAGGGTGCAAAGGGCCGATTTTTTGTAGGACGCAACAGGAAACCTGTAGATTTTGGGTCTATCTTTGATCTTAAAAAAAAAATTAAAAAGGCAGGGGAAGGAGAAAGGAGCTGCAGATAAACTACTTTTGCTTTAAGGTGGAGAAATGAAGCATCGGAGTTATTTATTCATTCATGTGCTTGGGGTGACAAATAAGGAAGAAAAATTGAGTTTCTTCAGGGGAGGACTTCTCTCTTTCTTCCCAATGCTCCTAAAAGAGACAGCTTCTAAGAAGGGCAAGGCAGGTGACTTTTGCGGAAATAAAGTTAATATGTTTTCTAAAATTATGTATCTTACCCCTGTCCAGAGCAGGCATGTCAAGAGCTAGAGTCGACACATGAAGTTTTTGTGACAGCTGGAGAATTATCATTTAAGAAGGCCATAGCCAAGACTGTGATAGTAATTATCTGTAGGCCAGAAGAAACAGGAGAGGCTACAGAAGAAGAGTTATTTTGTGGGAGCAGCAGTCTTCATCTAAAAACTCAGGAGTATTTCTGTACTTCCTTTCACATCACACCCTTCTGATTTCAAATGGTGTTTGAAATGGTGTGGAGAGGTGAGTGATCTCTGGTTTGTTGTTTCTAGGTGGCACAGCTGGATCTTGTCTAGATCTTCTCTCTCTGCAGCTGAGAAACAGGTTATTAGTGGTAGAGGTACGGTTTTGAGAGAATAGTTTATAGAAACATCAAGTACTTGCTATTAAAAAAACTGCTCTCAGTTGTCAGACATTTTACATTCTCTTCTGTCTTTGAAAGCAAAAACTGAGCAAGGGGACGAAATGTAATCTTTTCCCAGTTAAA
Source organism: Petroica traversi (assembly GCA_025920805.1). Lineage (NCBI taxonomy): Eukaryota > Metazoa > Chordata > Aves > Passeriformes > Petroicidae > Petroica > Petroica traversi. The sequence goes on along the minus strand of JAHLSL010000009.1, from coordinate 8,895,495 downwards.
ATGGTAAATTGTAGTTGAGTAGGGATCAAAATTAAGGTGGTGAAATGCAGGAAGAGCTTGTTCAAAACCTGAGCAGGGTTTCAAAACCTGAAAGGATATGACCATGAGCAGCCTTCTCCAGCTGCTAAGTTAAACATGATTTGAGCAAGGAGTCAGGCAATGTAACCTTCAGAAGTCAATTCCAACTTTAGTTATTCTGTGATTCTCGTAAAAAAAAGGATCACAGATGAAATTAAATGAGTCCATAAAAAGTGACTTTATTTACTAAAATGAAACCCCGCATCTAGCTGCAATTCTGTTCTAAAGAGAGCAAGTAGGAGAAGGTACAACTCCTTTATGCATTTCTTTTCAGTATCTCTTTACTGCAGTCCAGCAGGAAGAACTCAGTTAATATTCCCATCCTCTGAACAGAAGCTTTGCTTCCTCTTTAATCAATCATCTGCATCTCGGGCACTCTCTTCTTCTTTACCAGATTTTCAGCTCAGTTGCAAGATGTGCTGATTGCTTCCCATGGTGAGACCTATAGATACACCTTGATTATTTTAAGGTGTGTGAGATGGAAGAGTGAATTTTACTGGAAATGTTCAGCACTGAGTTTACCATTAAATTTAGTGTGCGTGACAGACAAGAGCCTGACAGCATTCCAGACTTGTGCTCTGGTAACTCTCTGCACCTAGGAGGGGCAGCATTTAGGACCATATCACTATGTACTGGGATATTTCAAGACATGGATACAGGGAGAACCTTGAGATGAAAACAGTCACAGGTAATAGAATTGCTTGGTTTGTAACGTCTGGAGGTGGTCACCTCTGGACTATGGAGGTGATAGAATTTTCAGAGGATTTGGTGAAAAAAGAAGGCATGTAATGGCAAATGAAAATTGCCTTAGAAAATAGAGGTATTTCAGTCTTTAATAAACACATGGAATTATTCATATACTTGCTAGGTTCTCAATTAGTGGTAAACCTTGAGCGTCTGTGAAAAACCTCCAAATACTTCACAGTGGTGATTCAAAAGGCATATGAATTGCTGGGAATTCTGAAAAAAATGGAATTTAAAATAACACTGGGGTTATATGAATAAATACTTTACATTCAGCTGGTATGCTGATGATCCCCGTTCAAACAGGATAGTAGAAGAAGAAAATTATTAACAGTATGTGAGTCAAGATGAATAGCCAGGGAATTCTTGGGAAAGAAAAGTATCATAAGCCATGAACAATAATATTGAATAAAAAATTAATGCTTTTCATTTCCTGTTTCTGTGTTACAAGTGGGGAAGGAGGAGGACAACCAGTGAACCAAATTATGAGTTAACAGCCTGGCACTGTTGGTAGGCAGGATGCATTATACAAATACAGCTGGGCAAAGGATATCAGCCTCTAGAGTCCAAAGGTCAGGATAAAGAAACAACGAGCCTGAAAAAAGGAGGTTCCCAATTGCATTAGGTCTCCACAAACAGTTATTATGAACTGCTGAAACACAATGATCAGAGTCCCAACACTGCACATTTAGCTGAGTACTGGGCTCTGCGTCCTTTTACTCATTGTACTGTTACTCAGGAAAATGCAATTTCTTACACAACCCTGGGATGCTGTCTGGCACATCAAGGAAGGCAAATCCTGCATGCTTCCAGTCTCCTCTTGCTGTGATGTTATTCTTCTGCTTTTGTGGCACGGTTTATTTAAAGGGGGGGGAGAAAATAGTACAACATTGAAAACACAAAGGCAGCCAGGACTCACACCACCTGTTTTCCCCTGGTGCTTTTGTGTAGTGTTCGACTGGGTAGACTTCGGCAACAGAAGTGCACATTCATTGACACAACAGGTGGTTTTAGCCACAGCCTTCAACTTTGTTTAACTGTTATCCCAGAAAATCAGATTTGCTATGACTTTGTGTCTGTAATATTACAGCAGTTCACCTTAATTAGACACAGAAACTGACTTTGAAATCCCTGTTGTCCTTCTGGATAGAAGGATCAGCCAAAAGTCTTGTTCCTATGCTAGGTACTTGAGATTTTGGTCTTCCAGTTTGTCTAGTGAGGACATGAAGATGTGCTGAAAGCAGAACTGACAGAGTTCTGACTCTGGCTTGTTAAAAATTCACAAATAAGGGATAATGACAAAATTGTGCTGAGCCTTTCCTTACACTTGACACAAACTCAGGATTTTAAAGAACAATTTGCAGTTATTGGACGTATTTAAACATTCTTTCCACTCTGCATTAATTTCTCAGAAATCTCTTTCTCAAGCATGTACTCATAGGCTGTGACAATGTCACCTTTTAATTTTGCTCATCAAATAAATTCCCAGAATCTCGATCAAAAACTGGGCTTTTTATTCAGTTACACCATGTCATGGTTTCTCCCTGACTCAATTCTGATTTACATGCCTCCATTTTGAAGTCTGAGCTTTTGTTCTGGACAATCTGTTCCAGGCAATGCATTAATATCACTTTCTAAATCCTCAAAATTTACCCTGGTCATTATTACCTTGTGGGTACTACTCCTGTTCAAAAGTTTTTAACCATATCTAGTGTCATTCTTCTGGAAGGGTGTGGGGTTATTAAGTTTGCCTGATTTACTCATTTTAAAATGAACAGAACTGCTCAAGTAGTCTAAGGTTTCTAAAAGATTTCTGTGAACAGTTTCTGCTTTTGAAAAGGTTTTGCATTATAAGTATTCTGCATTTTGTAAATTGCTTCTATTGAATCCCTGCTGTTTAACAAAGTCCTAAATTACTCTGGGAGACAAAGTATTTTATCACTGTATGGCAAAATTTTACTCTTTGCTGTCTTTCTTTACTGTGGATAAATGTACTTCTATATTCTGCCTTGTATCCATAACTATTGGCAATTCTATCTTCTCTGTTAATTCTTAGAATTTTCTTTGTTCAGGCTCTGCCCTATGAACTTTTAACCAATTAATATTTTTTTCTGCAACAGGTTACTTCTCCTTTTGCCTTCCTTCTCAGTGTTTCTCAATTCCTTGTTTCTTATTCATATAATTCCAAGTACCACAAAGGTCTTATCTTGTGAATGTTACTGTAATATAAATACCAGAAGACAAATACTTCTGATGTATATAAATGCAGACATGTGTACACACACCTAGACACATACATAAGGGCTTTATATATATATACATATATATTTTTTTATTATTATTTTTTTTTTTACCTTGTCTCTTAACCAACTTTGTTTTCCAATCATTGTTTTCATCTGAGCAGAGGGTTTACAGTTTTTGGTATTGAATTTCCAGTCATGTTCACATAGTTCTGTCCAATTTTACAAATTATTCATTTCCCCTTTTTTTTTTTTCATTTTTAAGAATACCTCATTATCAAGAAAATTTCTGTTCCTCATTCTGTTTCCAAAAAGCCATTATAAAAAAATCATGATTTCATCTGTGCTCAGTGATCACATCTACACAACCACAAAGATCGCAGTGAGGCTCTTCTTGTGCTTCCAAAGTATCTCATATTATTCCTGGTTTCAGGCTCTGTGATCCAAACCTTACTTATCTGTCAAGATGAGGCCCTTTGCATTGAGTCCCTTTGCAGAGTTCCTTTGCATTGAGGAAGGAAATCTGACTTAAGACATAAACATGAAAATATAAGTTAGTATTGGCAGTGTCACACAGAACTAAAGCCCTCATGATAATGCAGTATTCCCTCATCACTTTCAGCGAATAGTCGATGTGTAAGATGCTGCAATATTCTCTTATCTGCTCTGGGGTTTTTTATTACCAGAATTTACACAAATTTATGTTTGAAGTCTTGTAATAAGTGATACTGCACAATCCAAGACACTCTGTTACCCAGATATGAGACCAGCAATTTCTGAGCCTGTCAACTTTTTGCCCTTCAGCCGACTTAATTGACCTGAAATTGAATCTACCCAATAGCTGATCATGTCAAAGTTCCCACGACATCTCAGTAATAGTTTTAAGGTGAAATGTATGCCCTTTAATGAGCAATGCTGATTACTTTTGTTCATTAATCAGGTCCCTTATATTGCTTTATATGCAATTAGAGTTTTTTTTGCTCTTCATGTGCTTTCACGTCTAGATTAATTTTGCAAAGCTTATTTTGGAACTCAGCTCCTCTTTTCATTTTTTCTCTTTTATCTAAATGCCTTTGGATTTTTTTTATCTGGGCTGTCCCCTCAAAGCTTTCATTAAATGGACATAGATTCCAACCAAATTACCCCTTTACCTTGTGAAAGACTAACCAAATGCTCTAGAAGAAGAGAGAACATCTGTCATTTAACAACTAACTTGCAAGAACAAAGCAGCCAAAAAAGCTTAGTCTTTCTAGTGAAAGATGAAAAAGCCAGGAAAACCCCCTGGCTGTGTTCTACTTTCACCTCACTTCTAAGTTTCCCTAAAGCCAAAGCCATCTATGGGCCATGAAGGCAGCATCCTTGGGCCCCCACCTTCAGTGTATCCTCATCACTGATTTCACAAGTCTTGAATCTCCAAGTGCACTAGAGGCTACAATAACGTAGAGCTACCCAGCCAACCTTAAGTGAAAGCACTTGACATTACAGTTTGCAATGGCCATAGTCCTAAAATTGTAATTTACTAAAGAGGCAGGGACAATTAACTTAATTTGACTTCTTTACTGCCTGCTCCCCTACTGCCAAGACTTGAACAAACCTGTCCTTTTCTTTCTTCTTCTTCTTCTTCCTTTTTTTTTTTTGTATCAGTACTGAAAACCAGTTTGATACTGAAATACCTCACTGCAGACCTGCCAGTAGCTGTACTTAGTGACACCTTGTGTCTCTGCCTCAGGGAGATAGCACACCATCTGCTGTCTCGTCCTTTACAGGATGTTCTCTCAATTCCATTTGGGGGAGAAGGCATCACACCAAACTCCATTCTGATCTGCAAACTTGTTTTAAACATTATATCCTTGTACAAGGAATTAACCTAAACTTTTATTTGAAATCTTTATTTTAAACCAACACTGACAAACTGACTATTGTTTCTTGAACCTTGCTTGATTTTTTTACCTGACATTTATGGAAAAAAAAAAAAAAAAGAACAATGAAAAATAACCTGAACCCAAATCATAAAGCTTCTATCACAGCTAAGTTCAAAACAGGCTGGACTGTTTTGGACAAATCTGTATGACTCTTTTGGATATATGGCATCTGTTTTATGGATTTACTTAGTTTTCCTACAGCTAAAAATTGTGCAACTGTGTATTCCTGTCCTCTTTCTTCACAGTAGCTTCTCTTCCTTCTTGGCCAACAGCCACCTACAATATCAACTGCAGTGTCATGTTCTGCGACCTAATGAACTGGCATCAAATTCTTCTATTTTCCTCCCTGTTGGCATGAATGCAACCATTCTTCTCTACCTCCCTGTCCTGGTCTTCAGCTTGTGATTTCCATTGGCTATGAGTCACAAATCTCTCTCTCTCGCATTCCTCAGTGGCTGGTGTTTTCTCCTTTGAAATTTTGTCTTATCTTAAAATATATCTCATCTCTACTTATTTGCCTAATTTATCACTCTTCTGGAACAGCCATCATTTTGCACTTTATACACAGGATGTTTCTCCTGGCTTGTGGTAGGGAAAACCCCACAGTTTGTCCATTTTCAGAAATAACCACTGTGGTTTATGACTTCTGAACACCCTGCTGAATCTAGCTGCTAAACATATTTTCAAAGTAAATATTTGAAAAGCTATAATGTATCAGCATGGATTTACATATAAACGGAAGACCTATTGGGTGTGATGAAAAATGTACTCTTTTGGTTGTTCTGTTTTTATAATTCATCAGATGCAATGTCTAAAATTAGCCAGTGGCCATTTGTAGAGGAAAAAATACTGGATTAGATAATATCACTGAATTGGAATGGAAGGAAATTTTCAAGCTCTGTGTGAAATACCATAACCTTGACAAGTCATTATGTGCCAAAATGTTCTGAAGGAGTTTCCAAATGAGATGAAGAGTAAACGTAACTGCTGCATTTTCAGTCTCCCTGTCTACAGCAGTAACAAGTAATGGTAAATACAGAAAAAATTTCTTGATGTAGACAGCTAGATAGAAATCATCAACTATGTGTTCTCATAAAGGCTTTTACGTGATTTCCAGTTTGCATAATTTTATTTTTATATTGCAACTTGAAATTAGTAATCAGATGAATGAGACTTCTTAATAAGTATATTGTGGATGGGACAAGAATAAGTCCTTGAACACAAGAAAAGCATTGTAAGAACACTCACAAATATAGTTAAATATTCAAATCAGTAGAACTACAGGAAGAGTAAGGTGAGGTAAGTAAATAGCAGCCAGGATTTAAACTCCCTCTTGTACTTCTTTGTATTGCAAAAGCATGATAGCACTGATGTGGAACACAACTGCCCAGGCTTACTAGCTCTGAAGATCCACCACTCATAAAATTTTAATAACCTTTATAACATGCAGCTTTTCAGAGATAAAGAACCTGGCTGTAAAATTACCAACAGTCTTTGTAAAGACTAAAATTGCAGAACAGCATCTGGACTAAGATGAGCTTGAAGAAAATACAAATGCTTACTCCAGAATTACTCAGGCAACACTGTAAAAATGTTGTATTTCAATATAAATTAATTGAGGGAAGGAAAGTTGTTGCGTTTTGGTTCATATCACTCTTCACAAAATGTGGTTCCTGCCAGGTCTCCCTTTGAAGTACAGAGGTTTTGTTATTAAAGCCAATGTCCTATGTTAGTACTCTAAACCAGACTCTACTTCAATTATTCATGTGTATTGCATATAAATATGCAATTACTCTTGAAAACAGACACTCTTTAGGATAATTTCTAAGCCTTTTCCTTTATATATATATATATATATATATATATATATATATATGTTCATAGCTCTTTAGGGGGTAATATTTTAGCCCAATTCTTTGTGGTAAATGCATCTTCATATCTTCAGAAGTAAGAAATTAGAAAAACAGTTGGAGCAGTGAGGACAGTGGTCAGGAAAACTTGATTTTGGGGGTGAGAGAGAGGCCCCTTGGCCGTATAGAGGTCATACAGGAGACAAAGCTGATAGAGAAAACAGAGGAGAAGAATCAGAAGAATGGAAGTCAGAAAGGAGCAGGGACATCAGTCAGGAAATTGGGATGGACAAAGAAGCTGATAAAGGACGGATCTTCACTGAAGATGCAATCAAATTCCAGGGGAGAACCTAGTCCCAGCAAGAACATGCCTGACAGCAGAGAGACAGTAGGGGAAAGGAGGAATGAAGCTGGTGTCTGAGAGGACGGTGTTTGCTGGAGGCTTGTGGCAGAATGAGAGGTCTGTTGGCAGACATCAAGTCTGCAGCAGCACTAGAAAAGAGTAGCCAAATGTAATCGCTTGTGTTTGGTAGCAATTCACTGCCTTTCTAAGAGGGCCTGCCCTTCTCTTTCTGTCCTGCAGCTTTCAGCATCCTGAAAATATGTATGATGCTCTCCATTATGTAAAAAGCTTTTTTTTTTTTTCCTGTTCAGACTCCTAGAGCATGCCAGGTGGCATGGAAGGCAGAACAGTTGCACAAAATACCCTTTTTATATCAGGGAGCATTTAAATAGTGCTGTTCATAGAGTGTGGCCCTGTTCCCACTGAAGTCAGTGGGTGCTACTGAGCAAAGCTACCACAACGAGTTTTAGCCTTATGCTTTTGAGGCACTGTCCCGTTATAGTCCACACCTCAAATAGCATCTTCCCTCTAACAAACAAGCAGGGATGGATGGGAGCAAGCTGCTTCCCTGGCTGTTTCCTGCAGCACTATTTTATACTCACCGTCTGCCCACCCATCTGTTCAATCTCTCTTACAAAAACTGAAAACATTCCGGCTTTTTAAATGGGTGAAAAATGCCTCAAAAGAGGAATGAGTACTGTGAGATCTCCATGAAATGACTACTAGGCTTTTCCCAATTAAAGGAGATATAACTTGAAAATTAAGAATACTTTTTCTTTTTGAAGGACATGGTCTCTTTGAGAAATTTGTGACAGCGGTGTATTTTTCCAAGGATTTAGCAAAAAGATAGCTATCAATTCTGGTGCCGCTGAGTCCCTATATATGGATTCATGGCTAATACTGAAGTATTTGACAGAACAAAACTTCTGGCTGATGTTTCTGGAAGCCTTTGCCTGTAGTGTGAGCCACACTACAGCTCTAACCTGAGTTCACCAACCGACAGGAATATTCCCATAAATACGGGGAAGCCACCAGCCCTGGGGAGCACTTCACAGCCAAGATCCATATGATGGTACCTTCAGTCACAGATAAAACTTTGGAACTTCTGACCAGGTCTTGGCTCACAGTTACTTTAAGGATGGCAGGTTGGTCTTTGATATGTGAAACAAGATCAAGGTGAAGCTCGAAGTGGGCAATGAGAACTGCTGAGGCAGGGGCCTTCCCACAATCCCAAATCTCTGTAGAAGCAATCCTCAGCTGATCCAGGCTGCTGTCTGGCTTGCTGTACTGCCAGGGGCTGCCTCTCTTAAGAGGTGATCACTCCTTGCCTGTGTTTTAGAAAAGCATCCATAGAAAAGTCAGGTGACAGCAAGGATACTCTCTTAATGAGGCCACGATCCTTTTGTAAACTGAGCAAGAAGAAAGGTTTTTGGGTCAGAGAAGAGGAAAGAGATCTTCTAAAGTAACCAAATAAAGAGACCCTTTAGGAACCTTCTTGGAATGATGAGGTAAGGCAACTTGGAGTTATAGATTGTCTTGGAGGGGCATGTTGAGCTGGCAAAGACTCAGTAATACCCCTTGAGCAGGGAAGGAATTTGCTTGCTTTTAGATACATTTATAAGGATCACTGTTAAGTCACCTAGACTCCAAACCTCAAAGTCCTACTGATGACTTTTCAAGTGACTGCAGAATAATTTCTCCAACACCCCCAAACAGAAAACTCTATTAGGAATTAGGTCTGGATGAACATGGGGAGTGACTCATTATGTTTTATAGCCCTTAAGTTTTGCTCTTTTGGTAATTAAATCAGTTTATTCATGAGCTTTCCAGGAAGGGGAAAGAAAAGATAGAGTGAAGATTCTCCCCATGACAGGAGGGAACACTGCTGCTGAGGCTACCTTGGCTTTCGCACAGATGAAGGCGGGTGGGCATGAAAAATTGCATGTATGGTAACAGACACAACTGAAAAACAGCCTCTAGACATCATGTATTTCAGAGCTGTATTTGTCTTCTTATAAAAGTAGCCAAGTTCAATCAATGTCTCTCTCATATGGAACCTTTATAGTGTTCTAGTCTTAGATGGGGAACGGCTACTAATGACAGCTGTTCATTTAAGAAACAGTGAAAAGTATACTTCTTGTTTATCAGAGTGGGCTGGTGCTGAACTTCATCTCTTCTTGACTTCTTAAAAACCTAAGACAGCTCAGCACCCTCGCTGTTTTTCATGGTGTGAATAATGCCTTTTTTCATTGAAATCAAGGTTTATGAAAGAGTCTCTTCAAACTTTCCCATTTGAAGCTTATGGCTTAAGCTGTTATCTGAAGAAAAGGAATCATGCACAACACAGGAATGAATTTTAGCTTGAATTACAGAATGCAGAGTCAGATCTCAATAAAAATGAATCAACTAGGATTTGGGATATTTTTAAACAGTACTTTCAAATCAAATTGTTGACAATCTTTCCCATACAGAGGGCATCTTGCAGTATTAAAGAATAGCCTTATCAGCAGACAATGTGCACTTCAAAGACTTAGTCTGTTCCACTAGGCTTGTCTCCAGTTAGAAAAATAAATATTAGAAACTCTGAGCAGCTGCACTGAGCAGGAAAAGACTCAGGCAAGTTTCTAGCTGAGAGAATATTGTCTACTGCTCCTTCTTTGGAGTGGAAGAAGGTTGAGTACTCCCTCTGGTACAAATGGTGCCAATATTCATCTTAAAAGATCAATCCAATAACAATTACTCTCATTTTGTGCCATATATAGACTACAAGTCCCACTCGGCAATGCTTCATAGTGCTGCAGGTCAGAAGAAAGCTTGCAGGATATTGGAACTGTATTCAGTGCATGATGAAGTTTTGTATTAAAAGTTTTTACAAAAGACCTGTTTCTGCAGGCAGACTGCAATATTTCTGACAGATTCTAACCATAGTTTTCCTAAAATTGCAGTCTTCTGGTGTTTAGTTAAAAGGGAATATTTTTCTGCACTTTGAAATAATAGCGTTTCTCAGGTGATGTGAGAATTTTTATTTTTATAAAATTATTTTCTTGTTAGGGAAGCAAAAAGAGATTGAATAAGGCAGACTGCCTAAAACAAATTTCAACTTCATCTGAAAAGCTGGTCGAATACGTGTTGCAGTCAAATATATTTTTTATGTCCTAAGGTCAAGTATCTCCGCATTTCAGTATTAGCCTTAAGAAAGTACAACTGACCAAAATGGGGATCAAATATTAGAACAAAGGAAAAAACAGTGGGGATTTGTGGAATCAGAGCTTGCTTTGCTGTTTCTGGCAGGTATTTGCACACTGAAGTCAGGATGTTCTCAGTACTTCTGTGATAGGAGGCAAGGCTGGAGTGTGCCAGCCAGAGCAGAATGCTAACGCCACTCTTTGTGCCACTCCTGCTCTTCCCAGACCTGTGTACAACTACTGCTCATATCCAATTCCCACATGGCTTGTGTAATCTTTAGATGTTGGAGCTCAGCAGTCATTACAGACCTGGAGGCTTGGAGCTTCAGTCCCAGGCTCTGGAGTGTGCTGTGGGCTAAATGAGGTCCTGCGCTGTGTGGCTACGACTATAATTGCCATTGTCAGCACTGCAAGGCTGCAGCTACCATCCATCTCTAGTGGATATAAACGCATGTGCAGAAGGTATAAAGAATGTCTTAATGTGCATAAAGGTAAAAAAAATTAGGTGGTAGTCTTTAAAGGAAGAAGATAGATAACATTAAGATAGAAGCTCCCTACTCCCAAAGCAAATAACAAGTGTTGAAGAAGGTTTTCTTTTGTCCTATGTTGGCAGCCACTTTGTTAGATAATTTCTGTGTTCCAGCCAAATGATACTGCAAACAGCTTCTGGAGATTGTCTGTTGCTTATTAGGGCAGAGAGACTGTCCTTTTTATAAGAGTTGCAGACAAAGTAATAGGAAATTTCTAGCATTCAGTCTTTTTCTGCTGTGCATACTTTTGGGACTTGGAAATCAGTTTAGTGGATGAGATGTGTATCTAGCACAAGCAGTTGCACTAGAGATGTATTTATTTTCTTCTGAAAACAAAGAGCTCATTAATTTAACCTTGCTATTAAGATGGAATTTCTCTCTTTAGAATTCAGAGAATGGAAAATGCAGTGAAGTAGATTTCTTCTAGACTAGGGGACTATGCAAGCAAGTAAGGAACTAAAGCATTTCTTCTCCTTCTCACTGGTCTGTTGTTACTTATAATTGTGATAGAGGAGTACAGTCTACCTTTTTCCCCAGACTCTATGAGTAGTTTTATAGGAAGCACGTAGTATGGAGGAGGACAAGCCATCCGGTGTGCTTGCCAAGTTGAAATTAAAGCACAGAACAAGTTGGAGCTTTTTGAAACAGCCTCCTAATAACTCCACAGCACAGTGGAGAGAGGCAGTCCAGTATCTCTTGGAAGACTATTTTAATCAGATGGCCCAAATATCAAAGTAAAGCTCTACCAATTTCACAACAAGCTTGTTTAAATGCAAGCAAGGCTTAGTTTGCTCAACAGAACAATTTAGAAGACCACACGGTGACGCAGATTTGTCACTTTTTTGCAGTTATGACAAAGTCCGGTAGAGTAGCTTGGCACCCTGACAAGATGCTGAGGGTGCTGGCTCTTATTAGGCTCCTGATCCATCCCTGAAAGTGCATTAGGGCAGCATTTCCTTCACTGCAGCAAAGCACTGGGACCAGAGTATGGATGCAGCTGGTCTGGGTATACCTGAGATTTTTGTCCTCTTGATTCGAGGTCAAATCCTGAGTCCTCATATAATGCATGTCAGTGAAATTTTCCCTTATCTGGTCACATAAGGTCATCTGAGAAGATTTTTTATAAACTGCATGTGGTAGAATACAGTCAATGGCTTCTCAACATGGTTTCTAAACTAAAGAGTTAGGGATTTGGTATGGAAAAAGATCTCACCTTCCTTTTTGAGTATGTTTTTCTGAAAATGAAAGGCATTTTCTTCATTCTAATGAAGAAAACCAACCAAAGTAACTTTCTTCTAAGGAGAGGTCATTAAGGTTCTGATATCTAACATTAATCTAGCTACCATTGCCTCCTTTTATAGAAACAGTTTTTTCTAGAGAGTGATTCATCTCATCCAAAGAAAGACATCTAATGTAGGTCAAAAGAATTGCTCTTTTGAGGCATCTGTTTTTCTTCTTTGACTACAAAGTCGTCTTGAGTAACACTGGTGCTTGAAAGTGAAACATCTAAGCCAGGGTAGGTCAATCTTATTTGGAACAGGAAGACAGAGAAGCTCTATGGAGGAAAGTCTGCTGGACCTCTTTAGGAGACAGACCTCACCAATGTAAGTGGTCAGTGTAAAAACATTAACCTTTATTTTATGCCATTGTTTGGCATACTAGTGACTCCTTAATATTAAGTCCTTTTGAATGTGGCTTTATGGTGCCTGTACCTTTTCTCTCTAAATTCTTGGATGAACCCTTCCTTTTCTGTTTAACCATTCTGATTTCCCACTCTTCCTCACTCTTCCTTCATTAGGTTTATCCTGACCATCTCTTTCTCTCAACCTCTTGCAGACAAGGTCCCTCTATGTGTCTAATGCACAACTGCATGAGCTCACAGCTTATCCTATGCTGTAGAGATTTAAGGAGTTATAATTGCACAGAGGAGAATCTGGGGGCTGTGGATTGTCCTTGGCAATGTCCTTTGCATTACTGGCAGTGCTCCTATATGAGACATTGGCTTTTTTTATTCCTTTTCTAACTCTGTTTTTTGTATCCTATTTTTCTGTCAAAGGGAGCTATGCTGGCTTCCTGCTTCTGCAGATGGAAGCAGCTGCCTGGGAAATTGGCAGAGCCCACTCTGAACCATGGAGAAGCCAAGTCTGTTCAGCAGGGAGGCAAAAGAGACTGCTGCAGGCAGGGGCTTTTCAGACCAGAGAGTATTTAAGCAAGTCACTCAGGGATAGATGATTCTCTTTTACGACAACAGCTTCTCTGGAAGATCTTTAGGTAGTGAAACCTGTTTGGAATTTCACTTGCAAGGTCACAGTACGTACTGGAATACCCATTCCACATGAATCATGGGGTTTGCACATTCACAGCACAAATTCTGGGAACATCTTCCACAAGGCCACCTCTCTTTTTAAAGCAATCTCTTCTAATACCCTGAGCAACTAATAGCATTATTATTGATATTCTTTGACTTAAGGTTTTTTCACCTTTACCACAGCCCTATACTTAGAACAAAGAGCATTTTCCCTTTAGAACAGCAGAAAAAAAATGAATGAGAGACAAAATGTCTTATGTTCCCTCTTATACATTTGTAGAAATGTTCTGTATAAGCCATTGGAAAGATCAAATGGATGATAGTTGTATTAAGTTTTAATTGGGTCTGCCTCCTAAGAGGTAATAGTCATGAGAGGGACAGATTCCTCTGGTGTGTAAATTGCTGTAATTTCATTTTCCACGACTGAGCTTCACAGACTCAGACAATATGAGAACTAGATCTATGAGGTCTCTCTAAATCTTCAGAGTTCATTATAAATGGATCCCACTGTAGCTAAAACTGGCATTAAGGAGCTATAAATCATTTGTTGTAGTGAGAGCAACCTCTTTATTGTTTTCAGCTTTTGCTTTCTCTGTTGTTCCCCAGTCTGTTAGTTTGGGTTTTGGGGTTGCTTTCTTATCTCTTGTTCAGTGGCATTAATTTTACTTATTAGTTAAAATTATGCTGGAAGATTTTGAAATAAGGGGAATTTGCTTATGCATAACATAGTTTTATTATTTGATACTGATGAAAAACAATTTCTTATTGCTTATTTTCACTGCATTGGCTCTTACAACCTTAATTAGGTCAGGGCCCCACTGTACTGGATGGGGATGCCATAAAAGAGAGTCCCTGAAGCAGAAGACCTAAACTGTAGAGATAAGAAACAGCAACTGAGAGAAACAAAAGAACAGGGAGGACATGAAAAGGTCTAGATAGGCATGAAAAACAGACTCTAATTTCTGTCTGCACAATTCCTGGGTGTATTAAGCCAATCAGTAGCGATGATAGCACCTCTGTTATTTGCTTTTCCAGTACAGCTAGGCTGAACAGAATTTAAATTTCAGAGCAATGCATACTAAATGTGTTTGTATTACCCACTTGCCTTTTTCTCCTGGTTTTTGAATGCTTTATCACAGACCTTGTATTAATTAAAGCTTTGCAATAGATAGGATTGTTTGTCCTGTACAAACGTGACTTAAAATATCAGCCTCTTTCACAGCATCAAGGAAGCCATGGCCAATTGCTTGGATAATGATCTGCAGAGCGAGGTCCTCCCACCATTATGGTGCACAAGTTGATCCTTTTCCCTTCTGACAGACACCAATGGATGGAATGCAGCCAGTCCAAAGCAATCATACCTCAAAGGCACCTTCCATGACTGCTATGTCACCGCATTACAGCAGCTCCTTCTGCCATGAGACACACAGTGCTCCATGGTTTTAGTGAAAGCAAGGAGTACACCTCCAAAAACAGTATAATATTGAAGAGATGGTTAGGACTACATTTGCTGGATTGTTTAATTTCTTAAATCTTACTTGAAGACATGGTAGAAATAGACTGTACATAATTAACCTCAGTTTAACAATCAGGAACATTTATCCAGAATCTCATCCCATTTTCACTGATGCCTCTTGCTATTTCCATTATTTATTTCAATAACCAACATAATTCACATAGTCAACCTTCCTGCTACCCATTTTCCTCATCATTAACCTCACAGACTTATACTCTGCATGTTTCTGAGAGCAAAGTTATTGAAGTCTGGGGCTTAAGAGGTTAGTATCTAGTCCAGCACTGTTCTGAAAGAAATAACAGGCAAGTATAAGAATTAGCATTGCAAAACATATTTGCTGTTATCTATTTGATGAACCAGAAGGTCACAAAGGAAATGTGGTACCTCACATACAAGAATACTGAGGTCAAAATAGTTTTAAGGGGGCGAAGAAGCATGAGTGAACTGCAGCTCCATGATTTTCCATCTCAGGTAGCAGTCATAACCAACATGATCTGTTCAAACTTGTGCTGTACTCCATGACATTTTCAAACTGCCCTTCCAAACAAAGCTACCCCAGTCCAGTTTGCATATAGATTACCTGCTTGCACTAATACATTCAAAACTGAACTGTGTTTCTAGGGACAATGTACTGGCACCAAATTAGTTCTTTTATATGTAAAATATGGCTCTGGAGAATCATTTTGTCCTTTTTATCATTAGAGGTTTTTAGCAGGATAAATGCCTCCCAACAGAATTTTTCGTATCAGGCAGTTCTTTATTGAATTTGTATTTACTGGGGTATAACATCGACTGCTCTTAGTGCTTCAAAGGAATGGCAGATTTCTTGGCTGTAGAGCAAGCAACTTAATTTTAGGTTTTGACACAGCAGGAGATGTATGGCAGCAAGAAAGTGAAGGAAGGATGTTTGTATATAATTAACTGAATCACCCAGACAGATATCTTCATAACTGGAGTTTCTGCAAAACCAAATTTTTATTGGGTTTTCACTTTGTCTATAGATCAATTATTATTTTATCTGATACTGCAGAATCCAGAAGTCATGTATTTCCAGCTTGAAAAAGCTTAGAAACTAAAGTGATTCTTTCCTGATCTCTGAAGAAGAAGGTTTGTTTCATTCTTAGATATTTTTAGGAATTTAAGGCCATGCATACTTTTGAACTGAAATTAATTGTTCTGCTTCAAGATGCACAAACTTTTCACTTCTATGAACACATGTATATGTTTAAGCATTTAAAAATGTCATATTTTTTCTTCCTAG
Source organism: Petroica traversi (assembly GCA_025920805.1). Classification (NCBI taxonomy): domain Eukaryota; kingdom Metazoa; phylum Chordata; class Aves; order Passeriformes; family Petroicidae; genus Petroica; species Petroica traversi. The sequence continues at coordinate 8,879,518 of JAHLSL010000009.1, read as the reverse complement.
CAGTAGGCCAATGGTCCATTTATATTTTCTTTCAGCAACTTTTTTCTCAGTATCTTCAATCTTCAATCTCTGAGAATATTTCTAGACATATCAGCAAATTCTTACAAAATGAATGTGTTTTGCAATATCATACTGTAGGAAAGAGATAAATAAAAGATAAAAACCCCTTCAGTCCTAAAATCAAATTACCAAATCTTGAGTTTCCTTAGATTGGATGCATTTTGCTTCTTAAAGGAAGGGAAAAAATCTTGCCTTACTTCTGGGAATTGTGCTACACCTTAACCTCACATTTGATCCAGCTGCAGTGCGTTACAGCAGCAGGTTCTAATCCCCGTGCAAACAGGAAGAGGAGACAAGTCTGGTTGGGAACAGATTTTGTGAAGTATGCTCAGAATATATGCAGTTCCCCTGGATTAAGAATTGCTCTGAGCATTCTCAAATTTCCAAAGTCATTCAAATTCCATTCCCAATTTCAGTATACAATATAGCTGGACTGCATTTGTATTTCTTGTATTCTTGCAGGCAGTCTAAAATGCCCCTAGGAGAATCAATTCTCTATCTCAGAAGTAATTCACACAGATAGATACTATCCCATTTATTTATTTTCCAGATCATTCAAATGTGCAGCATCAGTATTATCAACTGTGTGTGGACATAAAAGCTTTGAATTCATGCTTGAATGGTAACCACAGTCATTAACATGCCGTATTATTTGGCTGCAACAGTGGGATTATAGCAAAAAATCACTGATAAGTGATATTAGGGCAGAATTCATTATCAGAAGATAGAGGAATAGAATAGGTAGTGGATTATTTTAATAACAATAATAACAAAAAAATTATCCCCTCAAAAGTTCCAGTTATAATGGTAATAAAAATAAATCATCCCCTCATAAATTCTGTGGTACTTTGGTGCCATTGTGCTTCCCACGTATCAACCCCTGGATAACTGCTTCAAAGAGCACTTTCTGTATGGAAAGGTACACCCATTTGTCTGCTAAATTGTATGTGCAGCAGTCCACTTTCCACTTAGGTTTTGTATATCCTGGAGTTGCTCACAGGAGTTTTTACAGTATCAATTCATCACATGTTTATGACACAGGCCACAAAAATACTCAGGATATTAAAATCTAGTGACTGGTTCTGCTTCCAAAATACACATTTGGGCTCATGAGGGTTTGACCAACATGTAAGTTGAGATCATGTACACTTATCAGAAGACAAACACCATTTGGTGTTGTCAGAACAAATTCCACCTTAGTTAGATTTTCTCTTTTCTTCCTCATTTTAGCCTTTTATCAGCCCATCACAGTATAAAAGTAATGTTCCTGGTCTTTCAAGCTTTATTATTTAGCAAAGACTTAAGAGGAAATTAGAATCTGGCCTCTTGTTTGGAGAATGATCAAGACAGGACTTACTCCATTCTCACCTAGCTACAGCCATTTTAAGGGCATTTTGTCTCACTGTTCAGGAGATTTAGTCAATATACAGGCAAATGAAAAAGCAGTGGATTTTAATAACATTTCTCTGACCTTCAAGAAGGATTTAGAATATCCATTTGTCCCCAGAAAGTCAAATGAAGGCTCAGGGACAAATTCCAGCACAAAATCAGGTATATGTGTTGAGATTAAACTGCTGTTGTCTCCGTGATACAAACATTAAAGCCTATATGAAAGAAAACCCTACATTAAAAAAAAAATAAAAAAGGAAGGAGTTAAGAAAAAGTTTTGGGCTGATAAAATTATATAGTTCTGCTACAGGCAACTGAATCCTTAAGTATTGAGTTTTCCAAAGCAAAAAATATCCAGAAAATATGTTTTCATTAGGTAATTACAAGCTTATACCTGCCTTTCAGCCCTGTGTGAGAGAAAGCTGGTGAGTTTAAGGCAACTCCCTTAGTGGGAGACTGACTTCTCTCATTCTCCATTCTGCCTAATGAAGGTATTTTTCTTCCTTTGGAGAGAGAATACCATCATGCCATTAGAAGTGAAGTCAAACAATTGATATAGGCTTGGCATTTTAGAGTGTGAGTAATCTTAATGGGTCAGGTTGCCACATGTGGGCTGTTACCAGCTTTTCCTGAAGCACTAATCCTACTGGATATGGGAAATTCTCTGGAAGTATGTTCTCCCCCTTTAATTGTAAAACAAACAGTGAATTAAACAGTTTCATGCTGTGTAGCAAGATTGTAGGAGCTGTACTGTTAAATCATAAAAATCTTACTTTCAGCAGGGAACAGGGTATGGTCATGGGCTGCTAGGAAGCTGTACTGCTGGCAGATGAAGCTGCTAATGGGGTTCAGGAGCTGGACTTGTAAGAGCTCTGCCTCGAGATTTTGTTGGAAGTGTGTGGATGCTGACTGAGCTTTGCTGGACCCTCTGCAGTAATGACTATTTTAAAGTGACATCAGGGATGAATAAAGAAGTAGTCCTACAGTATGAATTCTTGCCATTAATGTGTTAATGAGAGAGAGTGTGAAAGTGAAGTACCTGCCTGTGTTTAACCAGTGTTTCTTTTTCTCTTCTTCTGAGGGAAGCTCTGCTCTGGAGCAGGAAAAGCAGTGCAAGTGATAGCACCCAGCCCCTATTTGCCTCCTCTTCCCTTTATTTTTTTTTCCTTTTCTTTAGTTCAAGGAATGGTTAAATGGCATGTACCTTAAACACAGCACATTTATAGAACAGTGACCTTAAAAGCTTTAAACGACTACATTGTTTAATGTGAAGGAAAAGAATACCACAGATCAGTGGAAATGTCAGCAGTACTTTTAATGAATCAAGTTTGTTTTAATCGATAGCTAAGTCTTCTTTCCATTGCCCTGAGATTGTCATGCTTTGCAAAGAGGTAATAGTAAATGTCATGCTCTGAAAAAGCAGTGACTTGGTTGTGTAAATCAACAAAGGCATTGTTCTACTAGATGTGACATATGAGACAGAAGTGCTGTCTTTCCAAGAAATCGCTGTTTCCATACCCCGTGTAGAAATGGGATCTGAGGAGTGTTGCTCGGAGCCTCACCACTCTGTATCCAGATGGACTCTTCAACAGCCTAGTGAAAAGTGGGAAAATGCTCACAGGACACCACTGAATCTGACTGGAGGAGAAGTACCTGAATTACTCAAACATATAATTCTTTTTATTTGTAGTCTGTACCACGAGTTTTGAAGTCCAGATGAGAGATTAGCTCTCATAAGAGCCGAAAAATAAGCTTGCTCTCTTTTTACATTCAGGTGAAACCAGGAACTGCAGGACCACACCACAGGGTTTTCCTGTATAGGCAGCTGAATGTTTTCTCAATGGGAAAACCTCTTTGCCTTTTCAGGTTTGTTTTTTTTTTGCTGTTGTGATAGTTTGTTTTTTGGTTCTTTTTTTCTCCCTAGTCTTTACAAGAATGTCTGTAACTGTTCTATATCTTGTTTACTTGTTCATTTGTTTGTTTGTTTTATAGGTCATTCTGTCATGCTTTTCTGGGGTATAGTTAAGAGTAAGAGCCTGTAAATTTTATAGCCAAGCAAAGAGATATCTGTCTTCATAAACTCCATCCATCTCTGGCCCTGCCAGTGATGCAAATGAGAGAAGGGGTCTGTCACCCAGCTCAACACAACAAGCAGTGACAAGGATTCATTACTTTAATGCCCAAAGCAGGCAAAAGTATGCTTAAGTATAAAATATATTTCATTTATTCTGGACCTTGAGACTAGGACCATTTGGATTTTATATTTACTTTCTCAACCTTGATTTTATACCTCTGCAATTTATGCAGTAGCATGGAATTTGAACAGACAGCACCTGTCTGGGTTTGTGCTCCAGAAGCTTTATCAGCTTTATAAACCCTTGGAGTGTGCTTCTCTCAATGCCATTATTTCATACACTTTGTTTAACACCTAAAGGAGTGTTGCTCAACCAGGGGAGTAGCAAACCACTTGTTGGCTTTCTCTCTCCGCTCCCACTGGTCACAACAACTCTTCTTCCATCTTCTCCTACTTAGGACACTGCTCCAGCAGAATTACCCCTTATCCACCTCCTTCATGCCTGAAACGTTTCTAAGAACACTACCTCATATCTTCCTGTCATATATTTCTGAAACTAGCAAATCTTCTGCCTGGCAACTCACTCCTGAATTTACAACAGTGCAATTCAAACAAACAAAATAAAACAAACAAACAAAAAAGAAAATATATAATCCTGAACTCAAAACTTACACATGGATGGTGGAAAAGCCCGGAGCACGGTAATGCACAATAGTATCAGTATGCACCAGACTGCTGCTATTCCCTAGGAAACTGGCCAGTTGTTTGAACTTCTTGACAACTTCTTCAAATTTCTCTGCCTATGCCTGTAATTTTCCAGGTTTGTCTGTATTATCACCAATTATCACCAATACCAAAATTCCCAGAGTAAAGGGAAGCCTTGGACTGTGAGAGGCAGGTTGAGAATCAGCTTCTTGTCCGAGCTGTACCAAGGGCTGAAATGTTCACTTTTAAATATAGATCTATTTGATGGCAATTTTCTTCCTGCTTTGTTGTCTTTCAAAGACATCTTCTCTTTCACTGCAGCAGAAGGATAATAAGGACAAAAGGCAACACAGCTCTTGCTGACCCATTTCCTTAAGTGTAAGACTGGCATCAGTTCTAGGGTGAAAAACTCCTTTAAAATTCTGTGTATAACACCCAGACTCCACCACAGACTGCAAGTTTTGCCTCCTTCTTTGCTAGCAGGCAGACATTAGTGACATGGCTGGTGTCTAGGAAAAGAAATTGTTGTAATGGTGGTTTTCTGATTTGTGTATATATTGTACTAAATAGGAATCAGTTTGGGAGGTTCATTACATCAATAAATTTATAAGACTCTGGACAGGAAAAAAGCAGAATCATATGACTGTGTTCAAAGACTGAAAAACCTTAATTCCTACATTGTATAGCGAGATTGATGAATTTGAAGAGACAAAACTTCAGGAGTTTAAATTTCATTGGAAAATGTACAGAACCTCGTAACTGAGTGAACAGGGCTTTTTTACCTGGTCTTGTGTTACAAAGGCTGTTAAATTTACAGGCATCTTTGAGTTATGAGAATAACTCTACAAAAATGTAGGCCAAATTGTGACCTTTCCTTCTGCTTTGGTTCAGATGTTCTGATTGACAAGAACTCTGCGGTGCTACCTAAACTTGGTTCTTTAGAAGGTGGGGGATGAAGCATTCTTATTCATAGACCTTTGTGGTCTTCATAACCCCAAAGTGGCTTGTAGACATCTTATCCTGACAGCTCCATCACTTGGGATAGATGGGCTTGTGCTGTCATACTTCTATTTTTTGTTTTTTTTACGTTTCCCATGCATTATATATACCACATAATAGCTTGTCCTTGCACACTTGCAAAGAGCTGGTGGAGTACTGAAGTAAGAAAAAACAAATTGCTAGCACTCCATGAAAGGATAAGCATGCTGAGGTGCCCTCTGTGATATAATTCCTTTTGGATGAACTAAATGTTGTGCTGCATGCATTTGCTCTGAGCGTGCCCTCTGAATAGCTCTTTCTGTCAGCAAGTCCCACCATGTTTATTGTAAACAATAGTTCTGGGAAAGCTAAGAAATTTATTTGCTCTAAGCATAATACAGAGAGATTAGTTAAGGCAAAGAAAATCTAATGCTACTACGGCATGCAAAACTGGGCCACAAGATTGCAGCTGAGTTATCATCCTGGAGTGAAATAGGGGACTGAGGAAGAGGAAATGCCTCTTTCTGACCATTAGCAAAATGGCAAGTTTAATGAAAGAGAGGAGGCACAGGGGGTGTTTAGAGTCAGCCTGTTAGAAATTTGAAGTAAGACCAAAGGGGATAAAATCAGCCAGTTATCCTGTTGGCTGATGCTGTGTCACTGGATCATGGTGTATTTCCCCAAGTTATTTATCCCACTGATGGTAACCTAATGGAGAATTTTGTATTCATTTTCCTGTTTGGCAAATGGTGAATCACAAAAACTTGTTTTGTGAGATTTAGATTACATTGTTGTGGTGCCTCTCCAAATGGTGATATCACTGATGTGTTCAATGGGGTGGAGGAAAAACAAAGAAAAAGTACTGTTTGTTTGCAGGAGACAACAGGAGAGCAGACTTGCCCATATCAGAACTATGTGGCTTCTTTGCTCCCAGTACTGCTCCAGTGGCTTCCTGCCCTTGGAAAACTCCCAGGGACCTTTCCTCGGCTTCAGCCTGTGTGCAAATACTGCTAATGGTAATCGTCAACAAAGCAGAGGATGTATTTACTTGTATTATCCAAGAATAAAGCCCAGTGCTTTTTATTAAATATAAATAATTAAGAGATCAATCAGATGTGTAAAGTTGCTCCAATAACGTGAGCAGAATAGGTTCTGTCAGTCTATCCACTTGCCAGAGTTGTTGTCACTTCTGATTTACTGTACCTGGGGCTTAGAGGACTGAATGTTTGCAGCCGTCAAGGAATTCAAAAAGGACCACATCTCCTTGCCCTTTGCCATACATAAAAGTTAGGAAGAACAAAAACCCCCACCAAAATAAACTAACCCAAAAACATTCACAGCAGGGGATATCCTGATAAAACTATCAGCTCATCCTTTTCCAAGCACAGCTGTCACCTTAAAGAAGTGTTGTGTAACAAATGTGGTGCACTTAGTAATTAGTCCTATAGAATGCAGGACTAGAAATGGTCATTTGAGCTGCAGAAGTACACTTCCATTGTTCACAAAACCATTCTTCCAGATTAAGAGAGTCTTATCTCTGGTGTAGATTTACAGAATTTCATAGTACTATGGTTTATGTTGCTTAAATATCCATTAAAATATTTGTGCTCATAGAAAGACTTATTTTGTTTGGAGCAGAAGACACTGTATTTCTGATATGTCACTCTTTAAAAGAGTGTCTTTTCAAAGAATAAGTAAGGCCCATCTTCCTAAAAATGAAATACATTATAAAGCAGCAGGGTGTTTTCTAAGCAACCTAGATACTACAGCAATATAATCAAATTTCTAAAACACATGATCCATAATGATGGGCAACAACAGTTTCATGCTGTCATGGCAACAGGAAATCTTAGGGTTGCAAATCCATAATTTGAAAAGATTATTTTGAAATAGCAAAGGGGTTTTATACTGCAGCTGCAGCTATAGTAGACAGAATATAGTATTGCTGGCTACTTCATAAGCTGTATATACCTACTTTTTAAATTTGTCCTGTTTTTCGTAGTCTTTAAGCTTTATTTGTGTGTATTACGTTCTTTTCTTAAAGAATTTGTTTGTCTTTCATTTCACTGGGAAGTTTTTATTAACCTGATTTCGTGCTATTTTATAATCTGCTTTTATTGGAAGTCTGGGAGTTTGGTCACATATTTATTTTGTAATAGCAAATTCAGGTCTTCTTTTAAATGGAATGCTATTTTGTGTCAGGAGTATTTTTTTTAATGTATATTATCTTAGAATTATAGGAACCTAGGTAACATTCCCTCTAGTGAAATACCCTTTACTGAAAACACTGCTGCTGATCGCTACATAGCTGTTGGTGTTGGTTTAGGGCTTTTTATCTTCCAAAGATTGGAAAGAAGTAAGCAAGGAATAACAACAGGTAACAAAGAGCAAAGAGAGGTTTGCAGGTTTTTTCTCTAACAGTTACCCTGTGATCTCAGTGGCTTGACTCTCCCACTGTTGGCATTTTTAAAATGTTTTTAAAGCCATAGCATTAATCATATAATATGTGGACTGCAATCTGTTGTCTTTTACTGTGATCAGTTACAAAATTCCTATAATCTTCTGGGGAGCCGGGATTTTAAAGTAAAAGAATATTCTGTTCTGAGGAACGGAGGCATGAACACATTATGTAATGTCTCTCCTGATTTAAGATGCAAGATTGCTCTGCTTAGTCACATGGAAGAGAATGTCTCCCCATCCTAAATTTATCCTTAGATAGCAGTCATGGAGGAGGAACCTTATCTGAGTACATGTACCTTGTTAGCACATTTCATAAGACTGAAGGGAATTCCTGGATACACGCCATTGTAAGAAATTGTGTCATACAGTTAATGAAGCTTTATCCTAATGCTACACAAGTTATTTGCCTCTTGATTACTCACTCATACTGAAAGGCCATTCCTGTAAATATTCCTACCTCCCAGCCTAAACTGAGTCATATCACATACCCAGTTGTTCTTGTTTTAGTGTTATGCAATTTAGAGAGAAAAATCATATCTTCTCTCAATCTCCATGTTGAGACCTGAGCTCCTTGTTTTTCCTGGTGGTTCTTTTCTGGGTTTCTTCTTTTGAATTCAGCTGTCCTGAAAAACAGAGAAGGCATTTCACAGGGTAACCAGTGTCACACGGAGTCCACATGGCAGAACTTACATAAACTCTCCAGATCTACTCTGTTCCCAAGTATGTTTTTGTCCTGTACATCACAAAGTGAGATTAACTTTTTATGTGGTATTTCTTTATCACCTCTTAGGATTTTTTTTCTTACACTGAAGTGTCATTATGTGTAGAAATAAAAACAAATAAATCTTATCAATAGCAAAACTCCTAATAAATGTGAACAGCAGCTGTGGCCCTATTTTAGTCAAAAGTTACTAATAAGGAAATCCTTATACAGTCTATGCAGTGCATCACATGAGATGTTAATTATATGAAAAGTTCAGTTGCCTTGAAATCCCAATATGGCATAGTATAGACCTTAAGATGAAAGGTAGGTTCACTGGAGGACTATTCTGACACAGTTGTCTGAATACAAACCTTTTGTATTCAGACAACAGATTATTCTAAATGTGAATAAAATTTGTTCATGGTTCTGTTCAAACTGGATCACATATGCACAGAATCATAGAACCTCAAGGATCTGTATATGTTAGGAAAAATGATTTTGTATTTCATAGAGGTAAGACTGAATTAGAAGGCTATACCTATGTTTGCAAAACTAAAAGTCTTAGCAAGGACTCACAGTAAAACTGAAATAATAAATATTGCTATAAGATGGTTACTGACTAGAGGAGAGATAGGGTTTTATCTTTTTAAGTTCTTATCTAGAATAGCACATAGAGAATACAGAACAGACACGGCTTGAGTTTATCTTACTCATTTCACAGTGCTGTGAAAAGTTATAAATTCACTCTTGAGACTCCAGGGCTTTTTCAGAGCTAGACTGAGGTTTGCATTAGTGCACACATCCTGAGGCTTTGCTCCCTTGGTGTAGCTCTAGTCATAAGATCCACACAGCCACAAACTCATTTGGGCTGAAAATTATGCTGGAGGTCTCCTAGACAAACTTCCTGGGTGAAGTGGGGTCAGCACTGAATTCAGAGTTGGCTTTTTCCACAGCCCTGGGCCACTTATTCCCATGCTTAGTTTTTCTTCTTGAAATCTTAGTTTTTCTGTATTTCAAGTCAGAAGCTCCCATTTTATGACCACTGTTGTCACTCTTTCATCATGCACCAGAGTAAAGGATTATGTAACCACCTCATAGGCACCAGGGGGAAGCTATGAGATCCACCTGAAGCCGTCTTTTTTCCAGGCTGGACATGTCCCCTTCCTTCAGCTGCTCCTCATAGGGCAAATGCTCCAGTCCCCACTCATCCCAGTAGCCCTGATACTCAGATGAAAAGATTGATTAAAATTGCCTTACTTCTGCACAAGGAGTTATTATAAGAACTACAGAGTATCTGTGTATCATGATTGCTGAGCAACTTGTTATTGAATAGTATTTAAAAATACTGAAATGCATGAATGCCAAGTTGATGCTGGAATTAAGGGGACTGGGGTGATTTCACTTTGTAGACTGATTTCAGTGAACTGAACAATGCTGCCACAGTGGTTAAGAAACAAGGGGTCTATCAGGGACTCACTTCTGAAACCTGTTGAAAAAAATCCCACATTGCAGCAAAGCTTAAGATACCCATGTCTGTCTAAGTATCCTACTGTTCACAGGGGATGCCTGGTCATGCTCCCCTCTCTGACAAGAAGCTTTGTGCAAACCTTAAGTGCAGGTGGACCAAGGACAGGACCAAGACCCCAGATTCTACATCTTACTCCTTGAAGAAAATCAGGAGTATCATATAATGTCTAACAAGTGTCAGTAACACTGGTTCTGATGTCAGACTCGAGTTTCACCTTTGCTTGTCCTTTTTTGCGCTCAGTGTTTCAAGCTGTGTGAACTCAGCTGCTTGTTCTGCTCCTTCAAAATCCTGCTCCTGTGGTTGTGCGTGGAAGCAAAGCTTTGAAATCGATTCTGTGTGACCACAGCAGCCAAGTAATGAGTATTTAAAAAGAAGATATGAGAGCACTGGGGAAAAAGGAGAAAAGGATAGGCTGAGGAGGGAAACATTCATCTGTTTGAAATGTCAAGGCTTAAAATACTGGTCCCAAGGAATTTCAGGGAGCTTTGAGCCCAGTCAGGAGCTGCCTGCTTGTCCTGCTTCAGGCATTTTGTCATCAGAGAGCTATGGCCTGCTTAGAATGGGGACATGTTTTCCTTCGTTCTGAGTTTGAATGCTCCTTAACACTGCTTGCTGGGAAAGCCTGATTTATTTCTTTTAAATCATAAAAACATTAATACAATAGTATACAATCCTGAGTGTATATTTGTCAAGTTGAACCTAAACTTCTGTGGTCTGTAGAAGAGAAGAGATGTTCACATATCTGATGGGTACTCGTAGACCTTAACATATTGAATAAGTGTCTTTCACACTGGCTATAACAAAGTTTTGATGCTCCCCATCAACTCCCTCCCAAATTTTCTGATGAATGCATTGTGTGTTATTCCTTATGGCATGTAACACTGAAATTACTGCAATTTAATTAAAACAATTAATATTCATGTAGTAATAAATAGTAGGAGCAATTTTGTGAACCAGATTGGTTTGAAAGTACCCTTTGTGCATACAAATGGTTTAATTTAAATAAATACTATAATTAATGTCTTATAGCATAAATCAGGAAATGTTTGCAGAACTCTGTGTTGTGTAGCACTTTTGAAAGACAAAGCTCCAGGCACCTGCAAACTTGTAAGGAAATAGGGATGAGGGGAGTAACAATACAGCCACTGTACTCTTTTCTCTCATTTAATCTTCCAAAATACATTCAATCAAAATTAAAAGCAAGATACAGGAATGAAAGGAAGGTAAAGATGGAAAACTGAAAGACATTAATCACACTGCTGTGACAAAAGAGCTTCAGCTGAAATTCTTGTGAAGAGGTGCTGAGTTTGAATCCTCACACTTGTCACCATTTCATTACGTTATTTTTAGCAAGAAGCTCAATATGAAGCCTTCATTGGATGACAAAAGTCACTGTCTTCCTGCAGATCTATAATTCTAAGCTATCAGGTGTGGAAAAACATCTGACATGCACAAGGACATCCTGTCACTGCATCAAGGTGGGAGAGCACTTTGAGTATTAGTGCTGTGCTGTGGCTTCTCCATAAAGGTCATGTAGAAAGACAATATTTTCTAAATATGCAACAAGTCCATGTTTCTTGCACAGGGGAAGGTATTGTAGAAGACTTTTTTCCCTGCAGATGCAAAAGGGATTGTAGAAGCGATAACCCCATAAAAGTGAACAGATTAAGCATAAAGGCAAGATAAATAAATAAATAAATATTGACTGAGAACAAAATATATTTCAAAGCCTATTCATTCATATTTCTGGGAGGTTTATTGCTTTGGATCTGATTTGACTTATTATTGGTATTTTTGGTTTAATTGTAATCTATTGGTTTTAACTTTTGCTAAAAAACAATTATTGTCTTGTGAAATGTTTTCGGATTTTCAAGCTAGTACTCTTGTGTGATGATAAATGTGTCACGAGGATGGGGTGTTTGAGGACAGTACTTTAGAGATCTGGAGTACAGACAAAGAAGCAAAGTGGAGAAGAATGCACTGGTAGACAGAAGAAATTTTGGAGTTTGCACAGAAATGGGATCCATTTCCTAGGAAGCTGCTCATTTGGAAGCTTGTGTGGTTTTAATGCTTGAAGAGTTGCAAAGCAAATTTTAGGTTGCGGTTCTTCCCACAAGGCAAGCTTTATTTTTAAAATATCAGTGTAATATTACTAATAGATTTCGTTTAGAAGGAAGGCCAAATGAAAATTTGATGTCTACTTCTTTCAGAAAATTCTGATGCATCTCTTCATTTGTATTTTGTCTTATCAAGAAATTTATTGGCCCAAGGAGAGCTGCCAAGGTTTCATTTGTGTGAATTCTTCTTCTTTTTCCTTTAGTGAAGTGGCTTAGCAAAACCAAATAAATTGCTATCCAATTTTTTTTCTTTGTCCTTTTGCAGTATGCAGTTTTCAGTCGTATTTCTGGAAAGTGTTACTTTGGGACAATAGGTGTCTGTCATTGTTGTGGTTCAGGTTTCATTTTAATTACATTGTCTCTTCAGTAAAAAAGGGACCTCTGTTGTTCACCTTACACAGTATGAAAGGTGTTTAGCAAGAGAAAAAAGTAATTTCCACTATCATTATACAAAAGTGCTTATGTGGATGTCCTGGAAAACTGTTTTAACTGTTTACCAAACCATCTTCAAAGTACTTGCTTGATTTTTGCCCACTCTATCTGAGAAATACACAAAATCTGTTGCATACAAATCAAAGTGGAGATCCTGCATGGCAGAAACGAAGCACAGGAAGTTCCTCCTGAACACGAAGAACTCCCTTCCTGTGTGGGCAACTGAGCACTGGAACAGATTGCTGAGAGATTGCAGAGTCTCTCACACTGGAGATATTCAAGAATCAACTGGACACAATCCTCTGCCAAGTGCTCTAGAGTGACCCTGCTTGAGCAGGGACATTGGGCCAGATGACCCACTTCTGTGTGTGAACCTTTGTGTGGCAAGGAAATCAGATAGATAGTGGGCATCTCATTCAAAAGATTTCTCTGAGGGACTGGATGCAAGAGACAACTTAAAAATTAAGCCAAACACACTGACTTAGTTTTTAAGAATGTGGAGCAGAATAGGAGGGTAAAACCCAAGCAAAAACATCTGAGCGAAGAAAAGAGCTGAGCACTTCAAGCAGTGAGTCAGTGGAACTATTTGAGAAGATATTAACCAAAGAGGAGGAAACAGGCAGAAAAACTGTAACCTACAGACAAAATCAATTGGGTGCTCCCCACAGATCAGATAAGCCAAGCTCACCCCATTAGTCCCATTTTTATGTAGTAGCAGCAATGAATGCCCTGGCAGTGAGAATAAAGGTTAATATTTCCATAAAGGTGTAGCACTGAACTTCCTGCTCTCAAAAAGAGGGAGTTTAATGTGGCCTTATGCAAACTTGTTAACCTCTGAGTCCCAGTATAACCTATTCTATTATTCCATTATTATTTGGTTATTCAGTTCTTGCCTCAGCTGCAGCAACCATCTCTGTGAATCTCAGCTCCAAAGCACTACCCAGCGTGGTTGCAGCAGCACCCACTCTTTGTTCCAGCCATTTGCCTGAAGTGGCCCCTGACTTCCCTTCTCCCCCCTGCCCTCACTGGAAAGTTTACTAGAGATTTGGAGTGTGAGAGACTTCTCTAGATCCCATTCTCTAGTTTCTTAAACCTCTTCTTCATTCATCAACTATGTAATATTATCTTCTCAACTGGGTTCACTGACTTTTCGCCAACATCTACTTATTGATCTTTCAGGAATTCTTGCTTTCAAGCTTTCCTTCAGTCACTTTCTGCTGCAGGAAGGAAAAAGAAAAAAGCTAGCCACTGATTTGTTTAAATCAATTGCTCTGGGTCTTGCAATGCTTCTCTTTTGAAGTCCTTCTCCTTTGTGCATATCTTTCACATTTGGAAACACCAGGTTTTGAATTTCCCTGTTCTTATATAACATTTTGTGTAGGATTCCTTTAGTTTCCTGGAGAGCCTAACTTTGTCATACTTCTTTCTAAAGGGTGAAAGCTCCTGTTAAATTTCCTGATTTCCTTAATTCCAGAATTTTCCATTTGCTTGAGTCTCACAGTTTTATTTATTAATGATAGATACAACTGTTGTATTAGTGGTTCCACTGAAATGTTACAAAAATGGTCTAGTGAACATTGAGATTATATTACACTGAGAAGGTAATAACAAAAGTTGTTGAAACACTTAAACTAAGCACTATGAAAGTAATATAGACATTATGGATGAAGTGATTGTTTTTCTTGTTATGTTATTTTTTTAGGCTCTACTCCTAGCACTTTAATATGCCTCCTAGGATTTCAAAGAGCTTATTCAAAACCCCATTTTATACAGTTATGCATAAAGCAGCATAAATACATTCTGAATATAATTTAAAATAGTTTGACTATTGCAATTATAACTGTATAAATGTGCAAAGTGCTATATAACAAACAATTATTTAACTGTGCAGAACCAGATAAGACAATTTGGTTTCTAAAGACAGAGACATTGACTTGATTTCAGTGTTATTTAAGTATGTGATTTCTGTCTGAAAACAACAATGTTCCATTAGTTCTTAGTGGACTCTGCTATTGTAGAAGAGTAAAAAAAAGCGTTTATTTTAGAGGGCAGAGGATATATTGATTTGCAGTGGCTCTCCGAGGTTTGCTTGTTATTCCCAGGTGTGAATGTTTCCTCTCTAAGGAAAGCCTCTGTACTGCCCTATGATCCTTTTTGTGTGAAGAGAGGATTGCATGGAAACCGCCTGGGCCTATCAAGAGATTCTGCCTGCAAGTGCTTTCCTGCTGCAGGTGTTTCATGCTTGGTATCCTCATCCCGAGCAAGGGATTAGGAAGGACATCTAGAAATGGATTTACATGTTGGTGTGTGTGTGTAGATGCTGAATCTGATAGATAGCTGTGTTATGCATAAAGTACCTAAGGCCAATCCCTGTCTCATTTTATCCTAGTAATACAGGGCACCAGTCCACCAGAGCAATTTTGTTACAATAAGGGTCACTGTGGTATCCCATGCTGTGATTCATTAGATGGGAAAGATGGGGAGGGGGAAAAGAAAGGAGCACATCAATTCTTATTTATCATTTAACCAGGGACAATGATCTCTACAATTAGGCACATGTCTTGAAATTAAGGTCTATCCCGCCTCCATGAAGCAATGCAATTTATCTCCTCCTGGAATCCTGCGTTACTCTCCAGCAAATAAAGCAAGTAAAACTGTTGGCTCTTCCATAGACGCTCATTATTTTGGATTGGTTTCAGATATTCCAGTTGTGAGATGTGGCAAATGAAAGGTGACTATTAGCATTATATTTTCATTTTAATTAGTAGATAATTAGGGTTCTTTAGTGTTCCTGTTAATGCAATTTAAAAAGTAACTTACAGGTGATAATTAAAGAAAATGCATTTATTCAGTTTTTATCTAGCACTCTAGAAAAAAAATCAAAGGGATTTTTATAGCAAAAAGCGAACTAGAAGGAATCATTCATATTTTTGTTCTCTTCTTATCATTGTCGTGTTCAATTCCATTCATTAAACAATAGCTCTTAAGCTCTATCTTTAACACTACTTTTTCCTATTATAAAGCTGCTTCACTCTTGTGATGGTTAGAATTCTTTTCTCATTTCAAGTCTAAATGTATTCATGACTGCTTTCTAATCATTTATTCTTGTGCCAGGACTGCCTCTGAGTTAAAAACGTTCCCGTGTCTCTGCATTTATTCTTTCTTCCCCCACCCTACATATTATTAGACAGGAGTCTTATCCACCCTCCTCATGCTCATAGTTTAGCTTAGCAGGCCACGTTCTGATGGTCTCTTCCTACAGCTCGAGTCTTTGATGCCTCTGCCAGTCCAGGAAAAGTATACTGCATCTGCTACTCTGCACCATTTCCATTGTGAGTCAGGTATTTTGAACATATGAAAATTAAAACGTGTCTTGCAGAGGAAGTCCTGGTAGGAAAATGTATGTGAAGCAGAGAGAAAAAACTGAAGTCTATAATACATCTCTTTCCTGCTGACTTTTTTTACCAGTATATTTTGTTTTCTGTGTGTGTAAATTACAGGTTAAAATTTTCTTGCATCATTTTTCTTACATATCTATAGTTATAAAGATACTGGAGGACTCTTTGAGGACCAGCACACCATTTTGTTAATCTGTTGTGTCATGTTTGTCTTTTTTTTTTGCCTTGTTTGCAAGTTGTCATTACAGAATGATTAATTCAGGTGCTTTGCTTCTACCTCAGATCAGATGCTGTCACTTCCACTCCCTCTAGGAGTCTATGACATTTTCTCCAAGGACAAAAAAAAATGCTTTGACAGAGGCTTCTTAATGAAATGGTTGTGACTGAAACAAAAATATGCTTTGTCTGTGTTATTCTTTATTCTATCTAATGTCTCATTAGGTCATTAATGCTGGTTATACAATGCATTTTTACCTACATTTCTTTATTTCCAAAAGAGATTATGTCCTTTGGCTCACCTCCTCCTCTTCCACTAGGCTTTATTTACCTCTACAACACCGCTTTTTATATTCTAAATCTGTGGCTAGAGTTGCTCCTTGCAATAGTATCCTGGGAGCTCTCCCAGACCCAGTTTGCTTGAAGGACTAGATAAAGCCATTTAATTTCACCACTGCCTCTCTGGGCACTGATCTCACCCATATGGGTACCTTCTGCTCTTTTCAGCTCTTTTCTGTTCTTCTCTCATTAGAAGTCTGAATCAAAATCCAGGGCTCCTCCTTCCCTAGCTGAAGGGGGTGAAAATAACAGTGACATAAAATGAGAACTAGGCACAAGCACAGATGGAAATTTGCTGTAAGAATAACCATTGTGATTTATCTGCATTTCAAAATCTGTGTCCCCCCCATCCCCTGTCATTTCCCTTCCTCCTCCTCTCCCTCCTGTGGCAAAGTCACCAAAAGGTTGCAGGTTACACACTGATGTTTTATTTTTCTGCACCTTTAAACTATTGTAATAAAAAGGGTGATCAATAGTTCAGTTACAAAAGAGTGTGGAGGGGAGGAGAAGGTTTGACTGTTTGTGAGCCAGACAGCTCATCTCATGCAATGAGGCTGAACAACTTCTGTTTGATGATCGTCACGGTTGGGTGAAGTGGAGCAGGGAGGGAATAAATGTCTTTCAAATTAGATTGCAAAACTACAGGGTGAAAATGCTGCCTTGAATTTTTAATCAGCCAAAGATCTGGTTAACTGGAATTATGGCTTTATTTAATTTGATTGCTACTTCCCTAATTTACACGTAAATTACTGTGGTCCAGCCCTTTTTGAGAGGGGTCTGTTCTGAGGCTGGTTTTGTCTGCAGATGCCCTCCATAGGTACCACTAAGGGCAGTTTTGCCTGCCCCCTCTGCTTTCCCGTGAGTGCAGTTATCTCTCCACAAGCTGAGGAGGGGGGAAGGGGCAGTGGGGATTAATTCACAGCATCCTAAGACACCTAATTCTGAGACACTCACGGGCATTTGTGGCATCAGATACTTCAAAGGGGGCGAATTCAGAGTCAGGATATACTCTTCCTAAACTGTAGAGGCAAGCAGGGAGGCCCTCAAAGGTCAGGGTACATCTAACCATTGAATTTTAATGGAAAGGCTGCCTTACTGGATTATGGATTGACAGCCCAAAGGCTTTACAAGAGTTCTGTTTGCTTTAGCAAAGTCTAAAAATGCACTCGAATTCATTGTTGAAGTAGGACCTCTCAGATTCAGACAAAAAAACTAAATAAGGAGAATATAGGACAAATCTCACAGAATTTGCTTCCATCTTAAAATGCTTCTATCCTATCTGTCAGATGGTAGCAGTCAGTTAATTTTCTTGTGCTGCTGTTCCAACAGATGAATTACAAATGTGTTTGCTTTTCACAGTAACTTTGGGTTTTGCTGGTTACATTTGCTTTTGATTGTGCAAAGTAGATGGCCATGTTGTCAGTCACTCTGTTTACATGAATCTTGTCATCATCAAAATTTATAATGTGAACTCAATTGTCAATGGTTTACTGGAGCAATGTGTGGAAATATTCTCAAGATAAAAGCCAGGCATCTCTTCAGAGTGGCAATGAAACCTTTTGTTTAGAAGCTTAGGTGATACTGTGACTGTGTTGATTTACGCCATTTAACAAGCTGGCCCTCCAGTATTAGCCCAAGGGGACAATAAAATTCTTCAGAATAGCTTTAATTCAGGAGCAATGTTCCTGTCTTCCTGCTGCTACCCTCCAAAGGAAAGTGATTGACTTGTATTTGTTGTGATTTCTCTGTCAGGAAAAAAGCAACAGGTAAATGGTGCTGCCTCTGCCATCAGCAAGAGAGCAGCGTAATGGAACGACAGAAAACCTGTTATGACACTCCTGGGTACCTGGAGGAAATCAGTTCAGCTCCTACCAACAGAGAAAGATTTAGGGTAAAAGAATCAATTTACCCCACACAACTTAGGCTTCAAAAGAATAAAGCTGTTCTTTCCAAGTCCTTAGCTGATTGTAGCGGACAGGAGAAATGAGGTGTCACTAATCCTCTTGCTGCTTTTCCTGGCTGTTTGAGGAGTACAGATCTCTTTTAAAAAGGCCTCCTGCAGGCAGCTGTCTGACAGGTGAGTCTGTCTGCACTGTCTGTGGGGCTCTGCATTGTACCCATGTAACAAGGTGGTGGTCGACTTCAAGGTTTTTAAAAGGTTAGGTTTTCAAAAGAAAGTGACCTTTCAGTTTCAGAATAGAAGTCTCTAAATGCCTAGTTTCATTGGGATACAGCTTAAATAATAATTAGCACTGGATTTGGTAGAGGGACCATGAATTCTATTCTTCTTTTTCCACAGCTTTCATATACTTCAGTCTAAGGAAGGATTAATCTTAGCTTGATTTGCCACTTTATTGCTGTTGTTTGGGCAAAATGCCACTGTGCAACTGAAAATTGCTAGGATAGCATAAGCTCGGACAGTTTTACAAACAGTAGATGTAGCATGGCAAATTCCCTCACTGTTCAGAGTAGTTGAACCCAGTGGATTGGGGTGCACACTGAAGATAACTGGCATCCCTGCAGGTCTGTGCCCTTCCTCATGCCTTCTTCATCTTCATCAGAAAGCTGTCTTTAAGAGGTATCTTGGCTGAACTTATTTCTGCTGGGACAGCTACAAAGCAACTGAACCGCTGGGAGCAGGAGGTGGAGGGATGATGTGCATATGAGCAGGACTGGACACTGCAGAGACAGCATCCAGATCGTGGAGAAAAGCATTTTTACAAAGCTAGGCCAGTTCTTTCCTGCAGGCTCCCACTGTGGAGCAAGATCATGACCCTTGTTCTTTTTCAAGCAGACATATTTTCAATTAAAGCTGCCTCCCTAACAAAAAGGGTGCGTATTAGAAAGGGCAGCTGGGACATGTGATGGCTCCTCCAGGCTCTTCCCCTGCAGTGAAGCTGGAACAATAGCCTCAGGCAAGGCTGCCTACAGGAATGGGGAAAAACTTTCTCTTGCTCCTTTCAAGATAAGGCAAGGGTGGAAGGGCATTTTTTCCTCTGAGATTTGGGTTTTTTTTCCTCTCTATAGATATCCCCTGTTACAGTTCAGCCAGCATTGGTATGTCCTTTACAAACCTGTTTGTGTGAAACAACCCATCTATTTTATACGGTTTCTTAAAAGAAAATCACATATAATTTATAAATGGGGGCATGGAGGAACTTTGGCTTTTAAAAAAAATAGTGTCCTACACAAAAAAAATAAGCAAAAAGTGGAACTGTAACACTTCCTTCCATGTGGAGTCCCAGTAATATCAGTTGCATATCCCCTATTGATTGGGTCACCACTGCTCTGGCCTCATCAGCTCTTGAGTCTTGCTTGGTCTGAACAGCCTGCAGGGTTGGCTCCTTTCATGATCAAACTGTCATACTTACCAGGACAGGCCTGAAGGTAACCCTAAATAAATCTTTCCTGAGAAAACCCTTGAATTTCCTTGTTTCTCAGGAACTAACACTTCATTTCATATTTTTAATGAGCTCCATATTATTCAGAGCACTGGCCTCCCTGAATTCTTTAAAGACCCACCAAGGTGGTAGGAGATAGATGCATAGAGTCATCCTCTTTGATCTCACTAATACAAATATGCAGATCTTGACACAGCAGCAAATGCAAAACAGCAGATGTAGTGTCTGGCCAAAGTCTGTCCAACCCCATATGCTGACCTTGACATTTGTGAGATGCTTGTCTTCATGCTCTTCTATTGCCCACTCTACCTATTTCCTCATCCTGGACAGGGACAAAATTCCAGCTTCCATCTTCTTACTTCCCCTTCAGATGGCTGCTTCTCTGGGGACTCTTTTGCTTCTCTGTGAAAATTTCTGTTTCCATTTCCCAAAGTCCTTTAACAGCTCCTTTAGTGCAGCTGTGTAAAATTGACAGTGCTTCAGACCTAGGTCCTATGGGTGTGCTTTATAGGTGCAGCTGTTTATAGCTGTGACTTGATTTCACTGTTCCACGGAGAGTTTTGAACCTATTCCACAACCAGTCAGCTTCCTCAGAAAAGGAACACCATGAGATGGATACTCCATTTAGCTCTGAAGGAATACCCTGCACATACCCCTTTCATATCTTCCTAACAAAGAGTTTGATGTTCATGTAATGCAGATGAAACACTGCACCCCACCTGTGATTTGCCACCTTCCCTAGTCCCTCATTTTCAGAACAAATGTGACTCCCAGCAAGAAAGTGTCACTTCAAAGACCCTGGAAGTCACTGTGTCTTACAAGATGCTATCTTGCCTAGACTGGGACTCAGATGCAAAAGCACAGGTGTGTGGAAGGTGAACAGAACTAGTAGACTATGAATGCTTTGACCACAATCCAAAACAGAAATTTTCTAAACTGTAATAACTTTTTTTATTTTTAAATAGATATCTTCCTCTTGCTGTGATTTTTGAGAGTCCAGTAATATCCTGTAATATGGAGCAAAGGAGATAAGAGAATAAGTTCTCTGGTATAAAACAGTAAGGAAGTAGACATGTAACAAATCCTTCAGATACAACCCCTGAGACATATTATTAGGGTTATTCTTTCATAGTGGTTGTAGGGGAGCAACAGTTGTATCAATTATGAATAACACAAGCCCTGATGCTCCCAGAGTTTGCTTCTGATCTCCAGGAGGAAATGTCGGTCTGTTCTGCAAAACTGCAGCAGCTCAAGAGCTGTGCTACCATAGATGGTTAGCAAGCTTTCATTCCAGCTGAAGGGACAAAATGTTGTCTAATGAAAATGAATGCTGTCATTCTGTCAGGATGAGGCACTTAACACCTTCTTTGCCTCAGTTTCCAAAAGTAAGACAGACTGACCTCAGGACAGCTGGCCTCCTGAGCTGGTAGATGGGGACAGGCAGCAGAATAGCGCCACTGCAATCAGAAGGAAGCAGTTCACGACCTGCTGAGCCACTTAGATTCTCACAAGTCTGTGGGACCAGATGGGATCCAACCTAGGATGATGAGAGAGCTGGTGGAAGAGCTCTCCAAGATGCTCTCCATCATTTCTCATTAGTCCTCACTGGTTCACTGGCTCGGTCCCAGATGACTGGAAGCTGAACAACGTCATGCCCATCCATAAGAGGGGCAGGAAGGAGGATCCAGGAAACTACAGGCCTGTCAGCCTGACCTCAGTGCCCGGCATGGTTATGGAACAGATCATCTTGAGGTGGTGTAAGGTCATAGGTTTGATTTTATGATCTCAAAGGTCTTTTCCAACCTAGCTGATTCTGTGATTCTGTGATAAAAATATTTAATACCTGTGTTTATAGAAAGCAGTTGTGTCTGGCTGGCCACTCCACCGTATTTTGTGGAAGGCCAGTGGAATTTAAAAGAAAATTCAGATCTGAAAGCATGTTCTAATTTCCTCCTTCTCCAGACTTTTCATTTTCAATATGCTTTTTTGTTTTTACTTTTGGTTCCTTGATTCCTATAGAACAGAGGACATATTTATGTTATCAAATAATTTGGTGGTTTGGCATTTTTGTTTTGTTTTCGGGTTTTTATGGGGTCTTTTTCTTATTTCTACTCAGGTGTTAAAAGCCTTCATAGCCTGTAGTCCACACCTTGGCTTGTAGTCCATCCTAAAGCCATTCTAGCATGGAGCTTTCATATTAAGTTGCACTCACTGCGTTGAAACAATAACTTAAAGGTACCAGTGGGGGAAAAATATATATAATCTCTTCCCCTGTGTATTGCTCTTGGTACATAATGATGGTTAGAATTGTTTAAAAGTATAAATTTAAAACTCAGCCATGTATCAACCACTTCCATAAGTGCTACTGCAGAAGCAAAATAAGTTCAACAAACAGGAAGGAATTACCTTAGAGGGATTTTACAGGCCACAAGAAAAGTGTAACAGGCCACTAAAAGCTCTAAGGACTTGTATGCCCACACTTTTAGGTGTTGGCATGTGTAGAACAGACTATATTGAATTATGTACCCATACACCTGCTTTGTTTGGGGTTTTTTTTTTGTAAATCCAGTGATGCTAATTGTTCTAGTGCACATCACTGTTTTCTTTGTGAAGCTCTTCACAGCAGCTTTGAACTCCCAGCTCTGTGCCTTAATAACAATACCATCTGGCTGAGTTTTTCAGACTTGCCTCTGGGGGTTGAAAGACCGTTTTTTCCATTATAATTAATGAGATTTGGGTGTCCAAAACCCCTGGGCAGTTTTGAATACATCACCTGCATTGTTTGGGGTTCAGAAGTGCTTTGAGACTTTCAGACAGAAAAGCTATTAAGCTGACCTGAGATGATAGGATGCTGTGCAATCTTAATGCTCAATACTAGTTTCTGTATGAAGTGGCCAAAGCTTGCTCTGTCATACCTGAGAGGCAATCTTGTTGGCTTGCTTAAGAATGAACAAACCCCTTTTAGACCTTATCAAGTACATTTAATTTTTATTCCTGAAATATTTACCTGAATTCCAGAAAGATTTTTTTTTGTCCATAGAAAAGCAACATTTTTAACACCTTACATTTGGTAAAATTTGGTACTCATAAAAGTAAATAAAATTCTGGCAAGCTTCAGTAGCAGCAGCAAAAATTTGCTTCAAAATGCAGTGCACAAAGGGTAGTCAGCCTTAATGTCAGGTTCCAAAATCTTCATATGATCCCAGTCAACAAACGCCCTTCCATAGTTACTGAAGAGATGAGAAAAGAAGGCAGGCAGTTGCTCCTAGTCATCTTACAGATGGGATTTCGGCTGTGAGGGCAGACCTTAACTGTCCCTGGTTTGTCCCTTCTAGCAGCTGAGGGCTTGGAGGCTCCCACAACTGGAACACCTGAACACAGTTGTGCTGGGGACTCACATTTGAATTGGACATCACTCTGGTCACTTCATTCTTAAGCAAACTGTTAAAAAGGTTGACAGTATAAATGTTACACCAAATTATTTCTATCCTTTGAATAAGTAAAGCCTGTCTTACAGCAGATGTATTTCATAAACATAAGAGGGTCTTTGGCATTTATTATGAAACATTTCTCCATTAAAATTGTGTAAAAAATAAGGTTTCTAAGAGAGAATCAAATGTTTTCTATCTTTAGAGGTAAGATAGATGGGCTCACTAAAATAGCAAATTATATAAAAAGAAAGTGGCTTCAAGCAGAGGGCAGTTATTTGCTGTTAAATGGCAAATAAAAAGTAAGTAGTGAGTCAGTTCAAAGAATATTGTTTGGGGTAATCTATTTGGGTGTGCTTATATAATCTATTTATAGTATAAGAATCTACTTAAAACCTCTGTACTTGGCCTTAAGAGTCTTGTTCAGTTTTATGTTGTTTTGGGGTTATCACAAAGGCTCCTTTACGTTTCACAGCAAAAAATGGATTTTTGAGAAAACTCATGAACTGTCAGAATTTTCATGCAAGAGCTTTCTGGATATAACCATGATACCTCAGATATGACTCAGTTATTAGATTTGTAAACTGCATGTGGGAGGATGTGGTTCTATGCTCAGTGTAAGCAGATACGTATCTTGTACCACATCTCAAAATAGCAATTTCAATGCAGAATTTCAACTTCCCCTTGTGCCAGTGTTTGCAGAGATCAGATCTGGCTGAAGATTAACCTTCATCTCAAAATTAAAAATAAAAAACAAGAACCAAGTTTTCAGCAAGGTCAATTTGCTTGGCTGAGCCAACTCAGAGAAAGGATGAAAGCCCAAGGTTAAGGGCAGAGAGGGAACAGGAGTCACCCTTCTGGCCCCTTTGTGGCCTCAGGTCAGCTTATGCCTCTAATGTCATCACACTCAATATGAACGCACATATACAGAAAACATACAGGCAATTCAGGATATCAGGAGCAGCTGGCTAGATGCCTGCATATAATAAATCTTGATGAATTACGTTGCTGACTATCAGATCTAGAGGGGTTTGTGTGTTTTTGAGGTTGTGGGTTTTCTTTAAGACTGCCAGCTCCATATTCTACATGGATTTTAGGCAAGATCAGAGAAATAATTAGCTATGTAAGTATGTGCAGAAATTTCTCTCTTAGTGAAACAGAAGGAAATCCTGACAGACCTAGATGAGATGGAAGAAAGGACAGCAATTTTCCCAGGAATAAGACACGTGTTTCAGAATAAATACTGTGTGTAAAGAAAATGACAGTAGACTCAGTAGGATGTCAAAAGATATGGGTACGGTAATGTCTGCATTATTATTTGTTGTGAATATCAAAGACTGCAGACTGGTCTCCAGAACAGTTTATTAGCTGGGTTCAGCAAATCACTTCTTTCCTTGTTTACTGGTATAAGTCATCACAAAGGGAATAATACTGTAATTCAAGGAATTACATGGAATTCGTTGCAGAGCATTTGCACCATGTAGCCAGTTATTAAATGATACAAACATTAAAAAGGCAAGACCCCACTTATGCTTATGGAAGGGTAGAACCCTTGTATTAAAGGGAAAAATAATGTAAACCAATTTGAGAGCAATAATCCAAGAGAGGATTGTTGATTCATGTATACTGTAAGAAAATCATTGTGAGCTACTGCAGGCTTCTATTTATTTTTCCATGTCTCCACCACCACCCCCCTCCTGAGACAGTAGCTGAACTGTGACTGAAATATTGTTTTTCCATCCCCAGATGGCAGTGCTGCCTTCCAAGATAATAACACTCGGTAGCTCTGGGAGAGAAGTGCTGCTGGTCTCTGGCTGTCTTACGTGCCATGTTTCTTTGTTTCAAGGGAAATACCCTACATATTCTCACGCAACAAGACTGGGGTAATCAGGATGGGCTTTCTCATCCAAGTCTGACACAGCAGCCATCTTCTGTTCGAGGCACTCACCAGACTGCAGCCTATTCATGAGAAATGATGTCTGTGACTGCCAGTCAGAAATTCTGCTGAACTTTAACTGTGCAGTTTCCAGTATCTTCTAGGTGGACTAGAGAAAAAATAAGTATGATGGCCGTTTGCCTCTTAGAGGTGCTGTAGAAGAAGACTGCACATTATATTGGTTCACAAGCCTTTGGCATCTGGCCTAATCCTGCTTCCACTTTCCTCACCAGCACAATCCTTGCAGTCCTCAACAGGGCAGGCACTGAGCAGCATTGGAGGTGCTACATTAGGCTGTTAAATCTCCCACTGGCTTGCAGGCTGAGTCACTGGCTTGGTCCCACTGTGCCTTTTCCTGCACAATTGCATGGCCCCTTCAGTTACCTGGAGCAAATACTGAGCTGTTATTCCACTCTGGGCTACCCTCACTGAGGTGTAACAACACAGCTTTGCTGGGCAATCTGTAATGCTCATTACTTTATCCTAAACATAAAAAAAAAACATGTGATGGGATAAAAGAAACCTGGTGCATAGGGAAGGCTGCCAGCTCCAGTGGTGTATTGAAAAATGATAAAGAGCTCTTAGCCCTGCTAGAGAACCCAAGAGAGCTAGACCAGATCTCTTGGAAAGTGAAGCTTTTCAGCAATTGAAAATCTGACTGAATGCTCTAGCATGTTGTTCTCTTCTATTTTGAAATGATGAGCAAGGTCCTTCCAGGTTGGGAGGGTATGATCTTTCTCAAAGATCTTCACTCCCACTGCAGCTTTTTTCTGGGCAGGAGGCAGGAAACTGAAAAAGAACTTGTTCTTTTCCTCTACTGGATACATTTGTGTGTGTCAAGCCCTCTCTAAAAATTTCTGCTACTTCTTGAATATCCTAAATCCCAGGTGGCACAAAAATACACCTCAAGGTAATTCTCTGACCCCCTTCCCCGGCCACCCTGTTCACAGTTTACAATTCAGTGAGGAAAGGCTTTTTTCCACCTTTCCTGATGACATGCTCACAGAGCCAGTAAGGAAAGATTAAATGCAATCAGAGCTGGGATGTGCAGTGCCCTTCCCCCAACAAGCCCATGGCAGAGGAGGACAAGGGGGCTCCCCAGGTCATAGTTGAGCAGGGAGAAAGAAGAGGAGGGCAGCAGTAACCGCACGAAGAAACTGCCACAGAGGCTTCATCTGGAGGTGGTGCTGCTCTGTGCTACTCTTTAATTGGAGCAAGCAATAAATATAACCTGGCCTTCCCAGTTAATAGGATAAGAGAAATGCAGATTTAGTTCAGAGCAGCTACTGTGTTGGTGCTTGGGTCACAGCTTCCATCCTCAAGCCTTCTTTTATCCTCTTTGATTCCCTTTTGATTTTCTACATAGGGGGAAAATCCTTTTATTTTAGGAAAAAAATGTTTACTGTCCTTTTCCGGGTTTCTCTAATTCATCTCATCTCACCCCAAATTCCTGTTCCGCCTAGAGCTATGTTTTCCACCCCATCGCCTCCATACCCACCTCCTTCACTGACCTCAGAAATTAATAACCCACTTTTAATACCTAAAATGAAGAGATATTAAACAAAAACTGTTTAATATCATTTTCAGCTCTGCCACAGCTGGAAATTCTCTACTCTTCTCTGCTATCTGTAAGGAGCTTAGAGAAACATTTTAAAAGTTGGCTTAAAAAAACCCTTAAAATCAAACCCATAAGCAATCTTTTTTTTTTCTAGTGGAAGCACTCAGCCCTCCAGCTTATTGAGAAGACCAGGACCTCCTTATCACTGCGCCACACACACAGGCCAACAAATAAACATATCTTGCCCACAAATAAAATAAAATGCAATAGACATAGCATTTGAAACAGAGGCAAGAAGTTAGCCTTCAAAATGGGGGCTGGATTTTGTACTATTTTTTCAATCAAAAGCCCTCTCTTTCTCAAAAACATCGGCAAAGATGAAAAAGACGGTTTGTTTTAAAAGTTCTACTATCAAACCCCTAAAATATATTTTTTTCCTCCTTAAGTCTGCATACACAGGAAAGAGGGAAAAGGAACTCAGTAATCTCAGCCATTTAAAGACACATCTGCTCATCCCCAGAATTTGATTTCAGCTGTCACCAATTCACCTGAAATGATTATATGGGAAGCCAAGCTTATCAACTCCAGTTTCTTATTTCCAGTGATTATAGCACTTTGCAAGTCTGATGTTTTTTGCCTGCAGAATATGGCAGACTGAAATATAATATTGGTTTATTTTTTAAAGAACCAGATTTCTCAGTTCAAAAGAAAACCAACACAAAATATAAACAATATTACTGCTGCTTCAAAATAAAGATACTTCCATTTTCTAGAATAAGTTTGCTGCCAAATCAATGATTTTTTTCCATGGCTACAACATATTTTTCATTTAAATGTTAAATATGTTAAGTTTACTGAAAACAGAGTTATTTTATCTGAAATTTTAAAACCCAGAACAGTCTTCTTCCCTCTAAATAGAAGAGAAAATTTGTAACTGCTTTTTATATATGTACTGAAAAATTACATTTGACACAACTTGGAAATAGAATCTGCCTTTTTTACCAGTGCATTAAATTGGAAGACAGTAGCAAAATTTGTTGCTATGGTTGGATTAAATCACCCTGACATTAATATTACATATCTTTCGCTATTAATAAACAATGTAAAAGAAGTAAGAACATTAGGTACATTCTCCTTAAGACCAAGATGGTACAACACTTTCTGGGTTGCAGCCATCCCTGGCAGGGCACATGTGGATAAAGGATATGGTTAAGGGTTTCTCCTTCTTTTGCAGGGAAATATGTGTGAAAAAAAGGCATTGAAGAGTCTATGAAAAGAAGTAATTAGAAGAAAACTAAACATTATGGGGTTTAGGAGAAAGGGCTAAAAAAAGGAGGCTGTGAACTCCCTCATACACAATTTGTTTTCTTATTTTGCCCATGGAATCCTAGTTACAAACACACGGGTTGCATAGGAGAGTTGCCAGTCTAATCTTAGATTTTCCTTTGAACTAAAATCCTCTGTCTAACTGCCTGGGTCAGAAAGGGCACCCATGTTATATAGCATAGCTGGCAGAACTTGGTAAGATGTCTGTCTTCTGACAAATCAGTGTTTTCAAAAACAGAAGTGACTCAGAGATGTGGGACAGGAAGGCTGTGCACCTCAACTGGCAGTGGCTTAACTCTCCAAACCCTCCCAGGGAAGGCAAACTTATAAGGAATATTTATTTTGATTCTGTGGCATGTCCTGTAAATATGCATACTGTTAAACAAAGGGCAATAGACGATGCCCCTTACCCAATTTTCCTGGTTTGAGTAAGAAGGAATTTCTTGCAGATTGTCTTTCATAACTTGGCATAACTGGGAATCCTCTCACTCTTTTGTCTTTCTGCCATCACCTACTATGCAGCTGGAGAAATTTTAATTGCAGTATTCGTTAAGACTACTAATAAATATGACCCACTGCAGTGGCACTTTGTGCTTCAGAGAAATCCTTCTCTGTCTTGCAAACTGACAGATTTTGTTTTCTTTACTCGTGTGAAAGTTCCCAATTGAGCTGGTGAGCAATCACACTGATTTGGCTGAGTGAGCTGGAGGGGGCCATCCCTGAGAATTCCCTAGACTGAGCAGCCTGGGCCCCCCACACCAGGAAGCAGGATCACGCTGAGATCCAGACTGCTTTTCAGCCAGATATTGCAAATTTCTGTTCACTTTTATATTTTTAATTATTTATTCACAACCACTATCCAGGATATTCAACCTGGACCAGATTCTGACATTTTGGAAGGCCTAATTACCAGTCTGACAGGGAAGCCTACGTTAATTGTCAGTAAGACAGTGAGACTATTATTGAAGTAACTCTTGGCAACAAACCTAACTGCCTGTTATCAGCAAGGGAGAAAGTCTGCCAACTTCATGCTAAAGAGTGTTTTTACACAGAGTGGGTTTTTGATTTGGGAAATTAAATCAAAATTCCGAGGGTATTTCCAAAAAGAATTATTATGAAGTGATACCAAAAAGGAAGATGAAACTGGGAGAATGAGAAAGAAAAACCTGCCTGGGAAATTTTCCTCTGGGTGTATAATTTGGTTCGAGAAGACAGAGAAATGAAAAGAGGAGTTGAATTTTTATACTCTAGGAGCTGGAGACAGGTTGATGGGAGTAGCACAGTAGCACTCCTACTGCTTCTAAAATTTCTCAGGGGCTTGATTACTCTGGCTTGCTCAGGTTTAAAGAGATTGACGCATTTGTGGGAATGAAGGAGTATTTCCATGGGATAGACATTCAAAGCTTGTTTTATTTCTATTTTATCTTGCCTAATTTCATGGAGCATTACCACAGACAATCCACGAATTTAGCTGCACAAATTTCTTCCTGCTGCAGAAACCCTTGATCACTTTTGCTCTGCACTTTGACACATTGTAATAATGTGCTTTTACTGTTTAACCATACACTGGGAGTATTCGGGGGGTTTTTAGTCCCATAGACCTTTCTGAAATAATTTTTATTGTGTTTGCCTATGTCAGTGAAAGAGATAAACCTGTTGCAGGAAAGAACTTAATGGCACCTGATACCATCACACAGAAAAATTTGCCATGAAATCGCATGCCAGCTTGTATCCTGCTCCCTGTGAAGCACTTGACATGCCTTAGGACAGAAGTCCTACCCCCAGATCTTTGCACCATGCAATCTTGTCAGGTATTTGTATCCACTCCTAAGTTTTAGGAAAGTATATAGGCTAATCCAGCTGACATCCAGTACACTTCATTAAGAGTTAATGTTCAATCATAATTTCTCAGAGTTCCAAGGGGAAAAAAAAATCCAGGATAACTTGAAAGATAATCCCAATTTGATTTTCGCTACTAAATATTGTGGTGGGCTATGACCTACATGACAGGTGTTTCTCAGAAATTATCTAATACATCACCACTAAACAACATGCAAAAGTGAAAGACATACATTGCTCTGGAAAGCAATCAATAAGCTGATTTCTGCTACCTTTGCAATGCTTCTTTCTGGAGTAGATGTCGGAGACAGCTCTTGGTGGCAATGGATATTTCCACTCACTAAGCCAGCTCAGTTGTTTGAAAGTGCTTATTCTACTGGGAAATTTATTTTGATGTACACTCTATGATGTTTCAGACCATTCTGGTAAGAAGATCCTAGGATAGGTTTGATAGGAAATAGTAAAAATAATTCCCAGAGAAACTGGCAAAACTTCTTTTTAGAAACTCACGAGTTTTAAAACTTTCTTATGAAAGTTTTAAAAATATAGACAGTCTTTAGAAAAACAAAATTTCTCCGTCAGATTCATGGAAGCAGCTGCAGTGAAATGTAAGTGCTGAGTTTGGTGTACGGGTATTGACCACGCAAGACGACAATATTGAACTGAATTATCTTTTCTTGGAATATCCTATGTGAGAATTTATATGAGCTTTGAAGCTCTAGTCATACCACCAAGCAAACTACCCCTTTTTCTCACAAAAACAAGGTCCTCTTAACCTCTTAGTATTTTTCTGTAATGAAGGATCGAATTTTCTCTTTCCTGATTATTCAAGGTCTTGCTTGTTAGAAACTCAAAAACTAGCACAACTAATTTCTTTTCCTTGTTACTGCTTGAGTTTTCCAAAGGTAGTTTCAACTTTCTTGATTGCCTTCCCTACTATACAATGTAACACTGAAGTATGATAGCAACTATCACTTATTCTATTTCTCTGCTCATAATCTAAAAAATAATCCTAATTTAATTTATGAAAGACTGTTTACTAATTTTTCTTGGCTTGCATGATTTGGATTGTGAACTCAGGTTTTTCTCGCATAGAAATTCACAGTATGTTTTCAGCCTGCTTTGTAATAGGTTTCTTCCTTTTTCCATAATGACTCAGTTAAATACTGTTTATTATGGCAAAGTTTGCAGAACATTTTCTGTGTCTGCTGGGGCATCTTTGTTAATGCTCATTATGGGCCTGTACCAAACCCTCACAAAGTAAAAGGAAACATTCCCCTTGGAGGAATCTGACTTTGGATCAAGCTCTCCAACTCCATTTTGGTTTTAAATGGCTTCTCCTTCCCCAGCCCTTCCACATCTTTGCAGTGCATTGAGGGAAGGAAAAAAGCTAACACTGCTGCAATATCCTCTGCTCATTTAAAAGCAATGCTTTTAGAAGGAAATAAATGTGATATTGTGTACTCATAATAGCCATGGGTAAAATTATGCTGCATTGGTTATTGTTCTTTACATATATTACCAATTGAAAAGGAAATGAAGTTAGAATTAATGGACCCATTTGTACAAACATGATTGTTAATATTAATATGCAGGGTAAATCAGTTGGCAAGAGGAGAAATAAATTAGCGAGTGTCTCGAACACAGTATTTCACTAGAGACTAACTGCACAGATGCTGAAAATACAATCCTGTAGTTAACCAGTGTGTGGGGAGACTTCTTTAAGAGTTCAGGAGAAACATCAAAGTGCAGATTCCCTGTAGTACACTCCTATTGTCCAAAAGTCTACAGGTGTTGCCAGGAGATTATTAGTGTTTTCTGAGAAAAAGCACTCTGCAAAGGAAGGAGCTGGTGGAAGTAACAGCCTTCCCTGTTTCCTTCTATGGCTGCTGGGCTCACACTGCAGCTGCAGGACATTCTAGATTGAGTTTTCATTTTAAAAAATAACCACAGGGAGTCGGTTGGTGCTTTCTCTCTCTCTCTTTTTTTTTTTTTTTAGGCTCAGGCAGGATTCCTATAACCCAGTTGTTGAACCCTGCCTGTGTGGGTAGTGTCTGGGTCGACTTCCTCACGCCTCCACTGTAAGGGCAGACAACAGAAGCAGAAAGACTGCAGATGCAGTTATTACCCTCAGATGTGCAATCTCTTAGGACAAAACCCTGTTTCTTGTTAAGAGGTAAAGCTTTGCGGAGCTCAGCTGGAATCTTGGTAGTATAATAGAAATTTTGGTAATCAGTTAACCTTGTTTATAAATTCTTGCTCTAGAAACATTCCATTCATGATCTTCCATTATGATGTTGAAAGTATTATTTTTCTGCATCAAGGCCAAATTTCTTTTAATTATTAATTACCTTCCAGGCAATTCGGTTTTTTGGAAACGGAAAGACACACACTGTCACGACCCTGGTGGTGTCCAGCTAGGCACAGCTGTGACCTTCCGAGAGCATCTCCCCAGGCTGGGGCAGCAGGACGATGCAGGAGCTCACACTCACACTCACAGTGCCCAGCACACACACGGGCACAGGGGAGAAGCAATCACAGCGGCACAAGGAGCACACAGGAGGCTCTGTGAAGGTTCCAGGTCCCGTTTATTCCGTCCCCAGGAGGGTCCAGGGACAAAAACCCCAAAAAGGGGAACCCGGCCCTTAAGCACTGAATGGGGCGGGGTTTACAACAACCAATCGGGAGAGGGCTGGGGCGGGACAATGCTGATGGATGGGTTGGGGAACCAATGAGGAGGGGTAGGAGGAGGGACCAAGGAGAAGGGGCCAATGGGGCATCGAACTGGGGAGAACGTTCTGGAGAAATTCCATAGAAGGACAAAATGGGCGGGAAGGCCAAGGGGCAACTGGGAGAATGGAATTAAAATAAATGTATGTAAGGCCTTGGGGTGTCTCAGGGAAAATACTTCTGGCCTCTCTAACAGTGGAGGAAAACACCCATAGGGACTGTGTTACCAGTAGGCCCTCTTGGAATCCCAGTTAGCAGGCCTGCCTCTGCATCCCATCAAAAGTACACATCCACGTTTTGTAATTGCCTTCATTACATCTGATTCTTTTAAAGAAAAAGGTGTGATAGTTTTGCTGTCCTATTTCAGAGCTGATTTCAAATTACCATATTGAGACAAATCTCTTAATCTGAAGAAAGTGCAGATCAAGCCAAAGTTTTCTTTCTTTATATAACAAAAAAGGACAATTTTCCTAAAGTCTCAAAATCCTCTTGGACATGGTCTTTCTTTGCTTATGTGAAATAGTCTAATTTTTTTATTCCTTTTATCCATTCATCAAAATTTACAAATGTAAGAGTGTAATAACATTAAAAAAAAAAGAAGAATCCCTAAAATGTTATATTCTGCATCTGTATGATAAGAATCCCCTTAAAGTTCAATATTAATGCATTGTTTACCGGACAAAAAATTGTAATGGCTTTAATA
Source organism: Petroica traversi (assembly GCA_025920805.1). NCBI lineage: Eukaryota > Metazoa > Chordata > Aves > Passeriformes > Petroicidae > Petroica > Petroica traversi. The sequence goes on along the minus strand of JAHLSL010000009.1, from coordinate 8,846,198 downwards.
AAGAAAAACAAAACCAACCTTGGCTTTTCCAGCTTTAATCAAGTAATTTGTGACCCACTAAGAGCTCTGTACTGCTGAGTTATTTTTGGAGCATTTATCACAGGTGTTTCACTTGTGTTTAGCACATCCTGATTCTAATCTTAATACTCTTAACAATAGTAGAGCAGCTTTTCAGAACAAGCAGACTGGCTCTCCTGGTTATTTTTTACTGCATTCTAATACAAGCATTATTTATTTGGGATTTGAATACATTTTTCAACATTCATTTCTCCTTAAAAACTGTTCCATCCACATTGAGGGTCTTCTTGCATGACTAAATTGTATGAAGGGAGGCATTCATGGACAAATCCAAAATCTGGGCCAGTTCCTTCAAGTTTGAGCAATGATCAGTGTGTTGGACAACAGGCATTTGAAGGAACGTTTGTGTTCTGGCTCACCACTTGGGATCTTCTATCCAGTTGACTGGTATCTGGGCTGAATTATGGGCTTAAATCATGATGCCATATAAACAGAAGCAGAAATAACCTACAGTTCTCTAATTAGCGTCATTAATTCATTACTTGTGAGAGCTCCTGGCTTCACTGGTCCTATGATGGATTGCAGCAAATGCAGTGTGCATCCCAAGCCAAAGGCGAGGGCATGTAAGAGCAATGTCCATGAGATGATCTTCAGATCCAGCAGTGAATATTTCTGTTTAAGTACTTAATATTTTTTTTAAGTATGCCAGATCATTTTTCTTGGAATGATTATGCCTTTACTCTGTGATAAATAAGACTCTGCCTGAGGATACCAGAGGGCATGCAGCACCAGAATAATATCTTTGCAACATATTTTGAGTGGTGATCACACCATTTCTAGCTCACCATATGGCTTAGTGCAGCTGTCCTAGCATTAAAATGACCTTCTTCATTACATAAAGGTCACAGATGCAGAATTCAACATTTTGTAACCCTTGGCAGGGGTACAGGCAATGCAGGGAGTACACCTGTTGTCCTGCCTGCAGTTCAGAACATTCACCCATTAATTGATTGAAATACAGGGACTAAAATTTAGCTTGCATCACTGTAGATAGCACCAGTTAATAGATGTTATTAAATAGTTTAATGTTCCGAGTTTAATAGATAAGAATGCTAGCATACTAGTATCAACTTCTTTATAGGGTTTTCTTTGTTATTCCTAGTGAGTAGAACCACTGCATCCTTCTTTACTGAACCTGGTAGTATTCTCATCTTTAAGACAAGAGAAAAGAGAAAGGAAGTTAAGACAATGACCAGTCATTTCTGTACATAAGACAGTTAATTTTTTCTTCACTCGGAAAATAATTTTTTTGCATATTAATAGAAGAGTGGAGAGAATTCCCAGTTTTAACCATTTCCCCCTACCTCGTCCTGCAGAAACTGCTCTGCTAATGAAGAGCTGAACTGGATTTCCCTGCTGTTTTCCCCAGACTAGCAGAAAAACCTTGGGGTGTTCCTCAGTGTGTTTCTTCTGCTGCTTCATGCTGCTTCAGTCAGGCAGCATGTTGAACAAGATGAAGTACTCGGCCTCTTGACTTAATCAGGATTATGAAGGTCAATAAGGGGCAGGGATAACCACTAAAACTGAATTCTCTCAGAGGAGTGCTCAACAGTGTTGCCTTTTGATGGGTATCACTAGAAAAAAAAAAACAGTCGTTTGCTTGCACGTCTAAAGAACTGCTAGATAGAATGTTTAAAACTGCATATTCTAAGAAATATAATTGAATTAATTTAATCAAATCAAACAGAACTACTATTTCAGCTGGAAGGGACCAATCCAGCTGCCTGACCATCTCAGGCTTACCAACAGTTAAAGCATGGTTTTAAGGACATTGTCCAAATATTGATAGGTTTGGGACATAACCACCTCTCCAGGAAGCCTGTTTCTGTGTGTGAATAAAGAAATATATTCTAAGTTGGGCTTGATATTTTTGTTTCCAGCTGATCATCCAAAAGAACTCTGAGGCAGCCCCTGCAAATTCAGTAGTCCTTTTGGAACTTCATCAGTACAATGCTGATATATTCAGGAATATCTCAAGATCACTTTCCCTCAGCCAGTCTCAGAGCAGCCTATTACTCATGATATTTCTGCCTGCTCCGTGTGTCTTCCTTAGCAATGAGCTTTCATAAAAGCTATGGATTTGGTTTGCTTCCTGACAACCTAATTTAACTTGGAACACCTAATGTGGGAGCATTCAATTAAAAAGAGACACCAATCATTGATCTGGGATGTGACTTTTTTTTCTAATAATTAAAAAAAAAATTCTGACACATTTGAAAAATTGACACAAATAACACCCCAAACAAAAAAAAATGCCCTAAGACTATATTTTATTCCCACAGGTAAGGGAAAAAAGAAGTGAAAATGCACTAAAGGTAAAGTACATGATGCTCAGGGAGATTGGCACAGCATTATGAAGCATCTAATTTCAGCTACCAAGGGGCTCATATTGATTTGTTTTTTCCCTTCTCTGTGTGTTCTTTTATAGAGACTTCAAATAGAGTCTCCATTTTGCTCTTATGAAAACCACGTTTCTTGGAGGGCAGTGTGGGGGGAGGGAAAAGAATAGCTCTTTCTGCTTGAAAAATAGCAGCCTACTTAGCACTTACCAGAGGATTAGACACCCTAATGTTCTGAGAAGCTCCTTTTCAAGTACATAGAGGGAAGATGGATGCCTTGGGAGTATTTAGAAATTATTTAAATCCATGCAGGCTGCTGAATGTTTTCTCATTTGTGCATTGTGAGAGGCAGATCCAGATCTTAACCATTGCTTTTGGAGCTATAAAATTTAAATTAAGGGCAAAGAATATGGAGCAATTCAGAAACACCTCTATTTGTAGGTCATAATTGAAGTTATTGAAAAGGTTGTTACACAGACTTCAGGGCTGCCCCAGCAGCTAGAATCTGACTTCTTGATGTTCAAACAGGGAATATGGAAAACTCCAGTCATGGTCCAGGTCTGAGTGAATGAAAGTCCAACTCTTCATTCACTCAGTTATTTCTGACAGTTTAGGAAATTCTAAATCTTTTCAGGATCAAAGGAAACTATATTAGCAGCACCAGTACCTGATTTTATTCTTTTTTTTTTTAAGAGAACTTGTCATTCGTAAGTAAGAGATGCAAAAGTTCTAAGATGAGCATTATTAACATACAAATTTTACTTCATCATGAGGAAGGGAGAGAACTCACCTTTCCTCACTTTTACCTGGTTGGATTTTGTGGAGAGGCCTTAGCCACTTTTTTCTCCACCATGCCTTCCTAACAACTGGAGCTGTGTCACTTCTGCAGTCACACACTTGTTTTACTGGTGTTCCCTGCAGTCTGGTTCAGAGATTTAAAATGGCCAGAGATCCTAGAAGACATATGGCTTGCACTGAATCCCCGACAAATTGCTTGTTCTATTGCTTTTTAGGACAATGTTAAGAAAAAAAGAATTAATTGTAATTGTGTTAGAATTTTGGCAGAGGAAAAGTAAAAATACTGTAAAAAAAAAAAGTATTGCTATTTCTCAGTGTTTGGCACTGTACAGACCAAAATATGAGCTATCCAAATGGCAGTTTTAGAGAAGGGGGAGGGAAGAAAGGACAGAAAAAAAATTCTCATGGCTCAAACAACTTTCCTTCCCCCCACCCCCCCCCCCCACCCCCGCTCCCAGCCACGTTACCTGACAGAATTAAAAATCCAGCAGGAAATTAAACTTATATACCTGACAAAGAACTGCTTGGATGTGATGTGTGATTATAGATGACTCATTCCCATTCTGGAAGACTGATCTCCCTTAAAGATTCTAGAAAGCTCTGTTTTCTTTCTTTCTTTCTTTTTTTTCCCCAAAAGACATTTTACATCTTTATTTTCTAAATATTATCTACAGATAGTGTTTATTTCATGCAAAATAGAAAACGTAAAAAACTTCTTTTAATTCTGTTTCCTAGATAGTCAAGTTTATTAATTTATATGTCAGCTTTTTAAATTAAAATATTTTAATACCCTGTTTTCCAAGCCTACAGAAATAACTGCTTCCTAGGTGCCTGTGAACTGCATTTTTAAACATGTAAAGAGATAGCTGCACACTACTGAAAAAAAAATCAATGTAATGATAACATCACAAGCAGCATAATAATACTTAACCCTTTCATGGCAGCTCTTGCAAAAAAGTCTGCAGTGCCTTCACAATGATTGAAATCATTATTTTTCATAACACCAGTAAAATGCAGAGAACAGCTGCACAATGAGTACTCAGAAAAGGATGGAATCACCAGAGGCAATTACCTCTGGTGCAGACAACTACCACTAGTAAAAGTCTTCATCAAGAATAAACAGTTCAAACAGTAACTTGGTTTCTACCACTGAAACTCTCAAGGGATTTGAGTTTTCAGCATGTTGTTCCTGAGCTGGAATTTATCCAAGAAATCCAGGTTAAGAGGCAAACTGTGACTTTCAGAAAAATTACTGTGAGTGATACGTGATCAAATAAAGGGCACATCCCAACAGTAGGCCCCATCAAAGGATTAGACCTGCAACATCAGGGTGCTCTTCAATAAACCCCTAGCAGAGTATTGACTCAGTACAGACTTAAAAGGAAGACTGCAGTCTAGTGAATCACCAGCACTGTTTAGTGCAGACTGAGTGTAATGTCACTTCACTTGAAGGATTTGACATGATGAGAGCACAGAGTGGTGAGATGTACAGCCTACAACCACCAAGTACTTGTGCTTTCAGAAAACACATTTAAAATATTGTACTAAATTTACAAGGACTGTATTCAACTCCCTGCCTTACTGGGCAATCATTGCCATGGTAAGTGGTGCACTTGAAGGACTAAGAAGACCCTGCACACATTACTGTGAGATTCTCTTATTTACAACATTAAGCAACTTGAATGGTTCAGAATAAGGTTTGGGTTTTTTTCTGCCAAGGTCCATCATTTGTTTGTTTTTGAAAGTTTAAGGTGTTTCCAGGATTTAATAATTTTTTCTACATTAAAAGGTAAGGTGTTTGAGAAACTCTGTTGTAGCCTATTCTCTATTTTTTATTGATTTCTCACTTCTAACAATAATTAGTCCATATTTTTATTCTTTTTAATATCTTTTTCTCTAGTAGTGCCTTTACTACACATTTAAACTTGTGCTCCCTAAAGCTGTTTAAATTTCCTGTGGATGCTCCTGGTACCACCTGGTTGTCTGATGAGGGGTCCCAGTTTCCAGGTCCTGACAAGGCTTGGGGGTGATGGTTGAGTGTCCCTGAGCTTGGGACCCTCCTGTACAGCTGGAGCTAACACTCACTCCAGGATTATCTCAGTTACTGCCATTGCCACCTCACGGGCTATTGTTTTGAAAGGTAGAGTATCTTGCTGTTTTTGTAAAAATCCATTACAGGTATCCAAAACTAGACATGTTTTAAGTAATAACTGATAAATCTGATAGCAAAATTCTGGCATCTTCCAGCAAATGGCCTGAACTTCACAGCCTGTCTCCTTGTCGAAGGAACAACTTTTATCAGCTGGCCCTTCTAAATTTTGCTAGAAAACAGCTTTTATCTCTTCAATGGGAAGAGGTTGGGCCAAAACAGAGATGAGCAAGGAACTGGAGATTGGAGATATACAGAAGAGAAGACAGAGCAGGGGGAAATAGTAAGAGCTAGAGAGTGAGGAATCACTTTGAAAAGGAGGGATTAAGAAATGAAAAATAAGCCAGCTTATGTTTAGTGGGAATAAAGAATGGGGTGCATTTTAGGTATGATGACAGAGGAGAGAAAGAATGAAAAGAGGTAAGCAAGATTCAAGAACTGGGGAGATAAACATTAGTATAGCAAAACTTCCTGAAATGGCAACTCTTGATACAGCTCAGAAGAAATTCCTCCCTTAGACTGTAAGGGTCTTTTCTTCCCCTCAAACTTGCATAAATAAGGCTTGCTCAAAGCTTGGTAAGACAGCTAAGATACGAACTCAGATTCTAGGAAATGACAGAACCTACAGGGACTGTTTCTGTCAGATTTTATCTGGTTTGTGTATTTTTTTTTCTTATGTTGCAATGAATGGCTTATATTAAATCTGGGCAGTCATCTAGGGGGAGTGAAGTAAATCTATAGATATTAAAAAGAAAGGGAGAAGTTGAAATAGAAAGATCAAAAGAGGGGGAGATCAGCTGGAATGGGTGCAAGATTTTGGAGCCTTTTCTGAGCTATATTGTTGGTCATAATTAAGCCCAGTCCAATAAGATTGAAAGTGATAGTCATCTGCTGGCATGTGAAATGCTTCAAGTTTTGATAGAAAGCAAAGTATAATTTTCTTGTTTTGACAGAAAAAAAAAGCTCTGAAAAGAAATTCTATGGGTATGGAATATGAGTTTTCTTGTTGGCATTGTGAATTCCACATGGTGAGAGCAGAAGTAAAGACATCACAAAAAGTTTTGGCACACTGGGAGCACCTTCCAGGGGAAAAGTGATGTTGTTTTCCAATGACTGGATGGCTACAGGCCACTTCCCAGACTCTTGACACCAGTGGTGGACCTGATACTACTGCAGGATAGCTGCAAACCCCTTGCATGCACTCCTCAGAGGTTGCTGAAGTAGGATCCTTGGTTTATTTATTTGACCAAATAAAAGGCATAAACCAGTCTGCTTTGCTAAAGCCCTTCTTAAATTTGCAGTAGCTTTGCTGGTAGACAACTGAGGAGATTTACAGATGTGTACAAAAAAAACAATATCTGACAGCAAATTCCTCCCTCTTGTATCATCCCCATTGCTGGGATACCTTTCAGCATCCTTAGGGAGAGCACGTCTTTCCAGTCCTTCACTTGCTCAGCTCAGCCCTCTGATGTGGTTGGTGATTCGTCTCTTTTTGTTCTTGAAGAGCCTGTCTCTTTGATGACAGTCTTTGATGTTCCTGGTTAAGATTCAAAGATACTGCCTTTTTCTACCATGAAAAAGAAAGTTTTAAAGCACAGCAGAGGTCATAGTAATAAATAGAGTTCATAAATTCAAACAAAATTAATTAAGATTGTATCGTCAGACTCCTTATAGTCTCTAGTGCAGTGAAAGCATTGATAGTTTATGGATTTTTCTGTATATATTTTTGAATTTAGGTTTGAGGTGGGTTTTTGGTTGGTTGGTTGGTTGGTTGGTTGATTTGTTGGGGTTTTTTTGGTACTGCTATATGTTTATACAATTTAGATAAAACATAAATTATTGCGGTTTCTATGAATAATGTCAGATGGTATTAATGGGTTTATTACAGTCATTATGACCATAGTTTCAACTCTCTCAGATGCAGCTTACCTTACTGAAAGACATTATCACTGCCTTTGAGACCATTTGTTTAGAAAGAGGAGAGATCTGCTAATAATATCCATTTTTTCCTCCTTAGAAATTCCTCCAAATCCTTTCTTTCTGGTTCCTGAAGGATTTACCCAAACTCTGAAGTGGAAAAGCAGTGAAAAAATAATCATAAGCAGATACCCCCAGAATCTGCAATTTCTTTCATTGGGCAGATACTGACAGTTAAGGACAGGAAAAAGTATTTTTCTTTTAATGCAATGAATTTCCCATTGTGGCAGGACTTTCAGACACAAGAAGGTGCAGTGCTCAAGGGTTGAAATGGGCTCTGTGCAGAGCAGTGTGTCATTCACTGCCTTGACTGTTCAGCTCCATTATTCCTAACTAGAACCACAGATTGTCACTTTTGAATTTTAAAGCAATGAAATATGCCATTAATATAATAGACTTCCTGACTTGCATGAGTTTGGATGATCAGAAAATTCATACCCCGGTAGGGATTTTTAAACTGTAATGAAGAATTTTAAAACTTTGCTGCATGTCAAGAAACCTGCCAGATTTTCCTAAGCTCTTTAATTTATAAGGTGGGAAAGGGCAGAGAGTCCAGCTGTAATAGAAATTATAGAGGAGAGCTAGAATTTTGCCCAGCAGAACTATTTGGGCTCTACACAGGCCAGTGAGCTGTAAACAAGTTTAAAAATTGCATGTTTGTGAAGGACTATACGTGCTTTATGTCACTGTATATATTTCCTCAGAAAGCACCAAATTAAGATTTAAATTATTCTGACAGGTATTATGACAATTTGGACAATTTGGACAATGAGCTAGAAGAGGATACTCATGCAATTTCCAGAAAAAATGTGGTTGTATATAGAAGTTTTGTGGTGAGAGTGACTAATAGTGAAATCAGGCTTGTAATTTTTACAGCTAAAGAAAACCCACCTCTTCCAGAAAGCATCAGAAAGTGGAAATTTCTTCTCTGAGGAGTCTGTCACGATTTTGTGGGGTGTTGGGAACATATTAGCTATAAGCCATAGTTCTATTCAGAGCCTCACTTTATAAATGATATTGCAACTTCTTTGTTCATGAGAAAAGAAGGTGAAGATTTGTAATTCGTGCTGTAGGATTCACTGAAGAGAGTGGAATATAACAAGCAAGCCTCAGCTTGCCCATTACTTGGGGAAATGAAATATCTATTTAAGGCAAATGCTTTGAGGCATGTAAATTTTAAAGTTCAGACTAGTTCTCAAACAGTGTAGATTGAATACATGTAAATAACTGGAGATTGTTACACCGCGATATTAACCCTCATAAGGCTGTTATCTCAGTAATGCTCTGCTTTTCATCTTCCAGGATGTATCTTTGAGGATTTGGGTTGGGAATTACAGTGATGGAGAGTATGAGACAAATCCTGTACTTTCCCCAGCTTGACAAGATTCTAAGGGAGGTCTGAGGCATTCAAGATCAGCAGGGTAGGTATAGGCTATCACTGAGATTCAGCTGAATAGAGGGATTTCACCTCTTTACCTGTTCACCAGATAAATCAGGGAAGAGGGGAAGTGGGAATTGGGGCAAACTGAAACCTGAAGAAGTGTCAAGGGCATATGGTAGAACAGACAGAGGAAGAGATGGCCAGGTGTCTGTTCCTCTACCCAAGCCCTGGCTAATGATGAGGAGTGCAGCACCACCCACAGCCCTGCACCACAGGGTAAGCCCAGCCCAGTGACACTAGAAAAGTGCCTTTAGATGAGTCATAATCCAAAACTCACAGCTGGTAACATCCAGTTGCAAATAATTTCACCTACAGGTCAAGGTTAGAAAAACAGGTAGGTTAGAAAAATATTCTCTGCTACATGACACAGGTAAGGAGACTAACAGAGAATTTGGTCTGGGCAAGAGAACAGGAAATGTGAACAGCATCCTGGAGATAGACATGGGGAAGTGGGACCTGGGAGAAGACTAAAAAAGACATGCACTGTGCTAATACCTGTGGCCTTTTCAATCCCTCACCTCTCCCTGTTGCCTTTACTGCTTGCACACATAGTTTACAGATTCTCTAGCTGAATTATCAGTGCTAATTTCATCCAATTTTATTTGTGCTTATTTTTCAGTCTGAATATGTACTTTTAAGGTGGTCTCTGCAACTCTGAGAAGCACTATGTGAAACAAGTTGCATGAGCACTGGCCAACATGAAGGCAATTAATTTCCTACTTCTTAGGCATGGGTCTAAGGAGCAAGAATAATAAAGCACAGTGGGTGAAAGCAAATGAAAGAAAAGCAAACAAATCTTAGAGTAGAGCTTCTTGGGGTGGCTTAAAAATACAGCTTTTAGGGTAGAACAATAATTAAAGTGTATTTTCATTTCTGTTAGTTTTGTGCCAAATTCTGCAATTTTTCTGGCATTGACACAAAAAGGGAGTACCTGCATCTACTTCAAAAATCTGAAAATTCTTGTCTTAAAAATAAAGCCTTCAGACAGTAAGGCATTTCCCTATCACACATGTTGTTTTCCTTTATCCATTTACAGCCTGGATCAGGAAAGGAATTTTGGGGTTTGTTTGTTTGAGGATATTTTCCTTCCATGGGGCTTTTGGAACTTGAAGGTAGAAAATCCTTAGGTAGGTATATATTTTATTCTTGAACAGTGGCATTACATTCAGTTTTGACTGATTTGAGAGTTATTTATAATAATTAATTGCCTTCAGTAATGTGTGTTGATTGGGCAGATTCTTCAGTGTGTTAAAACTAATACCTAAAAATGTTCGACGCAGGATTGCTCACTAGCTTGATCAGCATCTCTTGCACCAGTTGCATCACCTACTGTGTCCTAAAATATCTCTGGACTCAAAATATATCACCAGAGCCACTGTCTCACTTTGTATGGGTCACCCCTCCCACTCCTTCGTATCTGCTGGGTGGAGAAAAATGCACAGAGCTCTCTGGGATTGCAGTTGGTACAAGTCCCACTCCTGTGGTGGGATGATAAGGAAAGTCATCATAGGAGTTTCCAGATTCCTCACTTCTTTTCTTTGTATGCATATTAAGTGCAGGAGAAGGGAAAAATTACTTTGTTGGACTTGATTCTTCTTCACTGTCCCTTGGAACAAGAGACTTCTGCTTTATCAGCTGCTTGTGAGCAGATAAGCTGTAAGATGTCTGCTCTGTAGGCATGCAGTCAAAACACTCCTCATACTAAATGCTGGGCTTGCTATGAAAAGTTGCACCATACTTAAATTGAAAGGCCAAACTCCTGAAATATAGGATGTTCCTGTAATTGGCTTGTCTGTGTAATCTTAAATTACATACAAATTTGTATGGACAGCTACAGTTCATAAAGCTTTCACCACAGGAGCCAGGTCTTGGTAAAAATACATTCTGCATTCAAAGGAGACAGAGTTAAGGATTTCCAGACAACCATGGAAAAAGGTATTTTTCAAGCTATTAATCTTCAAATCCTGTGGAGCAGCCAGGATTCCTGGTTTAGATGCAGAAATCCCTAGGCAGTGTAGAATAATGGTAAACATAAAGCTGCTCATCACAGAAGGATTTCAAAAAGACTTTTGAGGCTGCTCACCCAAAAAGCAGGACTGCTGCCAATACTAGGTCAGATCAGCCATGACTGTGTGTAGCTGCATCTTGAAATCCTCAAAAAATGGATGGAAACTTCAGAGTTTACCTGCACAGCTTGACAAGGCTACAATGCAAAGATTTTCTTCCAGGTGAAAATTTTTTCTTAAGTCCTTTTTTTTTAACTGCCCTTCCAAGTAGTTGTTGCCTGCTTTCAGACCAAGACTAAGACTCTTCAGCCGTCTAAGGATCTCTCAGTATTTCCTTATGGCTCTCTAGGTTGTCCAAAACTCGATTCACTTTTTCACATGGAGCCTTTCAAGCTTCAGGCAGGTGGGAAAAGCAACTTCCTCATATCTTTTCACCAGAGGGTGATCTTCATTTTACCTTCTTCACAGGGAAAGAGTATTCAAACTTGAGTCCAACAGTAATCTTCATTTCAACAGGACTACTACGAATTCTTTAATCACATATGAGCTTATACTGTTCCAAGAGCAGAAGTTTGCTTGTCTCCTTGTTGGACATCATGAAGTTTCTGTGGTCCCAGTTCTCTAGTTTAGCAAAATCCCTGTGGATTCAGGTTATGACATTCATTGTGCAAGTAACTCCCTCTAATTTAGCATCATTGATAAATTTGCAGGTGGTACGTCGTAGCTCATCACCTAGGTCATTGATCAAGACATCAAACAGTGAGAAGGAGCAGCCATTAGACTGCTCTGCTCACTACTGGCCACCAAGGAGATGCTGATCTATTCATTGATAAATTTTAAGCCCAGAGGTACTGCTAATTTTTAGTCCACCTAAACATCATTTCTTCCAGTCCACAATTCCTCAGCTGCCAGCTGGCAGAGTATGGAGTCACAAGCTTTCCTAATGCTGAGATACATGACATCCACAAGCTTCACATTGTTGTAGGAGGCACCCGAGTTTGCTGAAAATCAATTGTCCCTGGTAAATCTGGGGACTGCTGATTAAAACTGTAAAGCTTTTGTTCTTCACATGCATCCTGAAAAGACTGGCTGTGTTATTTTTCCAAGGTCTGAAGTGACCTGTAAGTCCCTGGACCCTTCCTCTTGTCATTTTTAGAAATGGTACACAGTGCCACTGTGCAAACCATGCAGTGAAATGTGTGTTTTCTCTGTGAAGGGCAGGGTATCCTGGAATTGTTTTGCCATGACAGAAGGGTCTGAGCCTGGGAAATCACTATGATCACGGCAGCATACAGTGAGCTCTTTCTGCTCCTTGGAAATTTGGAGGATACAGTGTCATGTACAATCTCATGTCATGCCATATTTGCAGAGGTATTTATCAACCTGACTGTGTAATTTGTGTGCAGTCATACCAGTTTTTGGCTTCTCACTTAGACACCTGAATTAGGAGGACAAGTCACCACATACAGAATAATTCCTCTACTAAATAATCCAGCACTCTTGTTTTAATCAACATTTTAGCTCAACTTCATTCTGTGTTTTCTCTCTTGGGGGTGTAATGGTAATAAAGGAATCTGACTCAGTCCCCTGAGTTAAGAAATTGCTCCCTTAGGCAGTGTGACTCGTCCTACTGAGTTCAACTGGAAATTTATTTTGTTGCATAAAATAGAAAAATATGATTCATATACTGTTAATACTCAGTTGCATGTTTGCAATTTGAGCATTTAATGAATTTCAGTTCAACAAATTAATTGCCAGTTTAGCCTGAAAATGTTTCAGAGGTCCTTGGGAATAAGAAAGATCACAATTGCATTCTCTCATCTGCATGGTTCAGCACATGACCTCTGCAGCTAAGACTGCCTTAAGAAAAATGTTTTTTATGTTTAGAACAGCAATCACCAAGCCAGCAAAACCATTCTGTAAGTGAGGTCACATGCTAAGGGTTCTTTTGCATTTCTGGACATTTATGCAAAGAAGATAATTCAGATTTCATCCAAAGTAATGGACTCTCTACTTGAAAACAGTCGCAGAGCCATAAAGTTTTGAAACTAATGGAGCTTTTAAAAAGACTTTTTTAGGAAAATACTTGAAGATTGATTGTTTTAGAGGTAGTTGCACTTGGAAGTGCCTTGTAGTACTTGTAGTCTTTAATTTTGCATCTCGTGCTTTGTGCAAAACTTTTGGCCCACTGGAGAGTTCCTGCAATGCAGGCAGGCACTGAACTGCTCGTCCTTGATCCTTTGGCTTAAGTGGCAGGATGGGGAATATCTACACAGAGCACAAGCAGCAGCAGCAACAGGCTATGTTTTGGAAAAGCTACATTTCAAGACTGTGAATGTTGACAGAACAAACTCAGGAATCCTCTCCCTCTGGATTTAGTTGTTTCTAAATCTCAGCCTTAAGAATTTGCTTCTGCCCCACAGATGATACTACTGCAAGTGATAACAAACATGAAATGCTAATAGAGATATTTGGAGAGGGTTACTGAAAGGTCAAATGAAAGCTTTGGGAGAAGGAAGCACTGTGTGGCTTTGTACATCCCAGGTTTGTGACTCTGGATCCCGTTAACAGAAACAGAGGAAAAAATCCATCCCAGCGTGGATGCCACTGGAATGGTGTTAATTGAGGGCATGGATCATGAAAATATTGCCAGGTCTTGTCACTAGTAACAAGTTGTTGATTTATATGGGAAATGAGAGCTACAAAGGTGTGTTTGTGGATAAGTATTCATGTTTCTCTCTTGGTATAAAGGGCTGAGAATAGAGGTGAAAAAGCCAAGAAATGAGAAGAATACAAAAGATACCCACATATCTAGTGAATATTATCTTGTTCAGTAAGTGACATGCTAATTTCCTCTTTGAGCATACATACTGTGGCCCTGCTAAAGTTTATTATCAAGTAAATTAAACTGAAACCTTTGGTATCTCAGTCAGTCCAAAGAATAAATGCATTTCATTATTATTTTAAAAAAAAGAGATAGAAAATAAAATTAATTTATTAAAAAAAATAGTCAGGCAGAGTGATGCATGCTGCAGAGTCTCTGCAGTATTTTAGGTGCTTTATCATGCAATATCCCATTTCAACATGAAGTTGCTTAGAAGCTAAAGCAAAATAGAAAAAAAAAAATTAGAAATTCCAATTTCTTAAAAGCTTGTCTCTTTGACTGTACATAAACTGGCTCTTTAAATAAAGTGAAGTGATGGGTGAAGAATGAAATATGCTAACTTTGCGCCATGTCTCTGAGCTACTCCTGAAGCCAAAGTTCTGCTTTAATCACAAAGCTGTGATCTAAACTTTTAGCTTCCATGTATGAGACTTCAGTAAAGAGTATAAAAAAAAATGTCCATCCAATTCCAAAAGTCAATAGTTTGATCAATGAGAGTTTATGGTCTTTATGCAGTGGAGTTTCATTTTAGATACCTCCTATACTTAGAAAACCAAAAGACCTAGACATGAGTATGCAAACCAGCATTTGCGGTTGTTCTCTCTTTTGAAGCTGAAGTGCAAGGCATGTGCTGTTGTCCTGGTAATTTATATATATATATTTCTCAGAGTTCCTCAAGTAATTATATTTTTATAAATTTATCTGGATTTCATTTGAACTTGTTTGAGTAATGCATGCTAGGGAAGACAATAAAAGGTTTGGCATAGACGAGATGTCAATTATTTGTTGTTGTGACACTCAATCTTCTTTATTCTTTCTAAATCTGCCATTAGCAGATTGCAATGAACTTGACTCCCTTAAATCTATAAAATCTGAGTAATTCCTTAAAATCAAGTTGTTTTTCAAACTCCTCAAAATGCAAGAGAATTTCTCTGAAAAATGAATTTAAATAGTCCTTGAAAACAGAACACTGCATGATAAAGCCTTTGTCAGGTAGTGGCTTGGGGTTTGTGTTGTTTAGGTTTCCCTTTTTTTCCAAAAATGTATTATTTCCTAAGAAATAAAGAAATTTTTTTCTGCTGCCATTGCTGAACTGACTGATGGCTCTGTGTGGGTGTTGCTTATTGTGGTTATGCAAAAGGAATCATGAGTCACAAGTGGAAGAAAGCAGTTGCTGTAGGCACTGCCACCAACCCTGGGAGGGGCAGGGTGCTGCAGGCGTGGGGAGAGCTGCAGTGCTCTCCCATTTTGGCTCCTCACTTTGCCTGCAGTGTTGCATTTGACATGTCATTTAAATGGTGAAGAGAAAGGCTGCAAAACAGAAAGAGGAGCTGAGACTGAACTAGGTGAAAATACAAAAATAAAGTGGATTAGGCAAAATGAAGAAACAGAAACTGAGACGTATACTAAGAATGACAAAAGAATTACGGTGAAATTTGATTAGGGACCAGTTTATAACAATCCCCAAAATTAGAGTATGATTTGCCCACCTGTAGCTGCCGTGATGAAGGATAATGTTTTCCCAGCTCCTTTTCATTCAAGTGAGACAAACAGGATCAGCAGCAAATCTGCCTTTGGAACAAGTTTCTCATTCCACTAATCCATCAGCGTTATCTCCTGAGCTGCTTCCTTCTCCTGTGAGCCTGCAGCAGATGTAGCTACACTGAAAAAAACCATGGAAATCACTTTGCAAATAATTTCAGTCAGTACTATAAGATTACATAAGAAATGCAACACTGACCACTTGCACTGAGTCTTAGACCCCCTATCTGTGACCCTCCATCTGAACCTCTTCTCCATCCAGTGAGGTATCAGAAACTAGAGGTGTTGACACAAAACAGAGAATTGCAAAAACCCCAGGACAAATTAAAAAATGAGCAGCCAGATGTGTGCTGTCAAAAGAAAGGAAATAGGGTTAGAAGAGGAAATAGCAATACATGAATCTTGTGGTCAAAAGTAAGTAAAGTAAAGTAAAAGGTAAAAAATGTAAGTAAAAAACAAGTGGCAAAAAAGATATTATTACTCTCCCAGCTGTTTAATGAAGATATAAAATGGATGAACAAATAAACAGGAAGTTTGATAGTGCTATGACTTTGATGAGGAGCTTAATTGTTATAAATGTGGCTGTCCTAGGATGTGTGAAGATCCTCAGCAGGGTAAGAGGATGTAGCTGTTGTCTGTTTCTCAATCAATCCACCAATAATCTGTCCTTCAATACAAGTTACTTCAACACTTCTGATCTTGCTGTGGAACAGAAGGTAATGATTACAATGTGGCTCTGTTTCTCTGTTCTAGGCCTGGGTACCAGGGCTCCAGACACCTAACAGAAGCAATGACATTGATTCATTACAGTACCTTCTGGATGCTGCTTTCTATCTCTGTTTGTTGTGAGGATTCATCAATGGTTATGTTTATCTCTCTGGACCATTATCTGATAGCATTGATTGGGACTGGTGATGCTACCTGGTATTACTAACAAATATTTAGGTGTAAATTTTTTGTCATTGCAGGAAATACAAGCTTGCTCAGATAGAGCTATCTCAGATTTTGCAAATCCATTAAGGGCTCCTTATTTATTAAAAAAGTAACATTAGCAGCAACATTTTAGTTAACAAATTGAGGGGGAAAACCCATTTTGGTGCAAAAATCAATAAAATAGTGTTGTCTCAAATAATCCCAAGATTAAGGTTTTCCTTCTGCACTGCTTGTGGCTAGCTCCTACTCCAGCAGGAACTAATAGCTTGCAGTTTGGCCTTGTTTTTCTGGGATAGCAGAAGAGTGCTTAAAGCGAATTTGAACTCGAAGGAAGAGGCATTAAGACACTGAAGCATATCCCTGAACCTCAGGTAACAAATGCCAGCCTGTGTCTGTGAAACACACTAAAGTAGCTTCAGGGCTGCTGTCACTCATGCTGTCTGCCTGCTCCAGAAGTGCCATTAGGACTGCTGGAGAGAAGATTAATGGAGTAACTCTTCAGCAATTTCTGGTGGCTTAACTTTGGAGGGGTGGCATGGCACAGAAGTAACCAGGCTCTTTTATGACATGGTGACAAGTTGGTTGCATATTAAGCCAGTAAGAAAGTGAGGCTTGTCATCTGGCTGAGAGAGTTTGAATGCACTCACTGGATTTTGGTTTAACTGAAGTGCTAGTGACCACAGACTTTCAAATTTGAATACTCTTGTAAAAAAAAGCACATGTTTTTCCTTCAAAGAAATGACAGACTAGATGCCAAATTTAGCTCTTTTTTGTGATGAAATATGTGCCACCAACTCCTTTCTGACACTATAATCTTTAGATTTACTAATTAATGCCCTTCAGGGCTGTTAGGTGAGGAGAAGATGATCAGACTATGAAATCTTTTCACAACACTTTGCTCCAAGGGGTAGTCAAGAAGATTGAACTGTGTCCTGTGTAATACTCTCCAAGAGCAACACCTTGTTCAAAAAACATTAGTCTTACAGTTTTCTGACAGCACTTTTCTTTATGAAATTATCCTCCTAATTGCTGCCAAAAGCAGAGGTCTGCCAATAACAGAAGGCTGGTGCAGAGCCCAGAAAGCAGGGTACTCTGCATGTTTTGGGCAGCTTCACTTTCTAGTCTTAAATGTTTCCTTTAATCCTCCAAACCTGTGCAGGTTTTCTCTTTTACTGCAAATTGGCCATTTTGAGATAAATAAGTGCTAGAAGATTAAAGGACTTTAATGCCCACATCCAGACTAATTTTTTATGGTATGGCAATGTTTAGCATATAGAAAAGTTGTTGGGTTTTCCTAAGAACTTAAGAAATGAAAGGAAATAAGATTATAACAAACCTTGTCTCTAAAACTGCAGGCTTCTTGTGAGATTGACAACACAGAAAGTGCTCTATGCTGAAAGACTACAAATTTTGGAAAAACAGGTATGTGAAACTCAGTAAGGAATAAAGACAAAACTAATGGAGCATTTCAGTCTCTTTTTTTCAATCCATAAATGTTTCCATTTATATACCTATTTATGTAGGCGGTGATTTATAGTTTTTACAAATTGACACACGGAACATTGCTATGCAGATGGGACAAGTAACCATGATAAGTAACAACAGAAGAGACTAAAAGTCTTAAACATCACAGGACAAAGAATATTTTCTTCACCCTTGCATATATCAGGGCACTACATGTATATTTATATGTAGTGTGTGTGTATATATATATATATATATATAAAAATATGTATGCATGTTTTTATGTATGTATGTATATGTATAAATATATGTATTCTGTAAACAAAGATAATCATATGGTGATCCACAGCCCCATATAACAGCTTTTATAGTTTTGGGATTTCTGCATGCAGGTTTTGTCACACAGCTTCCACTATGGTTTGTTTCTACATCTCTTTGGGCAGTGTTTCCATCATTCCGAATGTGTAGTAGCAGATAGAGTTCCAATCTGCCAGGTTCTTCTTTTTCTTTTCTCTATTCTCTGTGAATTAACATTCCAGGCAAGTATCTTTGTCACAAACAGAAAATGTAAGAAAAGGTAACCTGTATCTGGTGAAATTCAATTGTTGTCTCTTGGTCAAAGACAAAAAAAATATTTGCTTTTCCTTATTGTTTTTCAATCATATTTAAAAGCTAGTGATAATCCATCCACAATGGATTGCAATGTGTCTCTGTTCCTAGATTTATCAATAGGAATTTATAATGCAAAAGTTGTTAAAAGGCATAGCTATCTCAGACACATGGTCCTAATCAACAATAGGTTAATTAGCGGTACTGAAAAATGCATCAGAAGAGACATCTTTTTTTTTTTAATTATTATTTTTCAAAATTTTACTCTTTATGTCCCCAAAGTGGCTCAATATTGTCATCAGTGAAGCAGACATGGACCAAAATTTCATGGATGTGTGACCTATGGTGGTCATTTTTCTGAACATGAATAATTAAATATTACATAAGCCATTAATTGTCAGAGATGGCTGGGGAGTTTTTCTCCATTAACAAGCCTTAGAAATCTCAGGTTTCCTTCTTGAGAGTTGATATTAGTTGCTAGAAAGACGTCCAAACCACATCCGAAACACTTATCTTGTCTGAGGAGCTGATGTCTGAACAGCTCTGCTTCAGAGGTTGGGTTTAACATTATAAAGGGAGCTTATTTTTTGCAGCCACCATCTTTCAGTCTTCAGAGTGAGCAACAAACCCTTCCAGGCATATTTGCAGGGAAACAGGGCATTCAGAGTCCCTCTTTGTTCATTTGAAAATGAAATGAATTAGGCAAGTGCTCCATGTTTGTCCCAAAGGCTAGTAATATTGCTGTTTAACCAATGGCTGTCATTTACTGAAATACCAAAACACATATTTAATTTTAATGTTACTGTCACATCTGAATTGATAAGTTAGGTATGCAAATTTGATTTCAAATGAGAAATTAAGTGCCTAATCAGCTGATCACTGCACTCATAGTGTGTCATTAGCATTCTTGGTTTTACATTATTATTTATCTTTGACTACTGGGTAGTTTTATTCTCAAAGCACGTTATTTAATCCAACTGCCATTTTTCTTGTTATATTTAATTAAAACTTGTGAAAAAAAAACTGTTACAAGAGAAACAAAATTACTGTTTTAAAGTAGCCTGGTATATACATTACAGAGGTAGAAACAATGCTAGATGAACATGTCTGTGGATGTAAGATATTGCACTTACGCCTTCAGCACACAGGCCACTCTATTGAACTAGAACTTTTGTATTTGCCATTGAGTGCTAAATTTACATGAACAGGTAGAACAAATCAAAGACAGTAACTACTTGATTTTTTACTTTTCCAGCATTCACGCTTTGGATTGGTTTCCATTGTTTTGAGCATTCATCATACTGCCAAGCTACCATCTGGTCCATTGAGCTGATAGCAGGTTACTCCTGAAGAATGTCAGAGGAGGTTTATCTTATATCTGGTTTTCTAGTTTGATCCTCAGGTTCCAATCCTCAGATAATTACTGGCATTAGTGGATGTTGGATTTTTTTCTCCTGTAACTTATTTTTTTGTATTGTAGATGAATTTGGAAGAATGCTAAGAAGAATGTTTAAGGCTCTTGTAAGCCACTAACTTCCCTTTTTTAAACAGGGAGATTGAGGTAGAGAAAGTTTGGAGGTAATATACATTCTCAGAACTATCTTTTTGCCTAAAACTCCAGTAGTTCTTGGCTTGTAGGCAAATTTTACATTTAGTGAGGAGCAACTTCTTTATACATGAAAACCCACACACACTTGATAAGTCAATGTAGCCAGATCACACATTTTGAAATTCCAGAATATAAATGCCCTGAAAGTGTCATTTTCTCTGAATGTGAAGTGGAAGCGGATATCTTCCTGCCATTCCAGCTCTGTGCTGCAGTGACTGTACATGGTCTACACCCCCTCACTGGATGAGTTGTGTGCTTTTCCAGTTCTCTTCCTGCCCCTTGATCCAGCAGTTTCCAAGACAAAGCTAACTAGATACTATGCACAGTTTCCAAGACAAAGCTAACTAGATACTATGCATAGGGAACAAGCTGAGACATAGACACTGGAAAGGTGCATGGCAAACAAAGTGAGAAACTTAGACTGTGAGTTGGACTAGGGGACAAAATTTGGAATTTTGCAGAGAGCTTCTGTCAGAGACTTTTAAGTGTTTTTGGGTAAGACTAGGAACCTCTGAGAGTAGCCGATGCTCTTGATCTCTAATGCAGCCTGCACAGTGGCGTAGGAACTGGTGAAATTTGAAAAAGGGGAGAAATGGGTCTGAAAAAAAGCTTCAGTGCCAGCAGGACAACTTCTTAGGCAGTGATAGTGGGGAGCAAAGCTGAAGGAGGTAACTGGAACAGATACAGAGTTTAGAAGACAACTGAATACCTAGTGATACAAGAAAAATATAATCAAGCTGCCAGAAAGGGAAAATGAGACTAGTTAACAAGACTACTGGGTGAGAGAGAAGGCAATGCAGCAGTGAGTGGGCGGCAGTGCAGAAAAGTAAAGGAAGGTTGGTTATGCAAAAGAAACAGAGTAGGATGAGAAATTAGAGTACTTCTCTGGGACTAATGAAGTGAGAGGATGTGTCTTAGAAGGAACCAGGAGTAGAGCAGAGACATTTGAGGAGCATGGGCATACCGAATCAAGTTTGAAGAAGGTGGGGAACAAAACATCAAAGTCTGTTCCCTGTAAGGCACACTTTTCTACAGAGCCTGCACTGGACCTGAGATCCAGGGCCTCTTGCCGTACTAATATTTCTAATAAAGGCCAGGTGTCCATGAATTTGCAATAGATGTTACTCATGTCAATTTTCTCTATTTAGACAAGGTAATAATGAGGATATGGCAGTTTAATCTCCTTTAGGTGTGATTGCACCTGGTCAGAGACCCAGGAAGGGCTTGACTCATACCAAAACCTCTGACACCAGCTCTACTTTAGGGTTAAGTGAAAGCTCATGTGTTACAACATACTGCAGTATATAAATACACCATGGTGTGTTCCACAGAAGTGTCTGTTTGATACACTCTGCTTTTGCAGTCTATGATAGGCAGTGCCTGTTCTCAGGGCAAAAATCACCTTATTTAAATAAGTCAGAAGTTTGGCCCAGTTCTGGTCTGGCTGAGAGCTCTCACATATGCAGTTGGGTTTGTGGAGAGAGTTTAATTCCCATAGAATAGGGAACACCACAATGACATACATGGAAACATATTGGTTGCAATAAAGCATTAGGAGAGTGCTGTCCAATAGTTCTAGATGTGGTGGGATGGGTGAGTGTCAACCTGAACAACATGTTGAACTTTTCCTCTTTAGCAAGCTCACCCTTAGCCCCCAGACACTCATGCCTGTGATAGTAATTTTCCTACTCTAGGTAAGTCTTGTAAATCTTGACAATGCTGAATAAATACGTATCTATAGTACAACTAAATATTGTCAATATTCACAAGTTGCCATTCTTTCACTTGTCTTTTTTTATTAGGTAGCTTTCTCAGCTTTGCACAACACAGGACGCCATTGGCAAAGGCACTGCCACCAGTAATTTTCAAGAATTCCAGTCTGTAGAATATCCCCTTAGATGTGGGAAACTCAGCTGAAATTATTAAACAAGAAGCTGTACTGTAATGACTGTATTGAATGGCATTCTTTGGCATAAAAAACACCTCAATGATTTCTGCTGAATCTTCTCCATTCTGACTAAAATAGTTAAAATATTCAGTTGAAGTAGTGTCAGAACTTGTTCCCTTGGTTTTGCACCTACTACCCATAAATGCACGTTCATGAATGACCATCTGTTAAGTCTGAAGCTTTTTCTGCTTCCCTAGTTCAATAAATACTTATTTCATACAATGGGTTCCACTGAGGGTCTGTGATTAAGCAAGTCTGTGAATTCTGCTGTTAGGTATTCTGCAGGGAACATGAGGCTATAGAAGCCTACAAATGGACTGGGTCCAGGATATGGAGTCTGGGCTGTTGGTCTATCTAGCTTTAAACCAGTGCTTTGCTGCACTGCCACTCAATGCCTTCATCCCTTGGTATCCAGAGCCTGGTGTAGGTCATGTGCTTTTATTTCCAGGAATACTATATGCATTTCACTGTAAGTGATGCAGTAGCAGCTACAGTTAGTGTGGGTATAGTAGTGCATAAGTCTATTTTGAACATTTAAGCTCTGGGGTTCAGACTGTGCACCCAAACATTGTGAGGGTTCCAGACCTGTCAGAGGGAATTAACACCATTTCTGACAATGCCCAAGGCTGCCCTGTGCATAGTGTGTGTGAAACATCCAAATTGTGTTTTGAAGAGCACCAGAGAAAAACCTGTAAGGAGATTAAACTTCAGAAGGTTGTTTTAATGTGTAGTGCCTGAATCAGAAACCTAAAAACGAGAATAAAAACAGTCACAGTCAGCTCATTAAGTGAGGTAGGGGGAAAAAAGAGCATATAACTGTTAGACTGGATAATATATCATCTTGTAGACCTGCATGATAATGAGTACTCTAGCATTAATTTCTTCATTTCTAAATTTTTGAGTGTAAGATGTCATGATCTTTTAATGTAGTTCTGCATTTATTTTTTTATATATGACTTAAAATCTGACAGATGGCAAGCTTTTGCAATTATTATCCCTTTATTGCCTCAGAATGTGACCTAGGAGTTTTTGGAAAATATGCCTAAGGGAAATGTTGGTTGTTTCAATGGCTGAGTAAGTTAAAACTGTAGCATACAATATAATGCAAAGGACAATTCTATAGTGATAAGTCAGAGGACCGTATGACTTCACCAGGCTTTTTCTATTTGTGCTTTGTGTGGTTCTGGAAAAGGGAGTTAGCTTTTCTCTGTGTTATCCTGCTGCTCTGCCTCAGGGAAAGACTGGGCTTGGACAGGATAAATTAATTTTCATTTGGACTGTGTCTCTCTCCCTTTCTCCCGGCATCATATTTGAAGTTCCTGTATTGTGTGATCAAAAGGCATGTGAAGCAGAAAGCCAGCCAGCTCTACTACCATCAACACAACTGTGTACAATACAGATGGTACTAGGGATTATGGAGATACTATCTGACCAGTAAAGAGAAGAAAAGCATCCAGTCTTTAATAAAATGGTTCTATCAGTGGGAGTGGAAAAAACATTTGATCAGTGTAGACAAGGTAACAGTTAAAAGCTTAAGGATTAACTTCTAAACTCTAGGGAATGTGGAGACAGGAAAAAGGAAAATGTTTACCTTCTGAAATCAAACACATTTTCTTCCCAAGGCACCAAACATCCCACACAGAAGAATCTTGCTTTGGCTAACATTGCCTAACTCCAGAAATAGAGTCCTAAACCAGGTTAGTCAGAATCAAGCTTCCCAAAATTTGACCCTGCCTATTTATTCTCTTTGGAGTTAAGTAATAATATTGAGAGCATCTCAATTTGTATGACTGGGATTTTTCCCCCTCTCTCTCCATCCTCAGTTTCAACACGCTTTTAGTGTCAGTCTCTCTGTATCATGTGTCTGAACCCTTTTTTCCTCTGTAAACTCAGCACATTAGGGTTTTGGTCCAGTTGGCAGGTCTGCTGATACATGAACTGTTCTTAGTCCTCCTGATGTGCCTGGAGTTGCTTGAAAGAAAAAAAATATTGCTGTATGAACAGCATAACTAGCAAGGGATAATCTTGGCAAAAAGAATTTCTACTAGCATTGTGCAATTGGACATGATTTCTTTGATTACTTGTTCTAGAAATAATGTATTTCCTAACTGCAGCAATATGTGTAATGCCTACTCCAGCTAACTTCTGGAAGACACTTATCATTCTGATGCTGCTTTCAAGTGCTCGTAGATTTATGGAAGCACTCAAATTTTGTTCTTCTACCCTGCTTAGCTGATGGCAGCTAAAGACTTTGACAATGTCGTCTGCTGATGATCATGTGGAGGGATGTGGTATTGTGCAGAAATACAACTCTTCAACTCGAGAAGAATAGTTGGAGCTGGAAATTTGATTACATTAATTTAATAGACATAAACTATTTATCCTTGTCCTTTATTAAAGAAGAAACACCCTGCATATTAGGACTAGGTATCTACTCCTTGGCTAATGACAGATCATGAATCTCATTGTCCTAACCATGTCTCCATTGTTGTGTTCTGTCTTCTTACAACAGCACAAAACTTGTCTATACTAAAGCAGTGTTACATAGATGAATCTAATGAGGCAATAATATTGCTTTCTATTCTATAAAGTTTCCACAGACTTCAACAAAAGTTGCCCTGTGGGTTTCATTATTCCTTCATCCCAAGGCACACAGTTGTCTGGCCTTTATCTTCAACCGTCTCTCTGCCGTGTAGATGAATACATATATCTGCTGTCTTTTCTTCAGCTTCCTGAAGAAGCTGAAGACAGGAAAAAGTTTCCCCTGAAAGGACCAGCCAAAAATATGTTAACCACAGATGATACCACTCGGTTCTGCAGGCCTCAAAACACCATTTAGTATTGTTATTGCAAAATCCTGTTTATCAGGGAATTCAACTGACAGGCTGAGAACTGTCTTTGAAATTGTCTATTGTGTAGCTTTGAACAACTCACTTCTTTTCAATCTAGAAAAAAACCCATCTATAAGCCCTCTGCAAACTTACTTTGATATTACAGCTGTTAACAAAGAGATCTATGCAAGAGAGAGACACACTTCTGCAATTGTTCCAAAACTGTATTCTGCTTGGAAGTCTAATTCAGACTGCTCTACATCAAGTTATTTTGGAGGCTACCTGATCTAACAAAAACTGAAGCAGTCACTTCTTAAATGCTGCCTCGTTGTTTAACAAGTGCCACCCTTGGTCAAGGGAACAAGAAATTTCTCCTGCACAAGGTAACATGAAATGAATTTGAAAAATGATCTGACACTTGTGTTTGTGGGAAAAATTTATGAGAGCTTTGTCATGGTCAGCAGGGAAGATTAATGGAGACTGGGACTTGAGTCAATCAGTGTTCAACCACACCAAACCAATTAAATAAATGGAAACATTTAATAGAGCCTGTATCAATAAATACAGATGAATATTAATTCAGACCTGTAAGATTTGGAGTGGGGAGAAATGAGACAGTGTAAAGAATAGAAAATGCTTAGAGGGGAAGAATTTCACTGCATTTCTGCTGCTGATCACCCAGAAGGATTTGGCACTGATAGGAAAACTCTGCCAGGACTTGTACAGATAAGCTGGAGCTGTGTAATTTTTCCATAATATATCTGCTTTGCCTTTCTATCCTATTTTTCAGTTGTACTTTTCACATAGCTTTTACATTTTTGGGTTTGTGTTGTTTAAGTTATTGACTCATAATAGATTTTGAAATGTACAGCCCCAAAACACCACAGGATATAGTTTATATATATATATATATATATATATATATATATAGGCATTGCCTATTCCCTAGGTCAGTTATACAGTGGATAGAGATTCCTTCCAGCTGTGTATAATAAGACCGTCCTCATGACTGAGGAAGTTTCTCTAGACTAGTTAACTTCCTGAATTTTTCCAGAAATTCTGTTTATAACTTGAGAAGACAAGGCTGGTTATGATGGTAGGAATCTTAGGAATGCAATTAGGCAGGTCCTAAGAGATGTTTAGGTATGACTAATGCTATAGATGTCTCTCTTAAGAGCATGAAAAAGTACTGGGCAGTGCTTGAAGGGGGTTTGACTGTGACAATAGGGAGTACTGTGGTGAAATACAAATACTGAGGGTTAGTAAGTGATATACAAAGATATTAAAATTCTTACATCAAAGAAAGTGGTGCTCAAAAACAATTTATAGTGTCTGGCATGCTAGAGGAAAGAATATGTTTTTCAGGCTGGAAATTTGGCAGAGCTTTGGAAAAAAAATAATGATTATAAAAATCATGGGGCATTTTTTGTCTTTCAAACAACTGAAAAGGGGAATACATATTCAGAATAAGAAATCAAATAATTTATGTCTTTCTCTTCCATTTCCTGGCCACAGCATTAGTAACTGAGACATATAGACACACAAGATTTTGAAAAAACATTAAATTTTCTTTATTTCTGAATGGCAGTCTTTGGAGTGCACCTTTCTTTCATAAGAGAACACTGCTGGTAGGGCTCTAAACAAGCTTCCTTCTACAGAATCCTAATTGACTTCAAGTGTCCTTCTGAGCTGGGATGTGTCCCTGAAAGACAGAAGAAACAGAACAGAGCATCATGCAGTTAAATTCACCTTGCTGAATCTCAGCTTCAGTAAGGTGGTGGATGGTATGACCTCAGAGGGGTTCATCTCACTGCTAAGGGGAATTGTTCAGCTGAGTGCGAGCAGACAGGAAAACAAGCAAACAAACCACCACCAGCAACAACAACAATGTAAACTGCTGCTTCTAATTAGAGACTGAGCTGAAAAGGATCAAAATTTACTCTCTATGCCTGATGTAGTCGCTTATAAAATTGTATATTCTAAAACTAACATTATTTGGAGCAGTTTTAGATTTAATTTCTCTTTTTTACTTCTAAGAGGCGCTTTTTTATTGCTTTATAATGACATGAAAATCAAAATCTTCAATATTTTTAGAAGTTAAGTAGGAAAATAAGTTTGCTTGCTGCCTTCTTCTCTTTCCCAGCAGGGCAATGGAGCACCTGCATATAAATAAGAATGTATCTTTGACAGTTGTCAGAAAAGAGGGGGAAATATATATTACTTAGCAAAGAAATAGGTTTTAAAATTTAAATCTAGTGTGTAGGTAATAAGAAAACTAACTATGCCAAAAAGATTGGTACAAATACAACAAAACTGTCTATTGAATTTTCATCCCCTACTTCATTCTTAGGACTCTTGAATTGACCTACAGTATCTTGACAACACCACAAAAATAAACATAGCAATACTTTTGGATTTTACTTCCATTTTCAGGCCAGGTAAGTTTTATCAAGGCAACTATTCTGATAGGATATGCATATATGTTCTTAATCATGTTGTCAAAATTAGTCCAGAAATGTGTCAGTTCTTTGTATAATTCTTGCAGTGCTTCACAGTGTTGATATATTATATTGGTATGAACATTTGCATAACAGCATTTTCACTAGGGGAATTCTGAAATTTCAACTTTTCTGGCATATTCTAAACATGCAAAATATTCTTTAAAAGGAAAAGACAGTGAAAAATCCCTCTTTGCTGTCTCTTATTTGGCATATTAGATTTTTATTTTGCTTTGTAACTTGTGTGCATAGTCATTTGTGTGATGACTCTTGAAACGAGAAAAAGAATTAAGAGGACACCAATGTTGACTCTGAGACTGAACAATGATACAGCAGCAGTCCCTTCTCAGCCAGTCCTCAGGTCTGTACCTTCCCTGACTACTCATAACATCAAAGAAGAGCCAATTTAAATTAAGAGACTCTAATAATCTCTTGAGACTTTTCCTAATAATTGCATCCTTATGTAGGAATAGAAGGAATTATCTCCATAACAGATAAGAATGGATGGGAGTTTCAACTGTGTTTTGTGAAAATAATCCCCTAAATGTCCATCTTTCAATTAAGATAAGTCCTCAGAAAGTGAAAGTGAACAACTGAGAGTATAATTGTAACATGCTGTGGTATAGAATGATTTGGTTTGGAAGGGATGGTAAAGATCATCTAATTTCAAATACCCTGCCATGGGGGTATAGTTTCACTATAGTTTTCTAGTTTTATGACTTTATGTTATAGATTTTCATTACTAATTCCCAGCTGTAGAAGAACTTAAACTGCATAATTCTTAGTGCATTATTAGAGTTTCTAGATGGTGAAGGGTGGCTTATGCCAAGTGAGACTTGCAGGTGCTATCAATTTCTTTGCACTATTGAAATGTTTGCTTAAAAGAATAAGATAAAACCCCGTGTTCACCCTACATGAGTGCATAGAATAAGTGAGGATATTTTCCTGTTATGGCTGAAAAGAACCTCTGCTCTGGGTGTTTTTGAGAATAATGGAGTTTTGTAGGCTCAGCCTCCTTTTGAGACACTGGGATGTGAATTTCACTGACACTATTATTAGAGATCCTGTCTCCAACATCTCAAACAAAAACTGAGCACAACCAGTGAGAAAATAAATAATTTGCAGTCACATTGAGAGGCAAGAATTTTTAATTTTAGAGCAGTGCCAAGCACCCAAGCCACGTTTTTAAATGTTTTGTGTTTGCTCAAAGGCAACGGAGTTATCAAAATAAGGTTCTTATTAGTTAAGCTTTGTAACAGCTCAATCAGACAGTTTTATCTGATCAGGATATGAGAGGAGTTTCTTCAAAGAACTCGAAAAATAAGCCCAGTGTCCTGACCTCCAAAGTCATGCCCTGCAGAATAGTGGTATCCCAGTGGCTTCCTGCAACAGTGACAGTGTTTTTTCTGTTCATGACCATATTAAATGGGATAGTGCTTTACTTTCCTATACAGAGACACTTTGCTGGATCGTTCAGCATAGTTAGTTAAAAACATACTACTTTAGCAGAACGTATCAGCCTAATTTCCTAGTTTAGAAGACACAGGTGTGTGAGGATAAAAGCTTGCTTTGTTTGAATAAACAGAAAATGTCTCACAGCTTTTTCAAGCAACTTCCTTTAAAGGAATCTAGGTAAATGAAGACAGAAGTACCTGTTCAATATTTATTCATTGAAAAGCAGAGAGATTTCTGCTCTGTCTTGTTTTTGAAACAATGTTAAAAGCTGTCCTAGTGTAATTGTATTGAGCCTAATGAATTGTCACTGGAGATGAATTTGGTCCTGGTATCTCTGTTTTCACCTGCCAGAAAAAAAAAATGTTTTTAATCTGACTTTACATATTAATCACTCACAGACAAGGAGACAAGTCCTGGAAGAATTCTGTTTTCTTTAAATGGACTTTCTGATTCAGCTTGTTATACAATGAGGTGAAGGGAAAGTCAAGATCACTCAATTTTTGTAATGACTTTGAATCAGTTCCACAGATTTTATCAGGTTTACTCCCAAACCCAAGAATTTCTAGCTGGATTAATCATTGCCTGAGAAAATGCATAACCTTAGCAGTATATTTGGAGCAAGGAAACAGAAAAACACCTTGGAAATTTATTAGCTGACTTGTGTACAAAAGGTTGCTCTAAAAGAAATTTGTGTTATTTTAAATATCTTGACTACTCTGACTTTCAGATTGGTGGGAAAAGTGCTGTGTTCATGCTCTGCCTAGACAGGCAAGATGATCCTGCCAGCACTGAGAGAGTGGCCTTGCAGTGTCTGGGCAAAGGGCCTGGGATTTCTGGGCTGGCAGCAGCCAGGGAGGTGCTCTGGAGTCAAGGCTGTGCCCTCCTCCTGCCTTCCCTCAGACCATCCCTCCCTGCACCAAACCATTCCGGCGCATCAGAAAGGGGCCCAGATTAGAGGGAAATATGTTGAATTTGAAAAGCAGTCTGCCGACATTTGCCATGGTCTAAGATTTTTCTTGGAAAATATGTAACTTCCACAGTCTCGTGGCTTCCAAATTCAGTATTGATAGCATGCATCTCCTGGAGAGCTTTAATTTAGGACTAATTCTACCAGGTAGCCTAATTTGGAAATTAGATTAAAGAGCTCTCTCCTTAATCAGTAAAACTTCTCCCATTAATGAAGACTTGTCTCTATCTCATGCATTGACTTGCAGACCTAGTAGAAATTATTTGTTGTTTTGGCTCGTTCTAAAAACGTCACATATAATACAGATTTCAAGATACTGCCATTTTGAAAGTGCTGTATTTTTGTGATTTCTCTTTTAAAAGAGAGGTTGATTTCTCTTCCCTCCCCACAATGGAATAACAGGTGGGCTGACACGAATGAGTCAGGGCTACTTAAGTCAACTTATAGTCCTTCAAACCTCAGTTGATAATTAGAAATGAGAGTATAGGAAGGGTCCTCATATCCTGATTAGAAGTCACTTAAAATAATTAGAGAAGGAATGAATGCAATTTGAAATATTCTCACCCTGGTAGACTAATCCTAGTTGGTGAGCAGAAATCTCCATAAAATATATTTGAATTTGATAATGCAAAATTTCAGATTATGTATTTAAAAAAAAGTCATTGCTCAGATATACAAAAGTAACTTAAAGTAGATGGAGACAAATGTCAGCAGTAAGTTAGCAGTCATATAGTATATAACATTAGGTGTTATGTCCTCTATTACACTATATAGAATTGCTATTATTACGTTGTCTTTAATAGTTGAAATATTACTTTGATAAATCAGCTACATTTAGGCATAACTGCCCTAACTTCTTTATCATTCACATTCACTTGTAAAATACCCACGTGATTTCATTACCTGAGTCTATTTGTACCTTCATCTCCTTATATTTTAAATTGAATTTCCCCTCATGTATGCAATTATTTCCTCCTTTCACTTTTCCTGTTCTGATTTCTGCCTTTGTGAGACACTGATTGAGAATCACAGCTGTTTGGGAATGAGGTTAGAAATATCTGCTTGTACCCACCCCTTCAAATTGAGGACTGGATTTTTTGGAGGCCCCTTGCATTTCCCCAAAATCTTCTGAACAATAATACACACATTATGGAGTACTGCTGTCATCCCAAGGTAGCCTTCCACAAAGTATTGACCATTAGTGCACTATCTGTCCTACTGCATCTTTCAAATGATTCATCAAGAGCCAAGAAGGAACAGTTTGATTTTTCTGGCTAGTACACAATCATCCTTAATGTATTTGCTGAGATTTAAATTCAAAGCCAGGTATTGCAAGGATTTCAGATAATACAATGTCATTAAAGCTTTTGTGTCTTCATCAAGAGCCATATATATCCTACACCTTCCTATTAGGATTGTTTTTTAGGTTTTTTGTTGATTTCCACCTGCTCTTGCTTAGAATTCACAATGCCTTGGGAATAGATTTGCAGCTTTGTCCTGATCTTGTCATTGTGTAGATGACAGAGCAGTACTGCACTGATATTTTACTTTCATAGTAAACCAGTTTTCACTTCTCCAAGTCTGAGTTATCAGGATTTCTAAAAAAAAAAAGGAATTAAGTAACCCTTTCTCCTCCTGCCAACAGAAATGAGTGCAGCAACTTACATATATGCTCCTAATGAATTTCATAATTTTTTCATTATATTTATGTAGGACAGAAGGAGAAGAGAGCTTCTTCTGGAAAGATTTCCTAGTAGATAGACATTCATGCTCCTTTCCTGGACAACTGTGTCCATCTGATGGATCCACTTGCACACCTCTTGTCACAGCTGTTTCCTGTTATGCTTTGTGCTGCCCCTTTTTTTTGTGTGTAACAGCACACCAGGAAAGCATTGGCAGGATTGCAGGCATATATCCAAAAGTTCCTTAAACATGTGGAAGGATTTTAAAGTATGTGCATTTTGCTGACCCAAGTACCAAAGTGACTCTCAGAAACCTGCAGCCTAAGGATGTCAGAGCACAGCTTTGGATCTTCTGTTTTGGGGAGTATACCTGTCCACAGAGGGTGACTGTGAAGAGTTGTGGCTTTGAGGTGATGGAACTCCTTGTGTCTTTATGTTATATCCAGGAAGGTGGAGTCACCATCACTGGATGTGTTCAACAAATGACTGACATGGCACTTAGTGCTATGGTTTAGTTTACTCAGTGGTTTTCCATCAAAGTTTGCACTTGATCATCTTGGAGATATTTCCAATCTAAATTATTTTATCGTTCTGCAATGTGAGAAGCAAACTTTTCTGACCAATTGACTCACCTATAGTGAACTCTATGTCAATCCAGTGAAGGGGTATGCAAGAAGAAAATGTTTAGTTATTTATTTAGGGCTTGGTTAAGCTTAGATAGGTTTATTATAATTTTTATAATAAAATCAAAATTACAGGAACAGAAAAACATTTCCATTTCAAGATATTTCACCCAGAACTTCTGGCCATGCATAAGCTAGTTTTAATTCATACACCTTATTGATCTCAATAGAGGAAAAAACAGTGCTGCAAATTTCCTTGGCTGA
The DNA here is from genome assembly GCA_025920805.1 of Petroica traversi. Lineage (NCBI taxonomy): Eukaryota > Metazoa > Chordata > Aves > Passeriformes > Petroicidae > Petroica > Petroica traversi. The sequence continues at coordinate 8,814,101 of JAHLSL010000009.1, read as the reverse complement.
ATGAAGAAAGGTTGCTTTTTAGGGGAATACAGTAGAAATGTGTGTGTTTAATGGCCGAGTGTGCTGGTTATAAATTTATGGATCATTACATCACTTAAGTACTTTTCCTGTCCTTGAATTTATAGATGCTCAAAGTTTTTTTGTAGAGTGTGTCATAAAAGACACACATAAAAGTGGTCAAACAGGAGAGACATGCAGGTGCTGAAGCTCTTAGCAATTTATTTTATCTTTCTCTTTAGTTTGCAGTTAATCTCTAACTTCTTCTTTCTTTTGAGATTACTTTGAAAGAATAGGGGAAGATAAACTGTGTATTAAGTTATGACTTTTTTAAAAAAATTAGGTGGATTGGCCTCTAGAATTTTGTGAATTTTTCAGAATCTTCTGACCATTTATTTTGCATGCTATCCTAGTTTGAAAATCTCAGGATTAAATATCTCTTTTTCCTTTATTATCTGAGGCTGTCTGCTTCTAGGAAATCTGTGTTGATGTCGCTCACAGAAGGATGATATAACAAAGTATTTTCATTCTTGATTTGTTACGGAAACAGACTTAGAATTTCTTTTCAAAGGCTGATAATAAACATCCACAAAAATGTGCCATATTTCAATGAAATATTGAGATGAATTTTGATAATTATTTTATTTTTTTCTTCCCTCAGCTTAATGGGCATAGTAAGTACTAAAGTGATCCTTCATAGAGCATGGAACCTCAGTTTAATGGGCATATGGGATAAGTCCAGCTTTGGAGAATTTGCATTCTTACATTGCATATTTGCCAAAACATTGCTATTGAATTCTAGAAACACTACTTCATAGTTTTAAATACAGAATGTCGGGGATATATAAGAGGAAGGCTTGTTGATGAAGTTTTAATATGGAATCTATTAGAGCTGAGAATCCTCAAATATCACTTTTCTTGTGGAGCCAGCCTTTAAACTAAAACCCACGGTGTTGGCTAGACTATGGAATTCCTAGTGAAGCAACAACGAGACAGAGAGGGAAAAAAGTCCCTGTTCTACTCTATGCCCAGCTTCTGCCTCTGTCCCTCCATTTAGTGCCTCTCTTATAGTGTACCTGGCTTCCTCTCAAGTCTTTCCACAAACATGTCATTTTCTGCAAAAGGCTGCAGTCTTGCAGGCTCCACTGTTGCACCTATAACACCCAACAAATGGGAGAGGATGTTTATTGGGTGGCTTCAGTTGTTCCTGCCAGCCAGGAGGGCACCATCAGAGGGTGGCCAATATATCTCCACACAAAATGCACTTAATATCTGCACAAACCTTCACGCCCAGTCTGGGAACATGTTTGGTGGTAAAGAGAGAAGCAGTACGAGAGACAGGTAATCCTTCCTAGTACCTATTCCTGTCAGGGAATCTATTCTTTCTCACAGAAACTGTTTCCACTTAACAAGGCACTTCTGGAGCTTTTCACATGGCCAAGGGAAGGTAAAACTGCTAAGCTGAGCTGCTCAGGTGTCACCTCACCCACAGCTGGGGCCACCTCAGCAGCCACAACTGGAAACCTCTGCAGATCCTTCTCTGGGACAATGTGTGACACCATCCTGCGTGTGCCAGGCCAGAGCAGCTCTGCATGCACAAGAAGAGAGCTCCAGCACAGGGATTTCGGACCCACTGTCCCCACAGGGCTGTTTGGCCTCTGCCATGGTGTTGCTCACTGCATCTCCCTCTGTCCACACATTGTTTTTCCACCCTGATGCCTGTAAAGGACCTTGCAGAAATGTTGTGGCTCTTTTCCTTGAGGTCTGGATAAGAACATTTCTAAGAGTCTTTCTTCCTCCATTTTTGAGTCCTGAGACCTTAATCTACATCCGTGTCATTTCATCCCTGACTTATTTAAAAATAGGGCCTGAACTTGTTGGCAGAAATGCAAGTTTTCATCTGAGACAAGGAGTTAACAGGTTGTGTAGTACCAGCAGAGACCACAAAATACAAAGAGTCCTTCACAATTAAAAATATTGCAGCATGGCATTACATGCTCTGTTAGAAGAAGGTTACAAATGAAAAACAAAAACTGAGAAGCTGAAAACTCCTATTTACTACACACAAAGTTAGGTTCTGATATATGCTCAGGTGTCCATGAAAACTTTTGAAATGTCAGTTTGAGAGCTGGAAATCTATTTTTAGATTATATTTTAATATGAGGGGGTGAAAATAAAGTGCATACCATGTAGTCAGAGGAATAGAAAAGTCTGCAGCACTTACTGGCCATGCATACGTGCAAATAGTTGCGTTGAAGTGGAGCAGCATTTAGACCAGCTGAGAATTAATACCATGTTTGCAGGATGCATGGGAAAATGGATACACTGCTTACCTGTGAGATGTATTCTTATTTCCATAGGGGCCAAAATTATGAGGAATTAGCAAAAGAGATTTCAGCCCCTTCTGTTAGGTACAGTGGGATGCTAAAGTGTGCTAATGGAAATTAAACAGAAGGAGTCAAAAGTAACTGCAATCTTCATGCCTGTTAGCAGTTGTAAAATCACTGACATTAACCATAACATCATTCAGGATGGAGTTTAAGTCATTGGTGGGCAGATGGACAAACGGGGAATTACATCACATTTTCTCTGGAAAGCTGTATATAGTGCTTTGCTTTGTCTCTCTCACACTAAAAAGAAATCTCAACCTTTTTATTAGGATTATTAGTCATAGTAGTAGTACTTCTTGTTGTTGTAGTAGTAGCCACCAGTTTCAACTAAGTTTGGCAGAAAACTGAACCTCTCACAATTAATTTTGTCAAGTCTAACGGAGTTGTTGTAGTAGGCCCAGTAAAGAAAGGCTAATGTTAGCTCACCAAGCAATGCTTGGTCTAATAAACAACTTCTATATGCTTTGATATTTCTTTTACCTTCTAACAAAGCAATCACTCACAGGGCACTGACCTGTAGGAAGGTAGACCATTGGGTTTGGTGGCTGCTGAAGTAGTTTTTTAGTTCACAGGGGATGTTGCTCAAAAATTTAATCCTAAACTATCAGTAGAAATTTTACATTTTTGCAATATCTTGTGAAATGTCTGGGTGTTGATTTTATTTTATTTTATTTTAATTTAAATCAACGTTGTATTCATAAGTGACTGGTTGAACAATATGCACATGACTTTCATTCTTTCCTAAAAGAGGAGAGCAAATTTCCACCTATTCCTTTTCAGTCTGAAGCTGTAACGCTGGTTCTGTGGTTATAATTCTATTTCAAATACTGATATACAGAACTATTTCCATGAAATCCAGCATTAGGGGTGTCAGGGAAAGAAATGGGGAAGAACATGAGATGTTAAGCAGAACTCTTGCTAAGCAGGTGAGTCTTTAACAGTCTCCAAAAGCTGGTAGTTGAACTTTAAAGGTTGTGTACGCTTCAGCAGGCAAAAGCTGTGCTTCAGCAAACCTTAGACTAAGTGACACTAATGCTAAATTGCCCAATTCCCTAAAAAGAGCAGTGAAAAAACCCCTCAACATCACACTTGCTTAAGGATTTAGGAAAAAAAAAAGTGACTTGTGGGTGGATGAGATTTAAGCATCATATAAACAAGCTAAGTGTTCTGAGGAAACTTGAATCTCCTTAAGAAATGGAATTGACACAGAGGAATCAATGGCAGAAAATCTTACAGGCATTCGTCTGGAAAAAGTAACAAGAAAAGATCATTTCCAGCTTGGCAGCTGCATGTTATATGCAGTCTTAAACCAACAAAGGACCCCATTGCAATATCTCATTGATCAGGTATTGTAGTTTTACAATATCTTTATTTTTAGGGAATTTCTATGTGAAGACTCAGGTACATTAACATCAATTACTTGAGTATCATTTTCTCTTTTATGTCTCACAGGAATTGACTCACAATGATAATTAAATACATTTAGTCAAGAAAAAATGTAAGTAAAAACAGAATAATGCTCCAGATACATTAAATATTACACAGTTTTAATAGGAATGCATTTAGCAGCATATGAACCTTATTTACTATGAAGCATAAGAAGATCTGGAGGTACAGCATTCAGGATTCTTGACAATATCAAGCAACCACACTTGTAAATGAAATTACTTTCTTTCTCAATATTCTTTACAAGAAGTACTTTTCAGGAGATGCTGTTTTGATATTTATTTAAAGAGTTTTAAAACAAAGCGTCAGGTTGGAAATCATATGCATGGGCTTATTCTTCAAATTGACCACCAGTGTATCTTTTCAACAAGTCTTGGATAGTTTGTAGTTAACTGGCCACATTAAAGATTTAAACTCTCAGTTAATGTTTGCACTTTTCAAGGGAAGAGAGTTTGCTACATCTTTCTCTCCTGCAGACTCTCAGTGCATCCTTTCTCCTGACAAATGGAGCTAGTGCTGTACTAAGGTTTCTGCCCTGCTGTCCATTACTTTATTTTCAGATAAACAGAAGCAATTTAGCTGTTGGCCAGAAAATGTACACTGCTCAGCTGTGTTAGAAGGAAGACGGTCGAACGAACTGCAGTGGCTACAGAAGTATTTGCTGTCCTTGGCCATTTGAATTCATAGATCTTCTTTCCTTGCTTGTTTTTTGATAAGTTTAGCACAATTTCAGACCCTGTATCTGATGTGAGGCCATAAGATTATTCCCAGAGTGTTTAGCTGCTAGTGCTTTATTAGAAATTCACTTGCAGTTTCTGTTAGTTAGCATCTTTCTTTCATGTCTATACTGCTGGAAACTCTGAGGCATAGGCCTAAGGCAAAATAATCATGCTATCCTTGCCGGAATCAGGAAAGTGAGAATTGCCCAAGTGAAGATAATTTCCATTTCCTTTATTTTTTATCCTTAATTTTTGTTCTTTTGTCCAGTGTAGTACCAAATAGATAAAATGTGGCACATAACAATCATTCAAGTGAAGCCCCTCCCACCTTTCCACATTGTTTTTTCCTATTCTTTTTGTTTTGCTTTTTCTATTCGTTCAGTTTCTTTCTTTAATCTTCCTTAAGAGGCTTTGAGAAATCCATTTAGTTTGACTCAGTTTGCAATATAAATAGCAAGCAGATCACTGTCCCAAATATCAGCTGCACAACTCTCTTTAGCACTTCAGCAGCATCCGGTGTATGTGCCTGGCACCAGCACAGAGACAGGAGTCTCTGCAGGCTAAGCTGATTTAGGCACACGTCATGAGACCAGCATGGCAGTAATTGCCAGTTTACGCACTGAAGAACTCCTAACTGGTAGTGAAGGAGAAGATTTCAGGATAAATTACCATGGAGTAGGTCTTAATATAGGTCATGTATATTTTTGCTGCACTACAAGTTAACTCCTTAACGACTCCTGCAGTAACACATTTGTCTGGCTGTACCCAAAGATCAGAATTTCCCAGAGGGGGATACTGTTTGTATCACAGTTAAAGTACCTGTGGTTTCTACCAGACCTTCCATGTAAAGATTTCTAAGAAGAAGAAAATGGACCAATTTAATTACTGTGAGTTTAGCACATTTCACCCCTGTTTCCATTCTATGGCATGTCTTAATTTACCAAAAATACTGCCTGGAGGATAACCTGTGGACTCTTATCTCGCTCATGCTTCTGCATGGCTCAAGGCGAGGTCACCACCTGTCTTGGAGTTGTAAATCCTGGGTCTCAAAACATGCAAGCTCAACCTGTTTGTGTCAGTATTTAGTTTATCTATGCAGATATGGAAAGAATATATCTAGGACTGATAGGATTCAGGAGGTATTTTTATCAAAAATAAATGATTGGAAATATCACAAACAAATTTTACAACCAGGTAAAATTTTCATCAAATTTCTGCTTTACCAAGAGATTTAATTTTTTTTTAATTCCCTGTTTTCCAACAATGTAATGATGTCTTAGACTTCTTAATTTAATTTAATTATATTGCATGATCTATGTAGAAAGATCACATGTGGAAGAAGTTCTACTTTTTTATATCTTTGAGTAGGAGTCTCTCTTTTGGTATTATGCTTCTGAGGAAAACCACCTGTCTTTAAGTCCAGTTTTTGAACTGGTGAAGATATTCCTATCAATATGGTTTGATTCTATTAAACTTCAGATTAAATAAGAAAAATAAATAACTTGTTTCAAAATAGGCTTGAAAAACATAATTTTTCTGTTCCCTTGTCATATCAGCAAGTCATGTTCAGCTGCCTGAAACACTTTGTAGGAGTCAAATTTGAGTTTTGTTGTCAGCTGTCTGGAATAAACAGACTGAAGATCCTTGAGTACAGGAAGGGTGAGACAGGACATGTAGGCAGGATCCTCTGCAACTGGCAGCTGTTCACTTTCCAAGTAGTTTAGTCCAGTTAGCTCTTCATTTTTCAGTGTAGCAGATACATTTACTCTCAATTTTCTGATGGTCACACTAAAGTACTTGCATGAAGATTTATTGTGCTGGTGAAAAAAAATGGGATTTTCTTTCCAAAATAGCTCCACGGGAAAAATGAATGCTGATTGAAAAATTTTCTTTCTTTGTTTCAAGCTTTGTCCTCAGAATTCTGAAGTTGTTTTTTATGTAGCATTTTTACATCTCTTGGAGGATGTTATCCTTAAATGAGCTTATCATTCAATTTACCTTTAAAAAGAGGTGTAAAGAAGAGATACTGCAGCACCTTTGAATTTCAGAAGTGTAGTATACAGGTCACGTTGGAAACAATGTATGTATACTATTTGCTAGAAGCCATTTCAATCACAGAACTTCATTAACAGTGTTCTTTCCTCTGATCACGATGCACTGCATCACAAATACAGTCTTTTGTCAGTATTAATGTTTGCTACAAGCAGGTGAAGCAAGAAAATAAATAAATAAAGTGACATCAAGTAGGATTAAGTGGAATCACTCCTCAAGGATTATCAGAGCACCTTATATCTCACAGAGCCTTATATCATCATATCATGTGGAAACAGCTTCTACTTTATGAGATTCTCTTTAATTCCTAACCCTTGCCCTCCTTCATTACTGCAGACATTTTTTGCTTGATATTAGTATTTTAACCACTTAGTAGCTTAAATTTGGCAATTTAGCCTTATGAGGCATTCAACTTCATACAATTTTTTAAATATAATTTAACTATTAACCACTACACCACTGTTTCATTTTTACATTTAAATAATATTTTCCATTTTCTTACCCATTCGTGTAAATTAGTAAACCTCTTTTAACATGACACAGTAATTTTTTTCTCCTTGCACTGATGTCTCTTAAAAGGCTATTTAAGACCAAGATGTTGCAATATGTCCTGCATGTTCAAGACCATAAATGCAAGAAGATACTTAGAAGATCATCTGGAAGAAGTGTAAGTATCAAATATCTCTCAGTGCATATATCATTTTTTAATTACATAATTTTTGGCCAAGATAAGTGTTTTTTCCATTTCTGTCTTGGTGTCTAAGTAGGAGAACAACAAACCTATTGTGTGGGCCTGTGACATGAAAAACCAGTTGTGACTATTAAAAAGGTGCTGAGATATAGTTGATAACCTGAGCTGGCTGAGCAGAGGGCAGCAAGGTAACCACCTGCTGCAAAACTCTCAGACTGCATAGTCAAGGTAAACCTTAGCTTATCCAAGACTTATCATGGCTTAATTCTAGATGCAATCTAAGTTCTCTGTGTAACACATCATAATGGTTTATCTGTGTACTCAATCGTCTAATATGCATTTGGCTGAGAGCTGGAAAATAAATCAAGGCTGTACATCTTTACACCGCGTCACAATCCTGAGTTCAAAGTGCTACTTTCTGATGGAAGATTCTGCTCCTTAAACAACCATCCATATGTCCAAAGTTAGGATCAGCTGTCAATAACATTTAATTTCCAAAACTGTCCAATGCTGACATTTCAATAATTCCCCTAAGAAATCTCCTGCATTTCTTACCACTTCTTATACGTAATTTCCACCACCTTTGCTCCAAATGCCCAGCCTAAGGCCTTCCTTTAACTTAAGGAGACTTTTTTTCTTATTACACCTTCTCATAGAAGTAGAGACAAGTTATGAGGACTGCCTAGATTGAAGTGTTCAACAATTCTCATCATAGCTGTTTGCATTTGGAAGCTTCCACCTGATCAAGCTCTGCCCAACCAGGATAAACAAAGACTATTACAGTGTCAGTGTTTTCTAAACAGTCATTTTTGCAAAAAAACGGCTTTTCTTTTATCTAATAAAAGTGCAATTGAATGTAATTTTGTTCTTTTAAGTAAACGGTTCTCTAAAAGTGATACAATTACAAAATCACAACTCAATCTGTAAAAAGACGATGTTCAACAGGTTCCAAGAAATAGACCCTGCATTATCTTTTGAGTTCTTCAAAGCAGTCTTTCAAGTGCCACTGCTTAATAACAACTGATAATTGCATTCTTTGTACACAAACTTAGTCCTTTAAGACTTGCAGCATAAGATAGCCATCTTGTCTTCTTGTGTTGTTAGTGGAAAATAGAGGGACTGAATTGCCTTATGGCTGCTCCTGACTATAGATAAAACCTAGACAGTAATCTATGACTAGCCAGTATAGTTTTATCTTTCACTAAAAGAAGCTTTATAAAATCAATCTTATTGGTAAAGTTACCATCCTCTGGTGAATCTTGAGAGGATTCCAGCTGTTCCTCCAATCCCTACAAAACTCCAGTGTCTCTCCAGCTGATTTCTTTCTTTATTGAAAGAAGATTTTCATCCAATCCTGCCAAGTTCAAATCCACTTCACTCTCCTCATTCATTCCTACTCGGATCATGTGAACCTTACTAAAGGTCTACACAGCTCACTGTGAAATTAATTGAAAGTTTCTCTCTGATTTCACAAGGCTCTGAATTAAGCCTTTTTGCTTGCACTATAGCATTTTTCTAGTCTTCTGTCTTTTCTAGACAACTCTCTAAACTTGACGATCAGCTTCTGATTCAAACAGCTGCCAAATATCCTGCTGGGCACTGAGTAACTGCTGCTAATTTCCCATTGCATAGATAATGAAGCCTGACGTACATAAAACACAGCACGTGAGATTTAATCTCAGCTTTCTAAAGCATACTGAATGGAAACATTAGCTGTAAATCCACAGTTTATTTTCTTTGATTTCTGAGTAGATAGAGCTTAAAACTACCACAAATCCTTCATGTTTATCTTTTTGGTGCACACTTGATTTCTCCCACATTCCATTAATAAGAGTGTCTGAGAGCATTACAGTTGCTCACAAACATATGCTCTGTGCCAAAATACTTTTTTACCCACATATTGTCATCTTTGTTAATGACAAGGCATAAGACCCTGGGGAGAAAAAGCACTGCAAGGCTCTGCTCTTGCTAGCAAGAGCAGATTTGGGGTATCACACAAGTGTGGAGAATTGCCTGCTACAACTTCTTTCTCGTTGTGCTGCTGTTTGAGCTGCTTGAGAGCCCAGACCTGTTTTGTGCAATGGCTCAGCCTGTCATTTCTCAGGAGGCTACAAAAGGAAGCTGTTGCCTGCCTCGTGAAGCTCCCAGTTGCTCTGTCACGTAGCCAGTGCAGAGTTTCTCATATGAGTCTGGGCTGCTATTCCAGTGCTCCTCTCTGCTGCCTTCATGACAGATGGTGCACAGCTCTGCAGCGGCCACAGCCAAAAGTAACTCGTGGAGGTGTGATTCCACCGTAAAGATTTTCCAGCATTGCTGTTCCGAAAAACTGCAGTGGCAGGAAGTGGCAGTTAAAAATTTTATTATGTACATAAAAGCATTTATTCACCCCTAACTGAGCACAGAGCTGGAGGGTACCACTGTGCCTATTAGTGACAATTTGCATTTCCTGAGCATTGTGAATTTCTGCTGCATCAAAGCTAACATGCTGCACTCTGACTTGCCATGCTGGTGTGGGGAGCAGCTATGATGTTGTGGAGGTCTTTCACAGTCATTGGAACCACACGTGTCTGAGAAGCTGCATGGTCCAGGAATGGGCTGACAGTGAGGGCTTTTCATCTGGGGCCAGCACACATTGCCAGCCTTGCACACAAAGCAGCTGCAGCAAGGAAAAGTGCAACAGCAGTGCAGCTGGGTGGGCTCTGTGGGTCTGATGGCAGCACCTCAGTAGCTGTCACCTGGCCTTTGCCTGCTCATGGCTGGCTCACAGCTGACTTAGGGACATGCAGGAATCACGTGGAAAACATGGAAGAGCCTTGTCTGATATTCAGCCTGCAGAAAGCCCAGATTTAAGGCAGTCTTAAGAAGAGCATAAGCTGGGGCAGTCCAGAGACTAAAGGTATTATTTGAGTTCTTAGCAGGCATAAAGAACACTCTGTAGCATAGGGGCAATGAACTGAAGCAAGAGAAATTGCTTGTTAGATAGGCTACCTAGCCCCAAAAAAACTCTAAGACTACAGGTAGTTCTACTGGGGCCCTATAAAAGAAAATAACAGTTTTTAATACATGCTTCTTTCAAAATAACTCAAAAATAGAGCTTCTGAGGAAAAAATTAACATGCATCTCATCTCAGTGACCTAATAGTGATAAATGACCATTATAAAGTTAGGCCTACAAAGGCATATTTGTGTCTGTTTGGATAGTATAAACATTTAGACTCCTCAGTAACAGGATCCATACCAACAGTCATACCCTAAAAGAATTTAGGCTAACAAACTATGGCATTTGCATTAAAACATCTTAGTGTTGAAGGCAGGTGTTGCATTTTTGTTGAGGGTTATAAATTGACTTTAACTCTCCTCCTTTCTCATCCTGGCTCTAGCTGGCTTCACTTCTCCACTGATGTTCTTCACTTCTATAATTTCTCAACTTGAGAAAGTATGATTGCTTGTTGACAGTGAATGTACTGTATAACGTGTGTGCCTCTAAATTGCTTTCAAGCTGATAACTCTTTCTAATAAGCTTCAATACAGTGCTCAGCATGTTTAGTGTTTCTGTTATTTTTGTACAGAATTAAAAACTGTTGCCAATATTTTTTTTCCTTGCTTAAATCTTCTTACCCCCAATCAGCTGGAAGAGGGAGAGGACTTAGGCTACAGGTGCACAATTCTGAGCACAGCTGTCTCTCCTGACTGTTTATGAAGGCTTGTCATAGAAAACAAGACCACTGCCAACCTAGCTTGTCACAGGAAAATATGTATTCACTGATTATTATTTTTGTTTGGGTTTTATTCCTCTGTAAAATAAAAATGCAGATGTAGAGCTCTATGTGTTGTTAGCACTGGTGCCCCATAGGTCTTGTCACAGTAAATTAAAAGAAAATTGATATTTGCTAATTTATTGTTACAAAAAATTAAAATTAAAAAAAGGCATTAAAGCGATAGCCCCTTCATAAGTCTGGCAACAACAGAGAAAAACAACTTCTGCCTGATGTTGTTGCAGCTTGGCAGTCAAATGGGTTTGTGTAGGCTGCTGTTGGCAGAAGTTTTCATTAGCTTAGGGCCTCCTTTCTGGAAAGACAGAAGTGTGCTGCCAGACACAGATGTCCAGTCTGTGCAAGCAGGACTCACTCGTACACTGTCCTGCTGAGCAGCTCCCTTGAGCATCTCCCATCTGCCTGCCTTTAAGTGCAATTCTCTGATCATTATGGCATCTTCCTCAAATATCCGGGCTTTAATTTATACATTTGCTTTAAGCTAAATTTCCTGTTCTGTTATAATAACCATTAATAATCATGGCAGAACTTCTCAGCAAGGAGAGCTGAGTCACATTTCTGTATACTTTGAATAAATGCCACCATCACTATAAACTGCTGATTGGAATAAGGCATTGTTTTAATTATTAGTAGTAGTATTTATGCTTCACCTAGGAAGCTCAATATACAAAACTTATCTAGGATCACTGTAATGTTTACTGATTACCTTTGGTATATCCCACAAAAGAGAGAGCACTTGCAGAAAAATAAATCAGCACCACTACTGATCAGATTATGTTATCCTGGTGCATCTGGGTCCATGACTGCTTTAAGATCAGAAGGATTTAGCTCCTTTTCTTTCTGACTCCCAGAAAATAAATATGAAATTATTAATTCTTCCCTGAGAGATAGCATAGAAGGAATTAATCATGTCCTCATGACAAGGGAATTCTTTTCAATTAATGGATGTTACTAGAAAATATTTTACAACATTTTTTAGAAAAATACTTTTTACGGATGTTGTACTGATTATACTTCAGCAAATCATTTCTATATGATGAAGTTTTGGAACTAAGTCTTTTCAGAACTCTGGAGATGAACTTGGTGAAGTTTTCTCAGCATCTCTGTACTAAGACAAATTTTTCAGAGCAGCTAGTATTTGGACTAGAAGGAATAAAGTTTTGGAACATAAAGGGATAAATTTCAGGATGCAACAATATGGTTTTTTTACTCTGTACATGAGAGTTTGGGGACTCTCCAGAAAATTAAAAACTTATTTGCTATTTTATTGTCAGTCCCTCCTGAAAGGGGAGCTTTACTTAAGCAACAGAAGAAAAGATCACTACAATACCTTACCATGCTGGCAGCAATGTATTAAGAAAACAATTTTATCAAAATCTTGGGTGCTAGAAATTAATTTGTGTGAGCATGAAATAGCCCCCATTATGCAGCTAAGTAGGTGGCTCTGGCAGTTCTTTGTTTTGCTTCTGAGTTGTGGTGGGTTTTTGAAGTTTGGAGGGGATTGGTTGGTTATATTGGAGTTCATTTTTTTGTCTCTCTGATCATGTGGTATACCCAGTTTAGTGCAGCCCAGCACTTTGAGTGATACAGCTGAGGACTTTTGCTGGCATTATCCTAAACATTTCATTTTTGGCTCTAAACTCAATGTGGTTATGTCAAGGTTAAGACCAGGCAAACAAATATGTCATATGTCCATCTGCATTATTCAAATAGCAGTGGAATTCTGTCTCCATTTACTTACTCTTTGGCCTAACTGTTATGTATTTAGCCCTTCTAATATTTCCATAAGAGTGTTTTGCAAGTGAATTATCACTTTTATTTTGCAACCCTGGATTTCTTTCAATATGTCACTGTCTCTGGTGTAATGAGATATCCAAAACTGCTGCAGGTGTAGTTGTATTTATTGTCCTACATAGATGAAATACCTTCTGTAGATTGAATGCTATTAAAAAAGCTGTGGACCTTCTGCTGTCAAACTGCATTGCAAAAGCATTGCAACATCATGACTAGATCTCTCTCTCTGTTCAACCATGAGATGTTTTTTGTTTGTTTTATTTTTTTTTAAATTAATGGAAACGACTGAAGAAACATAGTTTTTTCATTCCCAAGGAAATGTGAGGCAGATAAACTGATTAGGTAGCTCCAATTACTTGGCTGAGGTCAAAGAAGATATGCCCAGTATGAAATTTGAAAAATTAAGTTACAGCCTAAATGACATGGAAGTGGACTGAAGAGAAGAACATGATTCTGTGGAAGAAAGACAGTTTAGTCCATGCTCACAGCTTCTAATAAATATAAATGACAAATACAACTCCTTCTTGATCGACTCATTATTAGAAGGCAGAACTAATGCATAGCTAACTTGTATATTAGGCATGCCTTACATAAGGCAAGCAGTGGCATCTCTCTGACATTAAAAAGTGCACATTAAAAGATCTGAAGGAGAAGTGGTCAAAAAATTGCAGACAAGGATGTTATTTTTCTCTCAGAGAATATGACATCTTTAAAATTCAGCAATTCCCTTGATGTCTGTCAATGTGTCTGTTTGTTTTGAGGAAGAAAAAGATGAAATGTTGTTTTTTGGTAAGGTCAAAACCTTTCATTTTCAAGCACACCTGGAATGTTTTGATTGTTTCAAGACTCACATTCTTAGTTTGCAAAAACAAAAAAGTGTAGATCAGTATCTTCTAAAATTGATAGTTTATTTACATTGATGTCTTACTTTAATTTACTCATCAAAAGAAATCTATATAGGTTTGACTAAAACATATACTTAAGTTGATGCTGCTGGCCTTATGATTAAAAGTCATTAAAAAGTTTTTACTTCTCATTGCAATTAGAACACCATTTTGAGGGGATAGAAATAGTCAGATTAGATACTGAGCTACCTTTGAAACACTGTATGTAGTGTGCAAGGTCAACATAGCAAAAAGCTAGGCTAGGTAACACAGAGATGCAAGAACACAGTCCCAGATACCAATATTAGTACACAAGTTGGGCTCAGCTGAAACTCAGATGATTGAGCTTAATAGGGACATGTTTTATAGTTACTCTTTTATTGCAATCTTCCTGCAGAGCTAGTAGCATATGTAAAATCAAAGCTTCTCTGAAGAGCGAAGCTCTGCCTATGACTTTAACCCATGTCTTTGTCAGAATCTTGTACAAGACCAAATGAGTCAGCAACCTCCTGTTCTTTGTGGAAAGACTCTAACGGAAAATTTCTGAAGATTTTTCCTCTAAGGAAGTTCATTTTCATCTAATGAGAGCATATGGTTTTGGCAGCACCAATCTCTAAGGAATGCAGTCAACTTTTCTTTTGTTTTCCTCCTTTAGAAAGCATCAGCATAAGTACTGAAGTCACTACCAGTACATCACCAAGTAGCATGAAGTATTCCAAATGTAATCATAACTATCCTCACTTGAAGAAGGCTTGAAATGATGTGAATCATAACTGCACTTCATAACAAAGATAATATTGTGTAAATGTTCCTGTTCAGAAGCAATGAGTCATGCTACAATGACCATCACTTAATCATTCTGACTAAACAGAGACCACCATTTACAACTGAATGTGTTACATTTTGAAATATTTTGGAGTGAGAAATATAGCAAAGTATAAAAACTTGTAAAAGCTACCCCTGTATATTAATTCATGTGTCCTAAGAGCTGCTAGTTTTACTTGCAAAAACTGTGGTTGTTGATGTATGAAAGGCGCTTATTATTTCAAAAATGTCTTGAAAACGTTTTTCAGTATCAGGAATAATGCACTTGACCCTTTAACACACTGTCTATGTTCCTTCCACAGGAGATTAATGCAATGATAAATGCTTTGTATAGTAAGAATAAAAACAGCATGAATCTTCAAAAAAGCAGAATTTTGCTTTTTCCCTTAATGTAACTTAGTATTCAAAAGAATATGAAGTAAGTTTGCCAATGACACTAAATTGGGAGGAGCCGTCAACTCCCTTGAGAGCAGAGAGGCCCTACAGAGAGATCTTGACAGAAAGATGGGCAGTCACCAACTATATGAATTTATAAGGAAAAGTGTCAGATTCTGCCCCTGGGATGAGGCAACCCTGGTTGTGTGCATAGACTGGGGAAAGAGAGGCCAGAGAGCAGCACTACAGAAAGGGACCTGGGGGCCCTGGTCATTATCACTGAGCCATGGTGGTGTCTGGATATAAGGAAAAGGCTTTCCACCAAGAGGGTGTCTGAGCACTTGAGCAACTGTGCAAGGTGGTCACAGAACCAAGCCTGTCTGAGTTCAAAAAGCATTTGGATAATGCTTTTTAGGTAGATGGTGGTTCTTGGGCTATCCTGCACAGGGCCAGGATTTGGACTTCATTATTTTTGTGGGTGTCTTCCAACTCAGCATATTCTATGATTCTATGACTTTTCTATACCTTAACTGTTGATAAAAACCTATTATGGAGTGGCCCTTAAAGGACTGGTTTATAATCCCGTACCTAAGGACCTTGGATTCCTCTTGGTGTCGTATTGATTTAATACCTTCCCCTTACAAACTCATTTTAAAAAAATTTTTTCTAAAAAAAGTCAAGTTTAAAAGTAAAAATCTCAAGCAATTTTTTTTTTCATCTGTCAAACATTGAACATGAGACATCAATGTGCCCTCACTGTAATAGCAACTTGTGTTGTCCAGGGCTGTATTCAAAGTGCTATCAGGGCGTCAAGGGAGATTATCCTTTCCCTCTACTCAGCACTGGGGAAGCCGCACTTGGAGTTCTGTGCTCATTGCTGGGCTCCCCAATACAAGTGAGACTTGGACACAGTGCAAAGAGTCAAGTGCATCACCACTAGGAAGATTAATGGAGCATCTCTTATATCGGAAAGGCTGAGAGGCTATGAACCATTCAGGCAGAGAGGAGAAAACTCATAAGGATTTTCTCAATGGGTGTAAATACCTGAAGGGAAGGTGTACAGAAGAAGGAGCCAGACTCTTTTCAGTGGTGGCAAGGGACAGGGCCAGAATCAATGGGCACAAAGTGAAATACAGGAGTTTCCTTGTGAACGTCAGGAAACAATTTTTATTGTGAGGGTGACTAAGTACTGGCACAGGTTGTCCAGAGATGTTCTGGAGTCTCCATCCTTGGAGGTATTCAAGAATTTTCTGGATATATTCTTGGGCAAAGGGCTGTTGGTGTCCCTGCTTGAGCAAGGATGCTAGATCAGACAGCCTCCAAAGGTCCTTTCAAACCTCAACCATTCTGCGATTCTGTGATCTCTTCTAACTGAGTATCCCAGTACTGATGATGATCAGAACTGATAGTGTTCAAGTAATAAAGAAGCACTGAACTCCATTCTAAATTTATATTGGATCACTACCAAGTTTCAAAAACTTTGGAGAGTACCTTCATTCTGACTGTTTTCTGGACTCTGCTGCTCCTGTACATCTGACACAATTTCTGCACACAATGCTTTCAGACTTCTGGCTTAGTCCACGTACTTCCCCTTTGACTTTGGTGAATCTTCTGCAGAGACATTTCTAACTTACTGTCCTCATCCAAGTTCTTTTACTGATATCATATCCATCTGGTGGTGCTGTGCTGATACCATCATGTCTCCTGCTGAACACCATTCTCGTGTTTCTTTGTAGCATCTGTCTGCATCCATCCTTTGAGGCAGGGAACATCTGTTTTTTATACACTGATTAACCTAGAATGGAGACTCCAGGGCTCCCAGGTAATACAAATAGATGATGACGACAGCAATATGATGTGAGGCTCCAGCCTAGCATATTGATTTCACCTACATATGAATATCAAATTTTGGTACAAAATCTGTTGTTCAAGATCAGTTTTTGAACTCATAAATATTTCCCTGGAACCATTATTTCATCTTTGTTTTTCTACCTAATCCAAAATCGAAATGTTGAATAACTTCCTGTTCAAGTAACACTGTAAGTTATACCTACTGGATAGAATTAAAGAATACTTTCTATAGGGAAATGAAGCACATAAATATTTTCATAGATTGTGAGAGGAAAGTTTTGTAAACATATAAATAATAAGCCAATTGGAGCACAGAAAGCCTATAAGCTTTTTTTCCTTTTTCCTTCAGAAAGAATAAGAACAAATATTTTGTGTTTGCACAAAGATGCCATCAAAACCTTTTTAGGCAATCATGCAGCCCTTCTATCCTTGAGCAAAATACACTGGGATGAAGTCAATAAAGGAATCAAAGTCTGAAACATCAATAAAGTAATAAGGGTTATTAAGAGCAAAAGGGATCATGTGTTTTTGGAGAAACGTAATTCTAAATGTCAAGGATACAACACATTTTTAATAATTATTTTTCTCAATTATTTTGTTGGGCCTTTCTTACTCCAGATATAACAACTTTAGATCCCCACTGAAAGCAAATGGAAGAATTAGGACAACGGTAAAGGTGAACTTGGGAAAAAACCCTAAAACTGACCACAACTGGATAAATCCTCTTCTTTAGTGTTAATTCAGGCAAACAGTAGGTACTATCTTTTTAAAGACAGGTTAAGTACCGCATGGTGCATTCCCTTTCTAGAAAGAGGACTAGATCATTGTCTGTATAGTAGGACTGTAATAGGGTGGTAGGAAACTTGGTTTCTTAACTTCAGTCTTAGTGAGAAAATCTATTCAAACTTTACATTTATACAATCTCCTGCTATCAGGGAAAAACAAAGAGTGTTAAGAACAAGATGTGGAAGAACAAGATGTCTAGCACCACTGCTGGTTGCTATTTTTGCGCTATACAAGAAAACAGGTACTGCTTTTGTCCTCTCATAAAAATCCCTTCTGCTTGGGGTCATAGGCAGGCCCTGCAGCCAGCACACTCTCATGAATTGTACCAGCACATCTGGCTGTGCCACCACCTACTCCCACCCATCCTTAGCTCCTGTTAGAACAGCTCAGGGTTTTCTACAGGGCCATATGTCCTAGGGCAGGTAGGCTTCTCAGTATAGGGAAAAACCAGGATGCCCCTCTGAAAACAGCAAGCTGGTAACCAGCCCTTCAATGGGAGGTGTTTAGGCAGCTCAGCTGGAAGGAATGAGCACCTTGGGACTCTGTAAGAGGTTTATGCAGCCACTTCCAGCAGGGGAAGGTCTGCCTTGGTTTAGTGGCTGATAACTGTGGAGGGAGTCTGCCTTGAAAGTGGTTTCTGTGTCAGTGCTGTGTAGTGGGTTGACTCCAGCTGGGTGCCAGGTGCCCATCAAAGCTGATCTTTCCCTTTATTCCTTAGCGGGGCAGGGGAGAGAAAATAAAATGAAAGGCTCCTGGGCTGAGAAAAGGACAGGGAGAGATCTTTCATTGTTACCATCATAGACAAAATAGACTCAGCACAGGAAATTAGTTTAATCTATTACCAATCAAATCAGAGTCAGGTACTGAGAAATAAAAATGAAATCTTACTCCTCCCCTCCCTTCCTCCCAGTTTAAACTTCAGTCCAGATTTTTTCTATCTCCTTCTCCCCAGGGGAGCAAGGAAATGAGGAATTCGGGCTGTGTTCAATCCATCACACATTGTCTCTGCCCTTCTTTCCTTTTCAGTGGAAGGACTCCTCACACTCTTCCTCTGCTCCAGTGTGGGGGTCCCTCCAACAGGTCCCACCACAAACTGCAAGGGAATCTCAGCTGTGGTGCCTGGAGCACCCCCTGCCCATCCTTCTGTACTGATCTTGGTGTCTGCAAAGTTGTTTCTCCTGCACAGTCTCACTCCTGTCTCTGGCAGCAGCCTAGGTGGAGACTGGGAACCCCATCAGTAACTCTGATAGCAAGGTTAGGCAATGGTGAATGGCACACAAAGCAAACCAAAAACAGATGCAAATCAGCCCAGTCAAATTAACAGGTGTTTAACTCCATGGTCCCAGTGCTCTCTGAAGTGGTGGCTGTGGCTCCAACATTAGCTGGTCACCTGGGAAGTGTCTTTGTGTACAAGATCAGTGTACAACATGTCTGTAGCAAGCAAAAATTGAGAGTTATAAGTCATCAAGACAGGTGTTATTTTCTGACAGTAATACAGTGATCTAGTTTATTTACTGCAAGTCATAATAGCAAAAAAGCAGAACATAAATCTTGAAAAGGGTGTCAAAGGTGGAAAGACAACTGTAGAAGAACATAGATGCCAGAAGAAAGGAGAGCATTGGAGAATGTGATTATTTTTTGCCTTATTTATCCCTACATATTTTAGATACATCATTAATTAAAATGATTCGAGTGTGATGGCATGTCTTTTGTTTTGCAGATGGGTTGTGAGGAAATAGAAAGTCTGAACCTTCTTGGTGTAGATAAGCTGTAGCAAAATTTAACATACAGAAAATAAAATCATTCTGGAGAAAAGAGTCAATAAGGATCACATAGTTCAGAAGAACATGGCCCAAGTTCAAACTCCTTTCAAGTGTTTATATCACTGCTTTTGTTTTGTATCTCTGCTGGCTATCATCTGGGTTGTACATGATCTGAATTCATAGGGATGAAAGTCCCCCTTAAAAGTCAATCAGACTTTTCATTATATGAGTTACACATAAAAAATAGATTGAATAAAATAGAATGTCCATGAACACATCCTATCTTCCCTTTATCTATTCACAGAAGTAATGACTCTTTTTATGACACAGATGATATTGATACATCAATAAACTATTCTGGTTTTTCATTTTGATTCTTCATCCAATTAATTATTTTTTTTAAAGTTATACATTCTATTCATGGTTTCCATGGAGAGTGAAAGTACACAGTGTAACATCAGTTCTGACTCTATTCATATGAAATTATCAGTTTGGTTATGTTTCAGCTATTTTACCAGCAATAACTATGAAAATTAAGAGAATCACAATGTTCATATGACCATTACATGCTGTTAACCACTAAATGATATGGCTGCCATATGATTTCTTGGCATTTGTAATGAGATTCTGTTCACTATCATAAAGAATTTGTAACCCAAAAATTCAAAAAAACCCTATGTGAATTCAGAACATTCTCAACCACTATGTTAAGGATGTTTTTCATCTCTTTGTACCTCATCTTTGCTCTGCAAAGAGACCACTAAGCTGCAAAAGAACTGTTTCTCACAAACAAGTGGATCCAAACTTGCTCAAAAGTGGCTATTATTGGAAAGGAGATGATCCCTGCCATTTGTATGATATCATGGTAATTTGTCAAGTTGCATCAGGTGACTGAATTTCCCCTGTCCTGTGAAGACTGAACAGCTGTTGATGGGCTCTGAGCTACAGCTGTTAATGAATTCTTAACATTTAGACACCAAAGAGAATACCTATTGGCAAAGAATTTTTTGGTTTTGTCTTGAAAAATGTGCATTTGAATTCCACCAGGATAGTGCAAAATTTTCTGAAGTGATTTTCTTTGCTTTTGCAAATTCATTTCTAAAAGGAGTCTCTCCTTAAGAGAATCTATGACCTTGAAAGTTTTGAAAAACACACGATTAAATGAGTAGAGGAAATTAAACCCTTGCAAAAAAGAAATGGAAAAGCTTATCAAGCATCTGTCCAATTTTGAATACTAGACTTTTTTATCAATACTCACGAAGAAGTTACAAACATCTAAGAGACTCACTGATAGCTATTGATATGAATATACAGATCTATGGGAAATGTAATAATGCTGAATATACCCTGAATTGATCCTTTTCAATCTGCCACTTACTGCACATTCCAGAACTTCCTACTCTGGGGAGCAATAAATCCACAGGAAAAACAGAATGTACTTCATAAGGTAAAGCTGCAGTTATGGTGCATCTGTGGTTTTCTCCCTTCCCCTTTACATAGGAATACGCTACAGAAAGCAGTTAGGTAGGGCAAATATGATTTCACACAGAAAAGTATTTCTCATGGATGTCAAGGTAACAGTTGATATTACCAGCACTCAGGAAGTGAGATCAGAGGAGTCACAGGATATACTTACAATCTGTTTTGAATGCATATATTTTTTATGGGTTTTTCTGTTTTTCTTTTAAATTTTAATTTAATATTTTAGAAGAAGAGTTTGGGTCAAGTAATATTCCTCTTTATCCTTCTCTTATGAGGAAAAGAAAAGTATTTCTACATCTCTGGTTTTATTTTAAACATAATACTATTTTTAAAATTTTAACATCATATTCTTCTTATATTGACTTGAATACATACACATCTTATAACTTTCACAGCTTTTAAATGACAAAACCTCTTTACATTTTCTGCCTCTGATAAAATTAACCCTCATCCTCCTAAGCAGCAGGAATGAAAGCGTTCAGAGCAAAGAGCTGAATATTGCTAAACTATTAGCCATGAAAATAGATTCTATAATGCATTGCAAAACTGCATTATCTTCTAAGTTATTGTGGGCCACCTTAAAATTTTATACAGACAGACAGGATAGAAAGTCACATGATGAGAGGAAAGATTCACTAAAATATGACAAGGAAATTGTTTAGATTTAAATACAAGTGTTCACAAGAAGAGAGGAGACGTGTTACATCAGTCAGTGTTTTATTTCTCAATAGATTTTGGGTTGATACCTTCTTTTCTGAAAAAGCATTAAATCCACCAAAAATCAGATTTCTTAAACAGCTTAAGAGTAATTTGCAAGGAGAAGTATTGCACACAACTTCACTGGTTTTATGAATAAAATGTGTGGCTTGAAGTTAAATGATATAAGCAAGCATCCATAGATATTCTGGTAACTTGGCTGGACATTAGACAAAGTTCAGAAAGTAGTCAGTCTTCATAAAAACTCAAATAGCAGTCTGACAAACTTCCAGATCTGTAAAAAAAAAAAGAAAAAAAAAGAAAAAAAAAAAAAGAAAAAGAAATTAAAATGGGGAGAAGATCACATGCTTAAAAATTTTTCACATACAAAAGTAAAAGTCAAGTTGAGGGCACTTTAAAACTCTTCTTGAAATTCTTTTTTTCATTCCAGTACTCACATGTTGGTAGAAGGTACACAGTCTGTTTTGTTTCTGTCAGGCTAAACCAAAAAAACACTTAATCCCATGTAAAGAAGAAAAAAATCTCCAAAACTATGAAAGTAGAGCAGGAAAAATGTAGTTGTTTTTCCTTGATCCAGATTGACCTTGCAGTACCAGTAGCTTCAACATTTTTCTGAAGTTTTTTTTGAGCAACTTTCATATGACATAAGGGATAGAAAGCATTTGTGAAAAGTACTGCATAAATGATCTTCCACATTATTTTCTGCTACTTCATGGATTACAAAATCAAATATCCATAACTTTCTGTCATACTAAGATGAAATAAACATAAGAAGCACCCCAATTTTCTCAGTTCTTGACCAACCTTAAAAATTAAAGGTACTGTTTGCACTTACATACAAACAAGGACAACCACATAGCAATGCAAAAAGCTACTTTGGTGTTTCTCAGCTTTGCGATTTTGACTCAAATATTACTAGAGCTTTAATTGCTGACAATTAGATATTTTTAATTTAAAATAAAAGCCCAAGTCCTACACAGTTCATCTTAGTTTATGAATTGACTATTGCCTTAGAGCCTTAATCAGTACACGTTACCAGTCTCTTTGCTTTAATGCTCGCAGGAGTTAAAGCTGGAGGCTAGCAAAACACATTGCTTTACACCACTTTATTTATGTTTCTTTATGCTTCATATGCTTCCATAGAGCTTCGCAGCATTCATCCATTTCCCATCTGCTTATCCGAAAAGCAGAAGGTTCAAAAATACCAATACATACCAGACATACAAATCATTATTACTGGCTTTGTCTGGCAGTCTTAAAAATGGTAACGTTCAGGTGCATACAAATCATCTGTTGTTTTTACAGAGAAGTAAACTCTGGATAAACAAGATTTTTAAAGCTTTTTTTTCAAAATCAGGGCTTCAAGAAGTCGTTGGGACATTGGAATCACCAGTTCTGATACAAAACAGAAAATTACTTTTTACACACACACAGAAATTAAAATAGCTATTTAAAACGTAAGCTGTGTTAGTCAAAAGGAAACACCCTAAAAACCCTAAATTACTTCAAATGACACTTAGAAATTCAGCAAAAGAAAAAAAAGACAGAATTGGTAGAGTGTACATAAAAATTCTATCATTAACCTTCAGTGCTGTGGGGTTTATTTCATCCTCTTATGCATGAAAGAAATCTCAAAGCCAAAACAACTGTCTTCCTCTTGAGCCAGAAGAAACTTTGCCAATTTAAGAAAAGATTATTGAAAAATATCTCACAACTTACACAATGTGTAGACAAAAAAAAATTATGAGAATTAGCTCATGGCTAATGCTAACTCCATGTGTTAGTGCTTGGAATTGACAGAAGGAAGAGAAATTGAAACAAATCAAAACACGTTGATGCTTATAATTATGGGCTGCTTCCTCTACCTTTTTCTCTTGAAGCCAAGAGTAACTCAGAAAACTGATCTTAAATAGGACTATTTCCCAAAATGACACTGACTTGACATTGGGAAAAAAATATTCTGATTCCATAACTTACTGAGATGCTGCCTGTCAGACTCATTCATTCTTCAATCATGGGATTATACGAAAAACTGCTATCTATAAATTGACTAGGTGTTTGAAAGCACCTGAATCTTCTAAATCTATCTAGCTTCCTTGGGAGTCCAATAATTTCACCCTCAGGCAAGAAAAAAATGCAATAATTTTTCCTCTCCCAGAATTTAAATTTACATAAGGCCAAAGAATACTTTTAAAATGGGCCTTCTTCAGGGTTGATCCTTCTCGTTTCCCCTTCACTGTGAGCCAAGGAATTCTGTCCTGCCCTCTCTAAAATGAAACTGAGTGCCACATATTGACTGAATTAAAGGCTCTGTAAAGATACAGGGGAAAATCTACTGCAATTCAAAAGGTTTGTTGGAAATATTATTTCCACAACTGCAGCTTAACCTAGGCTGGGGGGGGAAAAAAAACCACATTTGTGAGTGTAGTGAAAGCAAAGCAAAGCAAAACAAAAACCAGCTTATTGCTGTTCTACCCTTTTACCCACAAACACAAGGAGAGTTTGTCAAGGAAAAATCAGCACAGGGATTAGAGAGACTTCTTTATACAGGTAGACTGACAGGTCTATCACTCTATTCCCCCTCTTTGCATCTTGTTATCAAATCAAACACCTAGGAAAGCATTTTAGATTGCCTTGTGATGCAGGGAGTTTCTAAATGTTTCAACTTCAGGTTTATTTGAGAAGAATGTGTGGGAATTAGACCCATTCTCTCTCTCTGTTCTTTAGTCAACCAGACTGTTTCTCTACCTTCACAAATGAAAAAGTTCAGAAGGCTCAGGGTGTTTATTGTTTTTTTTTTTACATTACAACACCATCCTGAAATCCTGCATAGGTTGGAGCACTCATCTCTGGAATGATATACTTAGAGCAGTGTCATTCTTTTGATAATTAAAAAAAAAAAAAAAAAAAAAAAAAGCTACCAAAAAACCAACAAACTCACAAGGTCAGCTTAGGAAACAAAACACCTCTGATTTATGAAAATAATATACATGCATAAGCTTTGTGTCTGACTTATTTTGTTCAAAAACTTTATGGAGAGCTCTTGGACTGAAAGAAAAGCAAAGTCTGAAATTAGCATGGGTGTATTTAGCTTAGCTTTATCTCCAGACTGGCAGCTAGCTGCCTGTCAAAAGGTTTTAAGTAAAGTTCTTGATTGTAGGTCAGTCCTCAGTGGATAAATCACAGAAGCAGGCACAGATAAGGCACATGATTGGCTGTTCCCCTGCTGCGGAGAGACTGCATTAAGTTAGACTAATGAATACTGAATCATTTTCTCATCCTCAGGGTGGACACCCCTGTCAGGGCTGAGTCACTGTGCAAGCAGTATGCTGAAGGGATTTAAAATGCAGCAGCCTCTAGTGCAGGTGACAGATGGATATAAACTTTGGGCATGATACACACTCATTTCTAGGCCTTCACAAGCCATGAGTACAAATATACAAGGAAACAAAAGAAACTGTGATACAAGTCCCCCATTTGTTTGTACTTGAGGAAAGTATAAAGCGGACACTTTTACGTAGCCTTTTTAAATGACCAAAGAGGACTCTCTTCTAGGGCAGTCAAAGGTGGATGCTTTATTCCAAGATTACTTTGCTGCTTTTTTTTTTCTTTCCAGAAGACTGCAGAACACCCTTCAATAACCAATGTGTTACCTCTGCATAATGAAACAGCATCTTTTACATTTTCTGCTGAACACTTCTTCTGATATACTCACCACTTTACCTAGTCAGTTGGAGGTATTGCAGAATCAAAATGCAGATAAGAAAAGCTAGAGGTACATTTTGATTTTTCCACTTGCATTTTAAATAGAAATATATAGTTTTGTTTGAGAAAGAGAAGATAAAAGGATAACTTCAGCACTACCCAACACTCTGAAGGAAAGGATTGATTGAATGAATATTATTAGACTCTGGGTGAGAAATTACACAATATTTTCCAACTTGACTGAGAGATAATTTCTTATGGGCTTGACTTTGCCCCAAATTTTTATTTCTGTTTGTACGATCCTGGCATAGGCAGCTACTCACAAGACTTACAGGTAGGGACTTGTGCTGAGCTCCCAGGGGCCATTCATGGGACCAGCCCAGGACACATCCTAGCTCATACTGCTTTCTAGGGGGACTTTTATGAAGGCCCAACTCCTTGCTTTCAAAAGTTGCCTTCTGTGGAGCCTTTGAAAAAAAATTTGCACAACCCTGTGATTTATTTCTCTGTGGTGAACCCTCATTAGTCAAGAAGTGCAAATAATGCTGCCTTGGCACAGAGCACCCACAGAACATTCCTCTAAGGAATGCTATTCATGAAAGAAAAAAGGATAATGAAACTTCATAATATACATGCATGAATTCTTTTAGCTACTCTGTCAAACCGTAGCCTATGGAAACCTAAATTGGAAAGCTGCTTAGGAAGGGAATCATGTGGCAAAGGATGGCTATGAATAGTACCAGCAGAATAGCTTTATGAAAACAATAGCTCTAATACTTGCATGCTCTTCTGTGTCATTTAAAGCATTGCTGTTCATTGTAGAAAATGAGACTTTTAAGCTGACCTTCTGTTTTACCATTGGGGAGGCTAATGCTTGCATTGCAAGGGGAAGGCTGGTTGGTTGTTTTTCATTATGGTATGTGTCACAAATGAGAATGTCAGGAAGGTCTGAAATTTCATCTCATCCAAATCGATTAGTGTTAATGTTTTTCTCATTATGATTTCATCAGGATTAATTAACGGAATCTGTGAATAATATGCTGCACATATTTGATATGCAAAACCAAACCAACTGTACAGTTTATGTTTCCTTACAGCTGGTGCTTTCCAAATTCAGACAGGAGTACAGACTACATGTCCATGGTTCAGACTAATGTAGCTCTCCTTCCTGAACCATGAAGTGCCCTGGTTGTCAGTGAAGCCTGTGCTAGCAGCTGACCCTGCTGGAGTCACAGCTTCTGCCCTGCACAGACAGCCCAGAAAGCAGCAGACTCACTTCCTTACCAGCTCAGGAGGTTCAATGCATATTTAGATGATGCTGGTAAAAATATATCTTGGCTATTGCATTTAAAAACAGTTCAAGATAAACTTACAGAATGTCCAATATTTGTTTTCAGACTCATCTGGTGGTCACTCAGAGCCCTCTATAAATTGCCTTACTGGCATGATTCATCAGTAAGTATACACAGCAGACACAGGAGTGGGCTGCTTATTATTTTCAGGAAAGTGCTCATGATCAGCAGAGAGAAATTGCTGGTGATGGCAATGGTAGTGTCCAATTAAACCCTCTCTACATAAATATCTGAATTTTTAGAGAAGCCGTTTTTAAGTCTTTTTTTAAAGTTTATTTTGTTGGCGCATCAGAGGATGAAGATTTATATCCTTTGTACCTTTTTTAAAATATGACAAACCATCTTTACAGGCAATAAGATCTTGATGTCTTGTTATATTTTGAGGCAGAGAAGCAAAATAGTGCAAATCTGTTTTCTAATTTCACTGGGCTTGGCACAGGCTCCTGGATATTTACATCTTAATTTCTTACCCTCAGATGTGGTATTTGATTTAAGTGTTTGTGAAAACTACCAATCTGACAGTCCCGCAGACTGAAGCCTTCCATTTATTCATCCATTAACTACAAAGTTCAAGTTTCCCTTTCAAATGAAAATGCCTCTATCCTTGCTGGCCAGACCACCTTGAGGGAGGAATCATTTAGATTCTGACCACACTCTTACCCATCCTCGCTCTTGCAAATGCCAGCAAGAAGCCTATTTGCACCAGCTGTTGCATATTTCTAATGGGCACGCTTGTCTATAGGGAATAATGTGATCAGGTAACTTCAAGAAGAGAAAAATTTCAGGTTACTACCAGTCTGGGCAGGACTTCAACTGATACTCCAGGAAGAAATTATTGTCTCCCATTACCAGTCCAGATACACTCTGGGTTTTCTTTGGGGCTCTAAGAAGTATCTTAATCAAAGTAGACCTACTTTTAAAATATATTTACTAACAATTCAGTGGACAGTCCAAATTTCAGTCTGTTTTAACTCCATTGAGCTGTGGTTTCCTTACTCAATAGGTAAGGAAAATAGAGGATAGTATAAATGCAATATGTTATACCTGGTACACATTTACCGAAATGTGTCAGGCTTTGAAGCAGCTTACATTAATTCTGCACCCGTATGGGGCAGAAAGAATCCAGAAAGAAGTTAAAGTTTTCTCAGCTGAATCCTTTTTCAGGCAGCTGAGAAGGAATTTTTCACTGATAAGATTATTTTCCCCATTTTTTCATATTTCCAAAAAGGACATAAATGAAAATAGATTTATTCTAAAGTAACAGAAGGACCAACATAGAGATGATGAGCATATTCCAGTCATATGGATTACCAGAGAAAGCAAAACTTTTGGGTTCTCATTTTTCCATAAGACAGCCAATTCTGACACTTCAATATATAGGCATAGATATGCCAGAGGGGGAGCAAAGAGGAGATTATTTCCTATCTGTTGTTGCTGTTTGATGGCTTTGGTACCACACTGGCACTGCACTGTAGTAGCTACTGAGGAGCCTCACTATTTTGGGGAGAAAGTAGAGAGAGATGTGGTAGATTCTCCAGAAGCTGTATTGGGCCTCCCATTTGTTCTGTTGGCACTGGTTTGGGATGGAAAGGAGCTTGGTTAGGACTTCATCATGCTGTATGTGGCACACTTGGTTCTTGGTGGGTGGCCACAGAGGGTACTGAGCTCACCATTCATATTATAAAGGCATATGTTTCTGGATTATTGATTTCTCTAGTGTTCTCCACTACTTCAAGTGCCCTGAAAACTCATGATTTTTTTTTCTCTGGTAGATAAAATATGAGTGCTGCTAGTGTGGGTTCTAATAAGCAGTTAAGAAGGCAAGTGGGACAAATGCTTTCAGGGGCAGTGGGGATGCATGTGATGTACAGCTGAAACCTTGACAACAGCTGGAAATTGCTGCCAATACTGTCATATATATTGGCAAGTCTGCAAGTTCAAACCAGGCCACCATGTCAAAGAAGAGACCTTATCCTATAGAATCTGAACCGTGAAGTTGGAAAAGAACTCACAGTAGGTGAGACAGAAAAGTAAAATTCTGACACACCTTTCCCTCTTTCAGCTTCCTACTTTCCTCTGCTGCCCAGGGTGGTTTTATTTGCTTCCTGTGGTGTTTTGTTAAGGAACCGATCAAAATCCTCCAAGTTTTACTTAGCCAGAATTTTTTTCCCCACATCTTATTCCTTTCCTGTCTTTTTTCCTGTCTAGAACCAGCCTTAAGCCCTTGAAAAAAATCTTGACAAACAACCCCGTGTTCTGGTTTGCTGACTGATGGATTAGTTACAGGAACCCTTGCCTAGGCTGCCCCTTCTGCAGAGCTGCCAACACTGCTTCCATATGAATGAGTGATCACCAGCACTCACAGTCTTCTACTGTTAGACCTGTATCACTTTCTACTTCTACATAGATGAAGATACCTGGATAGACAAAAGCTTCAATCAATTTATGGTTTGGAGCCTGTCACATACAATGTGAGTCTGTAGTATTAAAGAGAACTCACAGGGGTTGAAACAGATATGAGAAAAAGATAGCACTTGCTAGCCAAGTGCAAATAGCTAGTCCTGTAATGATCTGAGAAATCTAAGTCTCTCAGCTGGAAAATATCTATTTTTCCCTCCTGTTAAGGCCTTTGGGTTTGTCATAGTGGTATTTTAGCCTACTAGTAGACTGAAAGCAATATGAGACATAGTTATTACATTCAGGAGGGAAATTTTGGATATTGTAAGGATGCTGCAAGATTTTTTCTTCCTAGCAGGCAGGAAGAATTAGATTTTCCAGTTCCCCAATCTGCAGTACTTTTATGAGAATTTTGAATTTTAAACTTCAACCTTTACACTAATAGCTCAGGTCAAAAAACTGACTAATTCTTAGCTGAATCCTAAGACTGGACTTCAATCTGTAGGAGGAAAATTTTCACTCTGGAAATCTCTTTCTCTCTGAGATAGAGGTTGCACTCTAGACTAAACAGAGGTAAAAACAGTGCCTTTTGCACCTTGCCCCTTCCTGGGAGGTGCAATGGGGAGTTCAGGAGTTCAGGCAACTATTGAAATTAATTTTTCTTGAAAGTCTTATGCCAGATGA
The DNA here is from genome assembly GCA_025920805.1 of Petroica traversi. Taxonomy (NCBI): domain Eukaryota; kingdom Metazoa; phylum Chordata; class Aves; order Passeriformes; family Petroicidae; genus Petroica; species Petroica traversi. The sequence goes on along the minus strand of JAHLSL010000009.1, from coordinate 8,784,419 downwards.
GTGGCTCCCACACAAGAAGAAAAAAGAAACAAGAAATAAAGAGAAACTTGATGTTGAGAATTTCTAGTCCCTACGTCACTTATGTAGCCAGTTTTCCAGGAGGGCAAAGACTCAGCCTAGATAGGAACTCAGCCATGGCCTGCACCAGTGTCTGCATGTCTGAGTGCTGCTTTGACACTGCTTCCCTTTAGCTTTCCCTTTGTAATCTGGGAGAGCCCTACAGGCTAAGGCAAATATCTTAGATGGAGATACACATAATGCAGATAGAACATGCATACAAATACCATGCAGATCCATAGGAAATATCCCAGAAAACATTATGAGGTTATGTTTAGGATAGTTGCAGCTAGACTAGGCAGCCTGGTAGTGGACATTAGGAGAGTGTTGTTTGGAGCAGGCATTTCCAGACATTCATAAAAGATTGAGAAGCCTTGGGAGGTCAACCCAAATTGTTTTGTAGATTATCAGATCCCATTGACCAGTTTAGCATTTCTGGCTTCTATTATCATGCATATGCTAGTTATATCCACCTACATCTACCATGATCCTCAAATTCAGTGCCAACTCACTAAAAAAATCAGCATGCAGTACGGGACCCTTTGGTTTATGATTTATGTATTTCCAGCTCAGCTCCTAATTTTGCAAAAGAAGGCTTCTCAGCATGCATCAATAAGAGATTAATCTTACTTCCCTCTCAAAAATATCTGCTCATAGTTTTTCTTGCTTGTCAGGAACTCTCCTTTTATTCTCATCAAGTAGCTTTCTGTTATGTGGATGATGTGCAGATGGTCATTCTTTCACCTTTAGATCCTGTGGTGGGCAGATTTAGTAAGCAGTGATCCTGTCAACCTGTACTCTGCACTCTGAAAAAGGCCATTCCATTTCTTAAAAGAAGTTAATAGCACAGTGGATCTGTTTACTTAGATTCTTTGTTTTATTGTACCCAGCCATCTTGGTGTTGCAACATAAAATCCTAATGGAAAGCTAAGGTTGTGCAGGGCCATTAGAAAAGTCAACCTAAATCTTCATTTCTGCCAGACATAGGTGACTGGAGGTCAGGTACTGCAATTTTTAATTTTACAACTATAAACACTGAGTTTGGACAAGGATAAGTAGTTTATTTCTCTTTTTGAAAGCGTGGATAAATATATTCATGTCACTAAAACATTTGCATTATTAAAGCATTTGAATGAACATGAATAAATTACTAATCTGAAAAGAGTGTAATTATTTTTGCTCAGACAAGGATAAATAACTTATTTTGCAGCATCTTTAGGACTGGATGATCTATTTGCCCTTGTGTAGTTGTAAACTCACATACCAATTGAGTCACCTGGATCAAAGCCACTTTTTAGTAAGATATAGAAGAAACAAAATATATTTGCTGTCCGCCTCTTCCACTGGAACTACAAAAATAATTATACCTGATTTTACTTCTTTGGGGAAAAAAAGAACAAAACAAAAAAAACCCAAACACCACACTAAGCCTTAATTTACTTGGACAAACCAAAATGGTGTTAACCATCTTCAGTGACCTTTCTCTTAGCTGACAGCTGGTTTGTGACGGACAAAACTGAGTTATCAGCCAGTTGTGGTAGAAAACAAAGTCATGTACCTAATGCAATCTGGTTCTGAACTATCATTTGTGATACCTGTGGATTCCTTAGAAATGCTTCAGCATTTCAAATCTTTTGTCTTTCTGTCATGCAATTTCTTGTTTATTTTTTCTGAGTCTGAACTATCTTTTGGCTGAGTTCATATGTTTCTTCTTTTTCACCATATGATTCAGTCTTTCAAAGGCAACTGCTCCACTAGGAAGGGTGAAAAGGCAACTGAAACAATACAATGTGTCATCAAAATAAAATGTGATACTATTTAAGTTTATTGCTACTCAGGGAATCCTATTTCAGTATCTTACCCTCTTTGTCCAAAAAGTGAGATAAACTAGTGAGCATTGACACTTCTGGTCAGAAATGTTCAGTTATTATATAACTGGCATATACGTGTTGTTTATACAAGACAGAAGTAAAATATATTCCCTCTAGACAAAAGACCATTAGCCTTAAAACTTTCATTACTTCTAGATTCGTGATATACTGAAGATAAAAGCTTGTGTTCTTTTCCAAGAAAAAAATTCTTGAGCCTCTAGCAAAAGATGCACAGCCTCCTCACAGTATTGAAATTTTAAAAATTGCTTCAGTTGAGGCATTAACCTACTTTTGGTGCCCCTAGGTAGCATAAGTGTATTTCCGAAGGTCATTTACATTGTTGATAAAGTTAGAAAATACCAGCTTTTTGTGACAGTGGCACTCAGTTGTAGCTGCTACCATTACTACAGATCCACTCTACACACCCACCAGAGATGCAGTCAGGGTTTGAGAGCCTCTTGCTTTTGACTACAAAGTTACAGGGCAGATCAATGGTCTCTCTGCAAAGAATACCTGAGCTGAGCTAAGCTCAATTACTCAGCAAAAGGAATCATAAGAAACAGAAGGAGATTAGTCTGAAGCAAGTTAAGGTGGGTTCTTCTGTCTTTGATACTTCACCCAGACCTTCCACAAAATGTCTACACAGCCAAAAGACAAAAACAAATTAATTTGACTCAAATCCAGAAAGTATACTGTGGTTTCTGCAGTAAGGAATGGTTTTGGCTCTCTAGCTCCCCAGCTTCCTGGAGTCGAGCATGCATAACTCCTTGGGGTTTTTTGTTGATATTTTTTGTTTGGTTGGTTGACTTTTTAACAATATTATTTGAAACAGATGTTTTTAAAGAGACAAAAAATGATGGGAGAACATAATTTCATAAACTGCCACTCACTGGACAGAGGTGGATCCCAAAAGATGAAACAGATGTCACATTGGAACAACAGACAGAGAAAGAACTGTCATGCAAGCAAAATAATTGAAAAGTAAACTAAAAAAAATAAGCAGCTATAAAAGAATAAATACTTTATTGTTCCTTATTTTCACAGAGGCAATTCCTTTTTGCCTTTCACAGAAGCAAAGCTTTTTCAGCACTGAATGCTCTGTTGGCAGCTCAAAGCACTGCAAACCTTGAAAAAATCCCAGGACCAACATCCGTATTTCCTGCACTAAACCATGATGACAGAGATAACAAATCAGGTGATTCCTCCCTGATCATGGCCTGGTTCAGATCAGCATAAATTTGGAACAGTTCAGCTGAAGGTAAAGAAGTTATTTTAAATTGATGCATTAGTAAGACAGAACAAGCCCTGATTCACAATGGGAAGATCAGATAGTGTCATATATTGAATACAGACATAAATGCTAGGCTTCACTTACTGAGAACTGGATAAAAGAAGTATTTCATGTATTTTTTAATTACCAATTAATTAATTTGTTTAATGTTCTATCCATTGATAAATAATATTTGGATTGACAGCAATTGTACTCCTTGCTGTCTTGCTCTGTACTGCTGTGATAATTATTATTTCAAAACAAAAGTCAGTCTTTTTCCCTCATTTAAGAGATATCATCCATCATATGAATTGTGGATCTTATTTAGAGCATACTGAAGTCCATTGGGAAAACTACTGTGGCCTTCAGTGAGGTTTAGATCAGTCTCTTGAACAGGTCAGGATTCTTGTGGAAAATAGTAGCATGAGACCTTGTAATTAAATCAAAATATATAATGCTTGATCACAGGGGGTGTATTTGAAGGAATCACAAAATCTCAGAATAGATGGAAGCTTGAAGAGACCTCTGGAGGTCACCAAGTGACCCCTTGCTCAGGGAAGGGTCAATTACAGTTTGTTTCTCCAGGGTCATGCAAGAACACAACTCTATTTCTTTACTTTTAAATGACCAACTTTCCCAATTTACTTTTCTCTTACATAAAACTCTGTACTACATCTTACTCTGTAATTATGGGATCATTTTGGAAAATCTTTTGTGGCCTCTTGTCAAGAGAGTGGAATCCTGTTGTGCATTTTATATTTAGTATTACAATTTATTTTTTCACTGAATAGGTCATCAGGATTTGAAGTTTTAATGTAATTTTGCAAATTATTGTAATTATTTGTAATTTTGACCTTTTTATGGCTTGATATTTTGATTGCAAAGCACTACACTTCTTTAGTATGAGCCAGTGAGACTGCAATCAATGGAGAAAAGACTTAAATAGAACTAATATAAAATGGATACCTTTTAAGGGTAGGTAGATAAATACCTTTAAAATTGTCAAGACCTACCAGAAATGAAACACTCTGAGCCTCTTTGCTATCAGACGTCACTGTTGAGCCTCAGTGAAAGCAGGATGCTGAACAGACATCTATGTTTCTATACAGATAATGTTCAATTCTCTGTTCCCACTGCTTTTAACTTAATTATTTCCACAGATTATTGTGTCCATAACCACTTCTAGAACTGTTCCACTGAATATTTTCACCATTTCCCTGGAAGTTTATTAGCTGGCATCCTACAATATCCATGTTCTCATGAATCTGCTTATTTTTTTACTTTGAGAACTATAAAGCAATTAGCTGAGAATAAGACCAATTACAAATGAATGATTGACTGATGTTGTCTATGAGTACAACATCAGTCAATGATTGCTGATGAGAGTAATATATTAATTAAAATCAGAGCTTCTCTTACTACTTATTCCTAGTTGAATATCAGTCAGAGTAGCCTTCATGCTTTTATGTCTTCTGGTCACAGCAAAGCCAGAATTCCTGGAGCAAGGGACTGGAAAGACCAAATCTCCAGGGTTACTGCCTGTTTAAGGAGGGTGTTTTCCTTTGATCAGGAAAACAGGGGGTACAAATCAAGACAGGAATTTAATGTTAGTCCTAATCTGAATCCTCGTCTTACAGTTTCAAATAGAAAGAGATAGATGCACATTTGTTTCACAGGTTGTATTTTCTTTCTTCTGTTCCTTTATTCTGATAAGGTCCATAATTCAAGCACATTGTAAATTTTCACAAATTTATAAGTGACTGCAATGTTTTCTATGAGTAAAGTATATCCTCATATGCTAGAATTGAAAAATTAAATTTTTAGCATCTAACTAATGTGTTTAATTGAATGAAAATTGCATGTATGTTTCAAAAAAAAATTTATTTAAATTCCAAAGGTCAGAATATATCTGTCTGAACTGTATAAAATGAAAATGTATACTTTTAGATAGAGTGTTTATGAAACTGTTTTCAAGAGTGCCAGCCCTGTCCTGGGGGGCATCAGGCACAGCATCATCAGCCGGGCAAGGGAGGGGATTGTCCTGCTCTGCTCTGCTCTGCTCTGGGGCAGCCTTACCTTGAGTGCTGGGGGCAGCTTTGGGTGCCACAGTATGAAAAAATGCATTAAGTTCTTACAGAGCATCCAAAAGAGAGCAATGAAGATGGTGAAGGGTCTGGAGGAGAAGCCACACGAGGAGTGGCTGAGATCCCTTGGTCTGTTCAGCCTGGAGGAAGCTGAGAGGAGACCTCATTGCAGTCACAGCTTCCTCGTTAGGGGAAGTGGAGGGGCAGGCACTGATCTCTTCTCTGTGCTGACCTGTGACAGAACCTGAAGGAATGGCCTGAAGTTGTGTCAGGGGAGGTTTAGGTTGGACATGAGGAAGAGGTTCTTCACCCACTGGGCACTGGAACAGCCTCCCTGGGGAAGCTGTTCTGAGAGAGTTCAAGGAGTGTTTGGACAACACTCTTAGACATTCTTGGGGATGGTCCCATGCAGGGTCAAGAGCAGGACACAATGATCCTTGTGGCTGCCTTCCAATTCAGCATATTCTACTATTCTGTAATTTCCCTTGTATATTACTGAAACATTTCTCAATATCTTTAGATTACTGAAATTTTTGTGGTGGGAAGAATAAATGCAGAGGCAAAGAATAGTGACTGATAGTCACCTGAAGGCAGCGAGGGACATAGGCCATCTGATCTTACCTAAAATGGCGTTCCAGATTTCACAACTTACACTGAGAAAGCTCTGTTATCAATCAGTGACCTTGTTAGCAGTCGCAGTGGGCAGGCTAATTAATGATGCTGCTTTGCATAGATTTGGGGGATGAGTAGGAAATGGATATAACATAATTAAACTATTGTAAAGTCTCAGATTTGAACTATCACTTCTAAAAATGTGATTTGGTGGCTTTGTCAGTTTAATCAAACCTAATAAATATGCATACATTTACTTTGCATCAGTTAATTTTGGTGCCCAATCCCAAATACAGCTCTCTGTTAAATGCTGCTTTAGGAAGTATGTGCTGTGAATTTAGAGGTGAGCAGAATTTCCTAGACCTCAATTCCCTGTGTAGAATGGGAGCTCTGTTACCTAGGAAGAGCTTCCCAGTCTGTATTTCACTGGGTGCCTCCACAGTGGCTCAAGCCCTCAGCATCATGCTAGTGTGAAATACAATGCTGCAGGGATGACAGGACAGGGGACTGAGGACACATATTGCTGCTGTGACAAGTACCATCATGCCTCAGGATGCTGCTGCTTGCAACTGATTTGTCAGGAGGTCACTATTCTTACCTTGGTAGACACAGTGCTATTTAGTTGACCTGTTCTGACTGTTTTCAACCTTTAACCTGTTTTAGGTTGGACTGCAGGGTTAAACTAATGATATTGAGTAGATTTTAAAATTTCTTGCGTATTTTAAAAGCACATAGACTTTGATTATTACACATTCACTAAATGGAAGCTATGTCAGTTTCTAGGAAAAATAATCACAGAATCACTGAAAATTCTGAATTGGAAGGGATTCACAAGATTCATCAAAGCCCAACACCTGGCCCTGCACAGGACTGCCTCAATAATCACAACGTGTGCCTGAGAGTGTTGTTCAAATGTGCATTTAAAAGACATTCTCTCCAAACATACATATTAAAAGAGCACATACCCAAGGTGTAGCAAGGAGTACAGCATGGAACACATCAATGCTCCTGTTCCAGATCACCAGCTTCAGGGGCTTCATTGCATTATGCAAAGACTGAGTTTTATCAGTGTGGTGGTATTTTTCCAGATGGCAGAGGGATAAATAAATGAGGTGTTTTTTTTAGAGAGAAGAATAAGGAAAAAATGAAAAAAAGAAGAATAAGCTCTTCAGCCAGTGAGGCACTGATAACAGGCCAATTTTCTCACCTGGCTCCTTCTAAGCTAGAGAGGTTTAATCTTTGCAGTCCTAAGGCTAGGATCAAGGATTCTAAACAACTCACTCAGAGAACACCAAGGAAGTTGAACCAGCTGCTTGCAATTGCTTGAGGATACTCTCAGACATACAAGCTGCCAGCAAATGCTTCAAGAAGGTCTCTCTCTTTCCCCTGAGTCCTGGAATTAATGAAACTCATCAAAGCTTGCAAAGGAGGATGCAAATTCGGGGAAAAGATTACAAAATGGGCCTGTGGCTCCTGCATGAACAAATAACATGTGCTGATAACTAAATTGATGGAAAAGTCACAAATTTTGTTCACCAAACACAACAGAGATAATAGTAAATATCACTTCTGTTAGTTACCATAGTGCCTGCCTTTTTGATTAACCCACTGCCTTTTGTTTTTTCACAGACACTTGATTGTTCTAGCTGCTTGGCAATCTAGTCCCTTTAAGCTTTTTCATTATGTTGTCTCAACTGTATTTGTGCAGTAGAGCTCTTAGACAAAAATATTGACTTCAGAGCAACTCATGGCTGAGGAAAGTGATACACACGGATGAAATGGACTTACAAATATCTGCCATGTTTCATCACAAATCTATGACATATTTTATGCAAAGTTTTCCAACTTTGCATAGTCAAGCTTGTAGTCAAGCTTAGAAATGTTAGCTGTATTGGAAAAATGGATTATGATACAATTCTAAAAAATTTCATGTGTGTCCATTGTTCCATAATGATTTTTATCAAGTAATTTGGAATAGTAGGCAGCCCATGAGCAATATAACTGTTTCAAGCTTAAAGATGACTCCAGAGCCACCAGAGGAATGTACCAAGGAGCCAGATGTCACTAGGAATATTTCTGTCACTAGTCCTGTAGCTGCCACCAAACAAGAGTAGGAATGGGATAAAGTATCATCATTTTCTGAGGCCAGCAGTCTCTGAATCCATCTACTGCAATTCTTTTGCCATTTGAAGTAAATATTTTTATGTCGTTGCAATTTCTTGCAAGCTAAAACATGTTTATGTGTGTCAGGAAGTGAAGTTTCTAGTGCTTAAAAAATGAAATTGTTGTTTATTATTCATCACTACTGCTGTATATTCTCAGCCTTTAGTGTCATAGTTTGAGACTGGCAGTTCAAGGAAAGGTTGGGGCCATTTGGTCTAGTGAAAGGTGTCCCTACACACAGCAAGGGGCTTGGAACTAGATATTCTTTAAAGACCCCTCCAACCCTAACCATTTTGATACTATGAAATGAAACTCTGTTCTGGTCTCATGGCTTAGTAACTCTTTGATTGTCCATGAACCTTTATGGAATTAAGGCTCTATTACAACTTTCTGGCATTCAGAAACAATTAAAGTCACAGTGCCAGTGTCCAAAGAAGGTCTGCTTTACTGACGGTCTGGATTTTACTTGTGTTGCCTTGTCACAAGGCAACACAAGTACATTCTGGAAGGCACTGAACACTTTTGGATCAGTGATACCCCATTCTGATACAGCAATATTAATTCCATGGGCAGTTATAGTCTCTTCATCCTTATGTTTTTAAGGTCTACCCCTCACTCTAGCACTATAGATAAGTTTAACTGGAATTTCATTCACCTTGAAATCAGGCCAGTCCTACATGATAGCTCAGAGTAAAGCCTTGGCTTATATGTACTGCAAAATAACTCTGGCCTGTCTTTCAAGCTTAGAAAGCTTTTGTGCTTCTGATGCACAAATGGATTAGATCCAGTGAATGAATCAACAAATATTTTTACACTGTCAGTTAAACTGGCATTGGTAAACAGAGGTCTGAGCCCATCTGAACCCAGATATTTTTCTACCTTTCATCGTGGCTTCCTTCAGAGATCATGTTCAGGATTGGGCTGCCACGCTTTTTAGGTGAGAAGCTTTTTAGGTGAGTGCCGGGAGAGCTTCTGAGCAAGACTCAGTTGCTTTCTAGGTGAAAAATCATCCAGGACATAGCTACCCACTTTTGTCTTCTTTTACCTGACACACTGCTCTGTTGCTCTAAATGTAGTTTAACACTCTGTGACAAATAGCTTCAAAAGTGGACACTCAAATTTTGCTGTTCTGCCACTTGAAATGTCATTATAAAGTGTTTTTCCTCCTCTGCCACATGCAGGCTTGCCTAATCACAGTCCAGTATTTACTGTGGAAGATGAACTTTGGACTTCCTCAGCTATAGACTTAACTAAAGCTAAGCAAGAAACTGCAAACATTAAGTTAACCATATTTCCCTAAACTGCCAAAGCAACCTTTTTGCTACTTTCACTTTTATGCAGTAAGCAAGAAGAGGGGTTGGCCATTTTGTTTCGGTTTTGTATCCACAGCACATAAGAAAAAGGGTAAGATTACACAGAAATTTGATCAAATAGGATATTTGTAAGCCTGAGTTTTTATTTCTAATGTATTGACAAATTCTGCCCATTTAAATTGAATGCTTTATAACTCACCCTGTGGAAGACAGCCTGCTATTGGAACCAACCTTTGATACCAGATCAGCAGCCTCTGGTTTGTCAAGTCTTTGTGTAAAAAGCAAAATACTTCTAAAAGTCAATTTTTCTGTTAGATTTGGCCTTAGATTCCAAGGCCATGAAGACCAAGTGGATTAAGCCCAGGTCTCTGAGCTTAGGTTGGTTACAGAAAATGATCAATCCCTTAGGATGCCACAGGATTTCTCACTTTACATCCAGAGATAATTTCCTCCTCAATATGGATCTCAAAGTTTGTCTTTATTTCTTTGAGAGATTTATACTTCCAGTATTTTCATCAGGAAGGAAAGAATGGAGTGAAAGAAAAAGTGTTGGCCAGCATTGAGAATGTGCAAAGAAAATGACACAGCAATTGGCATTTATATAGGATCAGAAGAGTTTTCATATTATGTGAGAGTCCTTCCAGCATCACTGAGTATGTAACTGGTCAGCTGAACCATTGCTCTCCTCTGTCTTTCAGGCCTGAATGGTGATTTTTAAAAAGCTGATGCATTGGTAACTTTTATTGTGAAAAAATTATCATTTGTCATGCGTGAAGACAATTTGCTGGAGAAACAAACCCAGGATAACAGTCTATTATCCTTCCCAAAACTTTCCTCTGAATCCCCTTTTTCCACCCTTGCAATGTGCCCTGTCTTGATCATTGCTGGAGTCTGTGAAAATGCACTCCACTGTGTTCCTGAGGCTGTCTCATGTTTCTCTGCCTCTAATGCAAGCTATCAAACCTGTGGGGGTTTTTTCTCTAAAATACAAAGTAACTAAATCTGAAGCTTCACAACACTTAAAAGGTAGGAAAAGATACTGTACTGCCCAGAGAGCTGGGTTTTTTTGACCCATACATCATCTGTTGTCTGCCTTGAAGGTTTTTAGTCCTGTGGTTATCAGGGACTGAGGCATAAGCATCTGTAGCTCCCTTCCTCCCTCTGTTAGCTCTCTGTTGAAGAAAACACAGAGAGTTATTTATGCTGTCTTAAGAATATGCTTTCAAATTTAAAAGAAAAATCCAAGACCTGTGTGAGCTTTAGCTGAGAGCTAACATGGAAGAGAATGTGGCCTTAATATCTTGCTTTCCTTTATTTAAAAATATCTGTGTTTACACAGATATTTTTAAATAAAGGAAAAAAGCCAGTAAATCTGACTCATCTTTTTTTCTTAAATTGATGTAATTTCAGTTAGCCTTCTGTGGAGAGAAAGAATAAGGGAAAAGAAGTGGGTTAAAAATAAGATAACAGCAACATAAATTCAAAATTCATTTACTACAAGTATTCTCCATTAAGTTTTTGCTGTTCTTTGTTTTATTGCTATATTTCCTATTTCAATGATTTTGAAGACTTTTTTCTTCCCCTAAGAGATGCTATGAATTTTATATATGCTATTAAACATATGTTGTTTAAAACTCACTAGAACATATTTTTTGACCAGTTAAGCATTACTCAAATCCTTTTATCATAAAAGTCTATTCTCAAAAGATCACCTTATTCTAAGGTTACTAAAATGAAAGCAAAAGCCATTGCACATTAAGAGTCTTTTTTTCCAAAAGATTTCCATTTTCTTCTCCAGACCTGCCACTTTACTTGCCAGTTGTATCATGAAAAGCTGTGCTTATAGCAGACCTATTGTAGAGTGAAAAGAGAAAATGCTTTGCTACAAGGCAGTAGCTAATTCACTATTCTTCAGGGACTGATATTCATCTATCCTTCAATAAAAGCTAATGGTTAAATAGACCCAATGCACTCAGCTAATCTAGGAAGAAGATGATGGCTGGGGGTTGGGATTCAAAGTTCATGTTGAAGTGCTGAAGACAAAGATGTTCTTACATTTGCCTTAGAAAAAAAATGACAATGCTAAAAATATCAGATGGCTTTCATTCTCAAATACATAGTTTTATGAGACAGAACCTATGGCATCTGAAAAAGTTAAATTTTATTAATTTTTAACCATGCATTGCTTTTATGATTTTTTCTTTTAAAGGTATGTGAATATTTAAACAAAGAGATTACATTTTAAATAACCTTATCTAGTCTTTTGCTACTTGAATACGTAGCATTAAGAAGATACAATGACTTTTTTTTCATGAAAAGCAATATTTGCAAAGCCCTCCAAGAAGGAAGAGAGATGACAACACGTTTCTCTCTGTATAACTACCATCCCAGTTAAAGGTACTGCTGTGCTGTGCATATCAAGCACTCCAGTGCATGAAGGAAAGCTCACTTGAGAAATCAACAACGAAAACAAAAGCTCATAACCAACACAACGGACTACACAAGGGCAGAGGAAATTTTTATAAGCAAGTTTGTGAATTAAATACAGTGTATATAATCTGAACAACTGCTGTAGCAGTTGTGTATGAGTGCAGCTATATTACTGTTTTTAATAGATAACCTGAAAGTATTTTATCTGTGCTACAGGACATTTAAATTAGTCATACTGTGACTAAACCTGAAAGCCAAATGACTTGAATATATAGATGCAGGACTTGGTCACAAAAGGCCCTACCCTGGTACCCCTGAAAACAGTGGCAATGCACTCCCTGATTTCACCAAAACCAGAACAGAATAGTAATTAGGAGCACAGCTGAAAATGGTGGCTGAAGCCCTTATTTCAGGACTTTCTCATAGTGCAGATGATGAAACACCATAAACTGCAGCAAAATGTCACATCTCTGCACGTTAGTGGATTGCTGGCAGAACATCTGTGTTTTCTCAGAAACACAGAGCCACGGTTGGACACATGCCTGGTGAGAAGTTTTCAAGATTTGTGTCTTTCTACAAACTCAATGCTGCCAATATTTTTTTTTCTCTTCCTGCATCTTTCTCCTCATCAATCAGTTAAAAAAATATCAACCTGTATGCAAATCCTTCATTTCATAGGGTTTTGCACGTTTTCTCAGTGCCGGAACTTTGATCCCTCTTTTAAAGGATATTTTTTGGTAGGGCATCATCTTTCTGTCTGAGGCCAGACTGTATCCCTCTTGGTCCAAAGAGAACTACTACTATGACAACATCTCTTCTTTCCTTTCAGCAAGCATCAGTGAAGAAGTCTGGGGACAAATACAGTCTTGCAACAAGCTTAAAACCATTTATTTGCCTCAAAAAGCTGCGGAAAGGGGAATCTCTGTGATCTGCACATGTGCACCATGTGGATTGAGCTACTCAAGGGTTTAGGGATGGAATACAGATGCTCCCATAGCAGATCTCACACATAACTTTTTTTGGCAGGTCTCTCAGTCCTTGTTACTACAGAATTGGTATCATAATAGTTTAGAAGTGCAAAGTAATATGGAGCCCAAGTAGTGTTGGAGACACATCTGCGATAATGAATCAAATAGATGGAGGCCATAGAGGTGGTTAAAGGACAGCAACTTTTTTAATGAGTTGTTCAAAATCTCTCACATCATTAAGTAAACTCATGGTAGTTTCAATATATATGAAAGTTGTGATTTGATATGTGAGATGAACTTGCTATATATTACTGCCTTCATCTGAAAGCTAACTCAAAATCTCTTTATTGTAAGGGTCAAGATGTGTTAGGACAGATCTTGTTAAGACAATCTGAAAGATATTTATTTTTAGATTCTCATATATTGCAATTAAATAGGAAAGATACCTATATTTGACATTCATAAATAAGTCAAACACAGTTTTGGACATTATAAAATTGATCCACAAATAAAATTTCTCAGTAGATTTTTGTAATATGGTAGGCTACTTTTTTGTTTGTAGCTATTGAAATTTGATAAAAGTACATTTGGCTGAGCAGCTCACAGGTACCCCAGGCAGTAAAGGCTGCTGTTACAGGTGGTCACCAGGCAGTGTAGTCCAGGTAAGCTGCCACTAAGGGTATAGATCGGATGTGCCTGCTTCTACTGCCATGTCTTGAAAAATAAGTCAGAAGAGGTATAGAACCTGGATCCTGTCACTGCAGGATGAGATGGCGTCTTACTGTTTGATTCCATTCTTAATGCTCTTGGCTCCGGCAGGATGATAAACCAAGAAATGGAGATTGTGAGTTCATTACAGCCCCTGACTCGTGTTCTGTCATTGCAACACACTGACGCATGTTTCTAACCCTGTCACTGAGAAGCTTGGTCACTTAATCTTTTCCCATTGCACATTACTTTTCAATTATCTATTTATTCCATTACAATCTTCAATTCTGTCTCAGCTTGCTTATTGAGTGTTGTTCTGACAGACTGTAGTAGGAGGTACCATCACACCTAGCATGGGCAATTGGGAGAACCAGCTTTCTGCTTCAACCTGCTGAAAAACACTTCCCAACAAGACAGTTTTCAAACTTGTCAGAAGCAAAAGATCTTCCCTTTCAGTTTGTTAACATTCAGCAAGCGAATTCCTTTGAATATGCTTGTGAGACAGACTTGTTTCAAGAGTAATCACTGAGGGCTGTGACTGATCTGTATCACACAGTTAGCAATTTATGAGTACATGCCATTTCATTTTCTCAAGGTGTCATTTATTTTTCTAAATTTAAGCGACACTGAAAAATTAAAATATTTGGAGGGTTCTCTGTCTTTTCAATCAATTATACTGAGTGATTACAAGTGGAAAGGCCTGGGTCATTCAAATGTACTGTTTTCCACTGAAGAAACACTGCAAAATGCAGATGAGGCATTTGATATAAGACAAAAGGATCACAGCCATCATGAAAAACAGAACTAAGAGTACAAAATATGAGGAGAATACATGGTAAAAAAATATTTCTCAATATAAATACATATTACATTTCTTTTTGCATCTTCTGTTTTTCTAGAAACAGCCTCCTCTGCTTTTTAAATGTCATCCATATTTATCAGACTGCATGGTTCTTGACATTTAGGAACATTTTTTCATCAAACTGTAACTGAAGCTTTGACAAAGGGTACTAATTATCAAGGGACTAGATTTTTCTTCTTTTTTCCCCTTTTTTTGAAGGAGCAGCAGGATGTAGAGAAAATGTGAATTGTCAGCTACTTTTAATACTCCTATAGCAGTCTCTCTGTCCTAATTGTTAAACATCACTAGAAATATGAATTTAAGTGTTTGGTGAAGCATGTAGAAAATGCAGTTGGAATTGAGTAACGATTTTAAATTATAGAAGGTCATTTTATTTACTTCAGTAAAAAGAGTTTCCACCTGTTAGAACTACATATAATCCCTACTGAAGGAAATTTTACTAATATTTTTAAATGTAGTTCCTAATTATTCACCAATGATGATTTAATCAACTATGGGATGCATAGCTTGTACAACATCATGATATGGTGACTAAAAAATTACAGCATGAACATTTGAGAAAATTCTGAACAGAAGACTGCATTAAGAAGAAAAAAAAAAGTACATTCTGCTGTTTATCAACAAAAGTTGTTCCTGTTAGAAATAATCTCTTTTCCTGTCCTTATTGGCAGTAAAGACATATTGGACCCTGATCAGAAAGATGGTAGTTTTCACAAATCCCTTTCACAAGCCTGCAAATGAAGCCTAGTGTAAGTGAATAGATATACATCTGAAATCTATTATTCATCCATTTTCAGTTGCCTAGCAATGGCACAACTGCAAAGGAAAGAACTTTATGTGGTGAGTACTACATGGTTTTTTTATTGTTATCGATAACTTTTTGCCATATATATCTTCATTATGATCTTGCCTGCCATCACATATAAATTATTTGATTTCCTTGATTTGTCAAACACAAGCCACTTAGTTGGAAGTGAGATTTTTAAGTAAGAAAAAATACCAGATATTCCCATTATAAAATCAATTTTAATTTAGTTACAATATCAAAGCCTGCTTTGAATACACGCTCCACGAATTCAGCTGTGTTAATAGCAATGCTTAGGTCAAATTATCTGTACAAGTTTTATAAAAATTCAAGGCTGAACACAACTTTCATCTCTGGCTCAGCCTTGTTTTAATGTCATTAATTGCAAATTGACACACTGTCTTTGTCTACTGTGTATTTAACCATAGTGTAAGAAAAGAATTAGGCCAGTCCTATTAAATCCTCAGGGATGGCCACTGCCAAAGTTGTTACCAGTAACATCAGAAATGAAATATGGATCTTGGTATTCTTAAAACTCAGCACCTTCTATAAAGTCAACTTTACTTCTTGTCACTCTTTTTTATCCTGCCCATAATCCCTCTCCGTGTTTTCATGTTACAGATTTTATATAATCAGACATTTAGGAAATAGAATGGAAAAGTTATAAGTATAGTTCTACCCCTGAAAAAATACACAATAGACCACCTCTGCCTAGCTCTGCATAATTTACAACTTACAGTTTTCTCCCTGAGACATAATGCATCATACTGACAAACAAACAAACAAAAACGAGAAAAAAAACCCTCTCTGTCATTGCTTTTTTCATATGTTAATGAAAACTAAGGCATTCTTGGCAATACTGTCCCTCTTATTGATTAGTGCCTCCAAAAGCATAGAATATTGATTAACACTGATTTATGTCTTACAACTACACATCAGTTTGGTACTTCTTTCCTCTTTTTGACTTATCCACTTCAGCATAAACTCACAAAAACTCTTGGAGTGTATCAAGAAAACCAGAAAAGTTTAAGGATGCAAGGACATGCAGTACTATGAAGAACATACTTCTTTTGGACTAGGCTCTTTCCAGGTTATGGGTTTCAAGCATTGCAGAATGTATGGCCAAAAAAAATTGAGGTTCAGTACAGAATGAATTGCTCAGTGGCCATTTTCCATGTGGGATGGCGAAAAGGATGATCTGATCCTTCTTCCCTCGTGGAAAATTTCATCCTCCCTCTTGAAGTTTTCTAATAACTAGAAAACCAAGAAATTGTCCTTCCTACTCTCACCAATTCTAGTACTCCAATATATAGCTGTTAGAGATATTTTCATGTCAATCATTTGATTTAAGGAACCACTGAAGTTTTGCACTGTTGTATCAAGCTCCGAAGGCACTTTTTTATCAACTCCTGAAGGCATGCAAATTTCACCAGGATTTGGCTCACTTGTGTTCCGCAAACGTGTACAGGATAATAATTCAGTATCAGACCAAACTGAAAGCAAGACTACAGAAGTTTCAGAGATGAATGAGTTTACATTTCCTGCATGGAGGAGAGTCCTTGAGGGCTTCAAGAGGAAAGCTCTCAGTGTATCATGTTCTGCAGGCTCTCCTGTGTTTGGCTCTCCAGCCTCTTTCGTTGCTGGACAGAAAGGCTTTTTTTCTCCATGATTTAAGTGGTTGTTATACATTCACTGCTTCACTATTTCACTCAGAACAGTTGTAAAACATTACCTGCGATCTGAGAAATAATCAACTATTTATCCTGATAATGGAAAATCTCTATTGTACTTACTCTGTGGGAGGACTTTCATGTATGGTCAATATACCCAACCTCGTATAAATGCTGTACCAGGTGTGCCAGCTAAGACAGGCATCCCTTGGTTTCCGCAATCACCTACTTTTGATTATTTTTGCTGGCAGACAGAGCACAGAAATTTCATGGTGGAGTATAAACAGCCTCAAGGAAATAGAACATTTGAAGGATAATATACATAGGAGAAAAGAGAGAAGTAAGTAGAATTAAAATGTAGCAGACCCCCTGAGAGAAATTATTGCCTGGCAATTTAGAGTAATTTCCATTTTTAAGTACTCCTTGTGAGGAAGAGCAAGAGTCATTTTCAGTCTAGCATTTGAATATTGAACTAATGGAGAAATGGCAGCTCTGCAGTGGCTTCGGCAGAGATCCAACTGTTTTTTCCAGAGAGACCTTTTTCTGCTCCATACTTAAACTACATTTGTCTTAGAACTGCTGGAGTCTATTTTAAGGTAAACTAAGATCTCAATTAGCCTTGTGATATTTTCAAGCTTCACCAAGAAGCAGTGACGGGATGAAAGGATAAAAACTATTGCAATCTAGTGAGCAACACTCTTCCCTTTGGGGAATAGGACTTGGGTAAACAGACACAGGAGATTAAAGCCAGGAATGCATACACCACTGACACTTTGGCCTACATGTCATTTTAAACTATCACTACATCTCCTAAATAAAGCACCCATGTATGCCCAAGGACGGTATGGGGATGCTGAGAGGATCTGCTGTGAACTGGCTGGCTGGCAGAAGTGAGGAGGGACATGTGTCCCTGTGCCTCTGGGTAACCTCCCACACCACAGACCTCTCCTGGCACTGATTGCAACCCCAAAGTACCTCTCTGTGGCTGTGCATGTATTCATGGCTTTCACTTTGAAGTGCCTGAAAAGAAGTGGCCCTCAGAGCCATGCACTTACAGACTGGCAGCAGGAGGATGTGTTGGATGCTCTGAGGCCTGCCAGGAGGTTAAGGGAATACTGTACATTTGGCAGGGCAAGGTTTGCAAATCTATGGAGAGTGAACATGCCACAAGCTATCAGAGCCACACTCAAGCTCTGTGGCTTGGATTCACTCTAATGACACCCCAGGAGGCCAGAGGACCCCTTCTTCAGCAATGTGCTTCATCAGGACCCAGCAACAAACCAGGAAACTGGGTGATAGGACAGCACAAATATAAAATAGGTCACACATCTCACTGGCTGAAGACACCTTGATTAATATACTGTTTGAACAGAAAGAAATTTGCACCATGGGGTTGAGTGAAGCTACCCTGGATTGTCCATGGTTTGGGCTGATGCATGTAGTAATACTATGCTTCTGTTACAGGCACAGATTTGAAACTTAGGAAAAACAAGGATAAAATTTTAAAAATTTATTTAAGGTCTTTATTCCAACGGAATTTTACTAGAAAAATCTGTGACTTGAGTAGCATGCATGTATTCACACAGCATTTGGTGGCAGTAGACAGGAGGAACTTGTGACTTTTGAATGGCAAGATAATATCTCTACCACTTGGGTAACACAGCTGTAAAAGCTGCGTATCAGAACCAGGTCACTAATCCATTGTCCCAGGATGGAGCTGCAGCACCTATTTAGTCAAACAAGACAATAATCAGCTCATTTCTTTCCTTCTTTTAAGATACAGAAATTCCCTATGTTTTAGAAGCATCAGTTTTTAAAGAACACTAAAAAATTGAAAGGACTTTGTTACTTCTATGAATGACAGGCAGCTTGAGAATTTGGATTTTTTTTGGAAGGTATATTTTAAAACTAGATTTAATCCAGGCAATCACAAAGCATAATCTCCATTGTGCAGTCAGTGCATAGCCGAACAGTAATTTTGTGAGGTTTGGCACAAAATGCGATAAAAATAAGCTTTTCTGGAGATTGTCAGCATCTCCAAATCCCTTTTAAAAGCATTCTGAAAGAGCTTCCTTTTCTATTCCTATTCTTTCAATTAAAAGGAAAAAAAACTTTTCCACATGCAATATGAGCTACTGTTCCTATTTTAATCGCAGGGATGGGAATGTAGGGCAGCCTTACTGTTGCAGTCAGTGGATATAAAATCACACTTCTGTGGCAGGACTACACCACACATTAAAACAGGGCAGGGATGCCCAATACAGCAAGGCTAAGCTGAGCTGTTTAGCCTGGCAATGATTAAAGATAGAGCAGTTGCCTACATAAAGAGACAAAATGACAACTTCTCAGTTTGTAGAAGGAAAAACTGAAGGGGGTGCCGTGGTTTAAGGCCAACTGGAAATGAAGCACCACACAGACATTTGCCCAACCATGTGGTGGTGCCCAACCCACAATGTGGTGGAATGGGGTTGAGAATCAAAGCAAAACTGGTAGGTTAAGAGAAGAGCAGTTTATTAGGGAAAGAAAAACGTGCACACACAAGCAAAGAAAACAAGAAAAAACAAAAATTAATTCACCACTTTCCTTGGGCAAGCAGGTGTTCAGCCATCTCCAGGAGAGCATGGCCCCATCACATGTGACAGTGACCTGGTAAGAGAAATGCTTCCCTCCAAATGCCACCCCCTTCTTCCTTCTTCCCCACCTTTGTATACTGAGCATGATGTCTGGAGTCACATGTCCAGGGTTCATCCCTTCAGCCTCTCAGGTGCCTCTGTTCTCCTCGCCAGTGCAGCAATACAAAAGGCAGAAGTGGCCTTGTCTCTCTGTAAGCCTTCCTTAGTAATAACAAAACATCTCTATGCTATCAAATCTGTATTCAGCACAAATCCAAAATATGGCCCCATAACAGCCACCATGAAGAAAATTAAATCTACTGCAGCCAAAACCAGCACAGGGGGTATGATGAAAACATGAAGGTGCTGGTGAGTGAAATGAATTGTCTATCACTCAACAAATTCTGTGGGACAACTACTAGATACCAGCCAATGAAACTCAGAGTTCAAAGAGGTTGACCATGCATAATAAGCCATGGTAAGACTGGTTTTTGCCCTAAAGAAACTAAACCCAAACTGCAATTTGATCTTGTCTTTTTTTATAGAGAGGACACATTAGCAGTTTCACTGGATGCTATATGATGAATCTATGCCCAGTGTTAACCTGGAGGTAAAAATTAAAATAGAGCTTTCTAGTGTCATTCCTGCTGCCTATGTATGACTGTGAGAAAGATACTTGCTTTTTAAGAGTGCATGCTCAGGAACTCTGGATCTGGCTACATTAGTACGGAATTATTAATTTTTTCTGTACATTTATTGGGAATTTTGGCAATTCTGCAATACCATAAATTAAGCAAGGTTTTCTAAGATTGACCTAACTCACTGCTGAGAGTTTAGACCATAACTTTTTCCATTCCTTATTTTCTCCTATCTGTAAAATGCAGACTCCACAGGTTGCAGAACTTTTGCTGTTATTAATGTTTATACAGTGCTCAGAAAAAAACCCCACCATACAAAGGCAAGGTATTATTGCTTTTATAAAAGTTCAGCGACTTGTCTTTTTTTTTTTTATTATTCCCATTTGACCTTTCAAAGGAGTGAAAGCGGAACTTTCTGCTGTTCCTAAATATCATTTCAGGTCTTATGATTTAAAACCTTTAGTATCTTTGCTTTAGCATTAGTCATCATTAATGGCTAAAGCACATACATCCCATCTGATATTTTGAAGTTGAGGATTGGACATTTTTAAAACAATGGCGACTAGGAAACAGGCCTACTTTGGCCATACTTTATTGAACCACAGAACTCATAGCAACTGGATTTTAAAATATTAATTTCAGTAAACGCTTGTGATATGTAATAATTCAGGAGCAACCATTTCCTACCTTATCATTTCTTGTGTTCACCCTCTCTTTTCCCAAGGAACCAGCTGACTCATGCTACAAGAGCCATGTAGTTAGATAGGAATATGGCTGTGGGTGTATGCACTACCTGTACACTCTTGCAGCGCCACAATGACATAGCAGTTCCCTCCCCAAAAAGCACCTTTCGAGAAGACAAGTCTTCTGAGAGAAAACAGTATATTTTATAGTCTACAGCTTCAGCAGATGTAATTAGGAAAAACTGCAACCTGTTAAATTTTTTGAATACTATGTTGCTTGAAGATAAGTGGTTATCTGGCAGTGCAGAAGTTCAGTTGTCAATCATGAGTTAGATAAGCAGAACGTTTAAGCCTATCACATATCTTTTTAAAAGTAATGATATGATGACAGCAAAGAAACTAGAACAAACAGTTCTGACATCATAAGACAACTACAATAAAGGCAGACACATCAGCATGACCATTTTTAACAGACTGTTTAACATGACAATTTCTTATATAAGTAAAATGTGGATTTCAGGAATGCATCATTGGCTGTGCAAATTTTTAATGATCTGTAAAATTGCATTTAGCCACATAAATTATTCATATATTTGTACACAAAGAACCAAATCAGGAAAATGTCTTTGTAATCCATTTAAAGAACCACTTTGTTGATAGCTTTTCTTGATAGCAAAATATGGGTATTATTTTTAGAAGAACTGATGATCTAATTTTATTGCCCATTGTAAGAAAATGCAAGGTGACATTGTCTTATGAAAGAAATTTTAACATAAAGGTTATTATTCAAACTTATAGTCAATATATAGGAGAAGTTGCTTCTTCAGGAGACTTCACCTGCATAATAGTCACTATATTTTGCCATTAGAACTCATTGACAAATGTGTTTAATTTATGTTCAGTGTAATGGAACAACTCTGTCATTTCTTCCTGTTTGGACAGTTATTGCCACTTAGGGGTTTTAAGCCACTTTTAACCTTGGACGATACTGATTTTTCCTTTTGATGGACCCTGGACCAAGAAATAATAGCTTGATTGCACTCAGCAGTTTTGTCTTTAGTGCCAATCTTCTTCTTGGTTCATTTATGTATTTCCTAAGGTATATTTTCACAATATAAGCTCCTTTAATAAAGGAAATGGACAATTTCCATGCTCTTAGTTATTTCTCGCCTTAATGTTTAAAATATCTATAAATTACTCTGTAATTTTTTCCATGCTGACATCTTTGTCAGTGCTAACTAACAAAATGTATTTGGCCATATAGTCTCATATTTGGCCCCTACCTTTTCATATCCATCAAGAATATAAATGCTTCATAAAGCTTCTATCTGTTACAGCATGTCACCTCATTTATTTGTAAGCTTTTGGGCTTTTCCAGTTGTTGGCATCTTAGGGTATTCATTTTCCTACAGACCAGTAACAGCTTTTTCTGGGGGACAAATGTATATAAGAATACAGTCCTGAAAGGACAACCTCAGCCATCACCATAATAAAGCCCAGGGAGTAATTAGTAAGGCTGAGCATTCAGCAGGTTATAAAAGCAGTGTGCTAAAAAAATAATTATACAGACTGGACCTTACAGAAGGGAGGAAATAGCAGCAGTTTCAGATGTGTGAATACGAGCAAATATTCATAATATTATATATTCCTCCAGCCAGACGTATTGACATTTTGAGAATTCTCTGTAATATAGACGTGATAGTTATACCTGAAAGCAAATTTGACATACATTTTGCAGTTTAGAAGAAGAAATCAAGGACGAAATACTTCTTATCAAAGGGAAGTTTGATATGGTTGATTAATATGCCCTGATGTAGTGGCCAGCAGGTCTGCTGACCAGGACTCTGAAAGAGCCTACTGGCAACATAGCCCCTAAGGCTGTGTTATCCTCCACATTCATAGTGATCCAAAGTTCTTCCCCACGACGCCCCAAGGCCTTATATACACTTATTTTAATTCCATTCCAGCTGGCCCCTTGGCCTTCCCGCCCCTTTTGTCCTTCTATGGAATTTCTCCAGAATGTTCTCCCCAGTTCGATGCCCCATTGGCCCCTTCTCCTTGGTCCCTCCTCCTGCCCCTCCTCATTGGTTCCCCAGCCCATCCATCAGCATTGTCCTGCCCCAGCCCGCTCCCTATTGGTTGTTGTAAACCCCGCCCCGTTCGGAACTTAAGGGCCGGGTTCCCCTTTTTGGGGTCTTTGTCCCTGGGCCCTCCAGGCTGCGGAATAAACCAGACCTGGAACCTGCACAGAGCCCCCTGTGTGCTCCTTGTGCCGCTGGGATTGCTGCTCCCCCGTGCTGTGTGTGCTGGGCACTGTGAGTGTGAGTGTGAGCTCCTGCATTGTCCTGCTGCCCCAGCCTGGGGAGACGCCTGGTCAGACACCACACGGCCATGACACTCCAGTTCCATACCAGAGAAACTATAGAATGTTTCTGAACTTCTGCTTCTATTTCTTTAAAAAAAAAAATCAGTTAAGAGAAATTTTAATAAAAGGACTGATCATAAACAAGAAATTTTTACTAATGGGGTTTTTTTTAATATTCAGCAAGCCAAAAATGAAGAAAAAAAAACCCCTAAATCTAACAACGAAAAGAAAAAAATAATAAAAAGAAGAAAAAAGAAGGAAAACCTCATACAGCAGAAGATTCTGTAATGAAAATGAAATTGGTAGCTATTGTTTGGCAGACACGTCCTGGAGAAGATTCAACAGCATTGTAATGCTGCTGTTTAGTCGTACGTCCAAGACTACTCATTAGCATTCCCAAGCATGCATCAATTTGAAAGTGTCTTTCTTTCAACTCGTCAATATGGAAGCCCCAAAGTGCACTTTATTTGCGTAATAGGTTCTTTCAAGATGTTCAAAATCAGTTTTGGCTCTTCTGGTTATATTCAAGTGACATCCACTCAGAGGCGAAGAAAGTTTCTTTTTGCTAAATAATAAAAGCCTAGAGTGCAAAGAAATAATGTGTTCTGGACTGATTGCTTTAAGCAGTGACAAGAAACACATGGTGTTCTCAGACACTGAAGCCAATTCCCAGGTTCAGCAGGTATCCCCAAAAGAACACTTTTATATAATATTATTTTGCTTGCCAGGAATATATTTATACATGATTAGTATACTTATAAGCTAAACAAGAAATCAGTCTAGAGATTGATGAGTCTAGTTTCATTCAGAGTACAAGACTACCTTTTTTTTTCTTTTTTTCTCTAACAGGAGCTGTACAGCCTCCCAGTAAATGTTAGTAGCGTGAAGGAATGGGGGTCTGAGAGGAGAAAGTTCAAAGTATGTTTTGATAATTTCAATTTGTGCCTCACTTCTTCTGTTGTCCCTTGTTCCGATGTTATGTGCTGTCATTCATCTTAAATCATATGTTTCTTAGGAGCTAGGAGAGAGTGGATACCTATTTACCAGCAAGAGGAGTCTCTCTCACAAGATACATCATAGAATCATAAAGTCACCTGAGCTGGAAATGACCAGGTTAAAGGCCATCTAGTTCCTCCTACCCCAGAGGAAGGGACACCTTCCTCTAGACCAAGTTGCTCAAAGACCCATCAAACTCAGACTACAATACTTGAACACAAACCTGCTCCCTTTGGTACGAGTAACCCAACTGTTAGCAGCTTTCCAGCTCGTATCTCATCATGTGTTCCAAGAAGAAGCAATTTGTGGATGTGAAATTTAATAAAATCATAATGCATTTAGGGAACAGTAAATATAAGGGCTCTGTAGCACGTAAACTGCAACTATAACCAGCAGAGGCATTAAGTTGTACTTTATAAGGCACATTCACAGCTATTACTGCCTAATTTGCCTTCACTCAACTGGTTGAAGACATTTTTAAAACACAGCAGAATTTGTTCCTTTCCATCCCAGACTGGTGTAAAACTGAGCAGCAATACTTACATACCTTCAAGGGCTGTGAGAAGGATCACTAATTAGATATAAATTCTTTTTCAAACAGGGTGACTCAACCACTTCTCAATCTCTCCCCACCTGCCCTGCAGAACCTTCTTTCCTGGATTCTCTCTTCAGGCGTTTGGTGAAACAGCGAAGCAGGACTTTCAGAGATCTTGCTTTGCTTTTCACTGCAAAGTATTTCAGATCAATTATTAGATCACGTAGCAGTGGTACAACAATAAGCAGGGGACATGCTTAGAGTTGGCATCAAACAGCATATGTTGCATGAGGCCAAAGATCTGGAAAAGCCTACAGAGTGCAGAAGCCTCCCTGTTGCTTCTCAGTTTCTTCTTGGAAAGTTTGGGATGCACTTTTCCTCCAACCCTGTTTTCCCATGCTGTCCTCTAGCCTCTTGGAACATGCTCTTACTCCTGCTGCACATTGCAACATCTTTTCAAGGGGAATGTGAAGCTACAGGCAAGACTTCCTAATCCTGTAGAGTGTAAGAAGAATTAAGAAAAAAAAAGGCCTGTGAAACCTCCATTGCTTGGAAGAGAGAAAAGGAAAACTCAGTGAAGAAACTCTTTGTAAGCAAGTTTAAAATACATGAACTACTTCCAGCAAATTTATTCTTATATACCTCAATTATTCATTGCAAAGTTTAATTGGACATACGGTAATACTTTCCTGTCTTAGAAATGAGAAAAAACTAATTTTTTCCACACTTAAGCCAAATACAAAGTATTTTTTCTCAAAGGTTGATACAAGAGGAATAATTCCTACAGTTTCAGAATAGCACATTTTTGCAGTTGTGAATCATTCCTGCCTTTAATACTTGACAGCATGTAAAGTAGATGGACTGTTTTTTTGCTCATATTCACTACATATCTGCTTCCCCCTGACAATACAATTTTGGCTTCATAATAAATCCCTGCTGCAAATCATCTTAAGAATTCTTGTCCAATAATTCACCCAATGCTTTTTGACCTTGTTAACTACAGATTTTAGAGTAGGAGATTGAAATAAATGTCAGTCTTGCTGATGTGGCCTTATTGTTTTTTCCCAAGAATACAGCTTAATATGCTTAGACCACTGGAAGTGGCAATGCTTCATGAATTTCAAGAACCATAATTAATTTGTTTTAGTAATGAAAAGCAAAACAGAGTGTGACAGTAACTTTTTTCCTGTATGTTAATGAAGCTCTAAGATCTGTAATGAAACACTGTTAAATATGAAAGGAGGAACCAGAAGAAATGCATGCTACTAGTAACTTGGTGTCCATTAGATTGTCATTGCTGAGCGTGATCTTAAAAAACCCCAGTGTGCTGACCTGGCAACAATAAAGAGAAGTATGCTTTTGACTTCATTGCTGCCAAATTTTAAAAAATGCATTTTGTACCTAGATAAGTTACTTCATCAAAGTCCTCCTTTTCTACTGCTGAAGTCAATATGCAAATTGCTATTATCAAAAAGAGCCAGAAGGTGCTATAGTAAAAGCTTTTTAGCAATTGGACTAGAATGGCAATAGGTAAGGAGCCAAATATGAACTTAGACCTTTTGATTCTTTTCTGTATGCATTAAGAGAAGAAAATACTATAAGGAAAATATTTTTCTTTTTTATACATTCTTTTTTCTAAATGAAAATAGAGGGTGTGAAGAGAAAGGTTGGGATCTTGGAAGGCCTGTAGGTGCCTTCAGTACTGAAATGTCCTACAAGAATCATCAACTAAGACCACACTTGAAAAACTGTTATAACCATAAAAGAATGTTGCATAGGATTTTGCTGATGAGAAATGAGATAAAGTTGGAAACACTTGGGACACATTTAGGATAGCACTTAAAAAACCCCTGAAAAACCAACTATATAATCACAGTACAAGCCTGCTGATGCTGATGTTGACTGCATCAGAAACCTCTACAAAAAATCCTAAGGCTGTCACTGAATTTTATGGAGTGTAAGATTATGGATAAATATTCCTATTTGTAGGAGCTTGTAGGTGGTTTTGATATACAGTGAATGCTGGAGACAGAATGCATGAAGCAAAAAAAGGAAGAAGTCCTCCCCTTCATGCTGTATGAGATCAGATCTACCAAGGACCTTCTTCGGTCTCCTCCCATTCCTACCGATTTCTGGACATGTTGGCGAGGTGACCATCTGAGATTTCAGTGGTTCTTTTGAAGGATTTAAGAGATTCTAAATTAGTTAATACCTGCCAAGGTTTCTTGTTCCCTTTTGGAAGCAATTTCATGTTATTCTAAGCTGCCGTTTGTTAAGTGAAAGTGATTCATGATGCATTGGAGTGGGATTTTAAGATAAAATCTTTCTGAATTTAATGCTTATGAGAGCAAATGATGTAAGTGAGGCATGATGCAAACAGAAGTAAAACAGAGCAAACTGTCCCAGTAAGTTCTGGTTATCCTCCTTGTCCTGAAAAACAAAATTCTGTAGCATTAGCCTTAAGTTTCTCATGAATAAATCCAGACTATCTGCATTTGCTCAGGCTACAGGAAAAAAGGGGTTGTATTCAGTCTTTATGTTCAGTCTCTTTAATCAGCTTAAACCTGTTTTTTCCTGTTTGATTTGCGTCAGTGAATTCAGAGGCACTGAGTTAACAGAATTGATTTAAAAATAGATTTCAATTAAACCATGTAATTTATGACTTCAGAAAAGGCATACTTGGCTCAACATGTAAAAGCAGACATGGTAAGTGCATTGACACAGCTTTTTTTCAAGACATATGATGGGCATGTTAAACTTCTTACCTTAAGGTGCAAATATTCCCTCTACTTTTCTGACTATAACTTTCCAGGGATAGAGCTGTGGCAGCACTATTTAGTCCTGTGTAATTACTGAAGTTCATTTTGCCCTCGCTAGTGTTTTTGGGAAGGCCTGTGGTGCTTAAAGGGATCTCATGCCAGAGAGAATTATTATTCTGTATTACAGGTATAAGAGCAGGCATGTCTGTGTCTGATTTATGCAGTATTGCTTCAGTAGTCACAAGGAAATAAAAGATCGTGATGGTGGTTCATAATTTTGAATTTTTATCTTGAGGCTTAGAATGCAGCTTTATTTATTTGGAATTATACAGAGTTTATATAAGGCTCTTTGAATTTGCAGCTACACTTAGCATGGAAAAACACAACTTTTCTCCCATGTGAAATAAATGGTGACAACATATAATTTTCTTCTTCGCAGTCCTCAATATAATTTTCTTCCTTTCAAGCAATAGTTATTCTGATAAAACCTTCTCTATTAGTCTTGTCACTATCTTACTACTTGCATATAACGGTTGCATGGCAAAACACCCTAATCGTTTAGAGAGGTGCAGTTCACAAGTTGTTTTTTTTACATGAAGTAAATATTTCCCAAGAAAACATTATGGGGATAGTTCAGTGAAGCACTATAGTTTCAGTAATCAAAAAGAATATTTCTGCTGAAAATTTACTCGGTGTTAATTCAAACATTACTACACACACTCCTTTTGGCAGATGAATCTTCTTTTCTAATTGACAGTGCTAGTAAGAATATATATAATTGTATATATAATGTCCACATATAATGATATTATTTATATTATACTGCCAAAATATGACCTAATTCTCAGGGATAATAATGGTTTCAGGTCAGGCTGTTTCAGTTCCAAAGCTGAAAGAGGTTAGGAATGAACATCTCCAGGCAGGCAGCTGAACTGTCAGCAGCTCTGGCCAAGGACATGGAGTCATGGAGTCATGGAGATGGCACAGGGGAACCACACAGGGAGATGGAGAGTGGGGAAAATGTTTTGGCCAACCATGGGAGCTTTTTGAGAGATCACATGGTGCTAGGAAAGGATGTTCTGACTTTAGCTTGGGACCTCTTAGTCCTTTATTCCCTATTTTATGCAACCACACTTTACCTTTAAAAGCAAGCTTTCTGCTCACTTTTAGTCTCCGGAGACTTTGACTTCCTCTCTACATCTTTGTCTGTACCCCTGCCCTCTGGGTGTCTGTGATGCTTTCGGCCAGCAAACTGCAATTACTGCTGGATTTCAGAAGTCTCCCACTGGTATTGTTTCTCCTGGACCCAGAAGCCAAATTGGGAGGCAGCAGGTTCAATTTTTAGCAGGATTCACAGAGGAGAATTATGCTCTTTTGCACATTATTTTGAATTAGGCAGGGGGGATTTGTTGCTATGGTGTTTTTTCATCATATTTTCTTATCTTTGGTCCCTTCCTTTCTTCTTGTCATCCTTTTTTTTCTTAGCAGCTTATATTTCCTTGTTTTATCAAACCTCTTGATATCATTTGATGATACCTGTCATTCCTAATAGGCTTCTATACAGGATCATATCTCCATGATGTAAAAGTGGAACACAGCAGTGGCCAATAAAAATAGAGCAGATGACTCGTGGTGAGACAATATTCCTTTGTTGTCAAAAGAAGCAGGCAAGTACTACTGCTTCTTTCAAGCAAAATGATAGGGTCTTCAGCCTAAATAAAATGATTTGATAGAAGGAAACGGGGCTGATTTATTCTTGCTTAGTCATAGGCTGTCTTGCTTTCAGTGTGCCTGCAATTACAAAACTGCTGTACAATTTAGAAGGGTGCACAACAAATGATTCTCTAAACAGAAAAGCATCCCATTAGGTTTGAAAACATATAGCAATATTTTAGATATTTAAGAAAATTTTCAAGCAAGTTCTTCAAGTTGTTTACTAATTTTAAAAATAATTATACGGCTAATAACTAAATTATTATTAATAATAAATTATTAATATGAATATTAATAAAAAATGAAAGCTTTTTTTGTCCTCTTGGCATTTCAATGGCACCTGAAACAAGTGATTTGTTTACTAGAACCTGTATGATTCAGGTGCATTGCAGATAAATTTTCTCCCTGGACTTCTGTTCTAGCCTTGGTATGAAAGGCTACAAAAATACTTAGTTTCATCCTTCTGCTACATCAATATTAGCTGACTGGCAACTCCATAATTATCAGTGGGAGACATTAATTTAAAACCCTGCAAGCATTTCCCAGAGCATTAAAGGTTCTTTTAAATGTATGGCTGGGACTTCATTGTACGGAGATAGTATCTTCAAAACTGCACACCACCAAAGGTTTTCTCTTAAAATTCCACATCTAATTAAAGAGTATTGGTTGTAGGAGAAACATATATGGACACTATTGCTTTTAATGAAAAAAAACATAATGCATCATAAGGGTCATATTTAGGGGCAGGAAGGGGGAGACACTTCCAACTTCCAAAGCAATAAGGAAAAAAATTTCTACACAGTGTTTACTTATATGAACTGTGAAAAGAAACAGAAATGAAACTGGAAATTTTTAAATGCAAAACCAGTCAATAGCAAGATAATGACACAACACAGTGAAGGAAGATTGATTTTTGCCCCTCCATCACGCTGAGGCTTAAGTTTATTTGCTAACATAGCGATTGGACAACAGGTGGAATCTAACAAGTATGATTCACAAGAAAGCAGTGTTTAGATAGAAAAGCACTATATAATTTAGATTATGGTGTAAACATCCAGTCTTTCAGCACAAATCCACCCGTGGATTAAGCCACAATAGAAATTTTAATTGCAAATAAAGAACTTTGTCCTATCCATTATCAGACCCTTAGAAAACACAGAAAACCTCCTCCCTTCCAATATCCCAGTTTGAAAATGTTATGAACAACAGCAAATTGAGAACAGAGGTGGTAGTCCTTCAAGACCAATTATAGTTCCCACTTCAGCAGTTTTGCTGGAACAGTACAGTTGCTTGGATGCAAGATTCTTCATGTAACTCAAGTCTGCCTCACATCATGAGATATCTTTGAGTGCTAATAGTTCTCTCACTGAAAAACATGTCAGGGCATCTCTGGTTAGAGATTACCAAGAGGGAAGTTTATGATCAGTGGCCAGACATTTTGAGACTAATAATTTGTTGTTTTCAGTGAGGTTGCATTTGCTAGACAGATTATGAGATGAAACTACAGCTGTGCCTGTCTCTTCCATAGCAACCAAGAGAGAGCTCCCCACCCTCCCGGAAAGAATCCACCTCTCACAAGCTGATCATACTCACAAGAGGCAGAATTCAGTATTATACTAGCAAGCTTGATTTGGAAGCCAGGTGTTTGGATGCAATGTCAGTTTGGAGATGGAAACCTCTTGCTTTTGTTCATTTGTCACTGTAATAAAAGCAAAAGGAAATTTGCCAAATAATCAAACAAACCTTTGCAGAGAAATATTAAGGAACATAATTGTTGAGTAGACTTTCTTCTTGGTGTAAAATTCATCCTGAGGACACCTGGGCATTTAGCAAAAGCCAGCCACAAAGTAGCTGTGATTGTTCTTTTGTGTTGTCCTAAGATTGAATTAAAATAAGATCTGGAACACAAAGCATTCCTGAAGCTTCATTTGGAAGAATTTGCTTCTTATTCATGATTCACAAGAGAGTTAGTATTTCTTTTTTAGGCTGTGTTATACATGCAAGTGAGAGCTTTAAAAAAGCAGTAATAAGGTGGTTTTTTCTGACAAACTCTGGAAGTTTATAAGTAGGGATCATGCCAGGACTCTGCAAATTTTAATCCAGTTTTCATCCCATAAAAATAGCAGTATTTAATCTCTTATGAAGCTTTACTGTTTTATATTGCTTGTATAGACTGAGTTGTTGAGGAGAGGGTTTAAGGAGAATAATTTACTGCAACTGTAAAAAGAAATGTGTTTTCTGTGAACTGAGAACATGAACAACTTGAGGACAGAATAATACAGCCAGAAAAGGCAAAAACTTGAGAGTAATTAAGACAATTATGAATAACCTCTCCTCAAAGAGGCTGAAAAAGGAGCATCATCTTTACATATAATTACTTTTACATTATTGTGGCATTTAGTATCAAAGGAGCTATTTTCTCTTAAAAACTGTGAATATAAATTGCTTTGTCTGCCACTGAAAAGATATATTCATTTGGAAGTATTGTCTACCTGATAATTTTCAACATAGGAGAAAAGGTGTAACTAAATACTAAAATTGTGAGAAAATTTAACTTTGACAGTGCAGGTGCTGATGGATGAATATTAAAGGACATTATGTTTACAAATTAATGAAAAATAAATGTTTACAGCTGATGCCCAGCTCATACACCAAACACGCAGAAAAGAATGCTTTAGAGAACATACTGTGTAATATCTTTATTACATGATATTTAGAATTATAAAGCCTTTTCAACATCTTTTTCATCAGCTCAGAGAAATCTCAGGAGGCAGACACCTCCTTGAATATATGGAGATCTTGAAATGAGTCCTCAAGAGAGAGTTCTCTGTCCACCTGGCACCTGGAAAGGTCTTTCTGCAATTAGACTTTTAGATCTAGTATGTGTGTGTTCATGTACAACTGTGTGTTCTCCAAGGGTGACACAAACCAGAGAAGAGAAGAATGTTTCCACGAACCACTGTTAACTACATGCTTTCACAATCTGCTTCTTATGACCTCAGCCACTAGAATTTATGATGCCATGAATCTGTGAGACAACAAATTAATGGCAAAGTAACGAGCTAACCAGAACTTTGAGCCAAAGAAGCACTATGGTAAAGCAGACCAGGCAGGGGAGATGGCCAGGGGGCTGCAGCACATGCTGTACAAGGAGAGGCTTAGAGAGATGGGTCTCTTCAGCCCAGAGAAGGTGGCTATGGAAGGACAACATGACTGCACACAACCAGTTCATAGGAGGGTGTAGAGAAGATGGAGACAGATATTTTTGGAGCTACTTGATGAAAGGGAAAGAAGGAATGAATGAAAATTCCAGCAAGTAAAAATGTATAACTGTATGTATGTAAAACTATAAAGAAAAAGGTTTTCACAGTAAGAGCAGCCGAACACAGCGAGATACTCTCCAGAGGGATTGTAGAATCTGTATCCTTGGAGATGTTCAAACTCAGCTGGGACAAGGGCCAGATTAACCCAATGACTGGAACATTGAACAAAACAGCCTCTAGAAGTCCTTTTCACCCTAAACTGTTTTATAGTTGAATTCCTGCATAAAATTCTCAAGAGTTGAAACTGTGACATGAGCTGCAAACATTTTTTTTAAAGAATGTTGTATGCATATTTATACATGGTTCATAACTGTAAAATGTTCAAACTTAAAACCCTGACTTAAAATTCTAAAGTTTGCTGACAGTGACATATTCATGACTCTTTCAAATTTGATGGAAAAACCCTCTTTCCTTGTGGAAACAGGCTTGAACATACCATGAAAATTTGTTAAAATCTGAATAATTTCTAGACAGGTAACAAACTGCAATTAATTTCAGTGATACAAGCAGAAAAAAATTATGAAAGCCAAAGATGCATTGAATTGCATTGAAACTGATAATTTGTTTCCAACAAAAAAACCCCCGAAGCTTTTCACAATTGAATTACAGTAAAACACACAGATGAGAGAAAGCAGCATAATATGCTAATTGAAATTATATGTTGTCTAAAATTTCTCTTAAACTAAAACACTTCATCATTCCTCTCATGCAACTTATCTGTGACTACTAAAAAATAGTCACTCAGGTTTGACATGACTGTGGTCACTCTTCTACCAAAGCTGTTTAGTACATACAGTACCTCTTAACTCTGAGTAAGACACATTCCTGCCAGGAAATCTAATCTAAAAGCAAAATAGCACTACCAAATGCCAGTGGTTAGTGGTACTGTTCTCTCCTTGGTAATGCAGTTCAGAGCAGCAGGAGCTCAAAAATAATTCCTTCTGCCTGCACAAGGACTGGAAATGAAACAATTTTGTTTAGGAACATCTAAATATTTTATTTCAGTTTAAGGTATTTTCTAGTCTTTTTCAGGTGTTTGGGTATTCAGTCTTGGTTTAAGATACATTCAAAAACTACACACAGTAAAATTCAGGATTTTAGGTGTTAACAGAGGCAGTTCACTTTTAATCAGCAGTCAATTAAACAAACATCCTGGACAAGAAAAATTAAAAATTCACGTTCCAATTCTGAACATGGGATCTCCTACACTGAGTAGAGTAGTAGTAGAGTGCAGGAGGACTCCCAGCCTCAAACCTCTATCCTAAAATAAAGGTATTTTTGAGGAGTTTTTTCCTGTAACTGCCATCTAAAAAAAAATTAAGCAACATAAAAATCAGTAAATTTCTATAGAAATGGTCTTGTTATTATTTAATCAGGCCAGCATCTGAGTGATTAATGAACAGCAGGTTGTAATTCAATAAGTAGTTCACGCATCTCTGAGTTGAGAAAATTTGAAGGGAAGAAAAAGGAGAAGAAAGAAACCCCAGGACTTAAAAAACACATTGTCCATGATAAATATTATCTAATTTACTTCAAAACAGTTAACATCTACTCAGTTCCTTGGCTTATTCGGTGTTCACTTACAGGAATAGTTGGGCACCAGTGATGCATTATGCTTGGCACTGCATAAATCCATAGCAAAAGGAGACATAACCAGAAGCTTAGAGAAATTTACTGCACAAAGCAGTTGTGAAAGGAGTTAATTGACATCTGGGAGTATTGTAACAAGCCCAAAATTTTCTTCCACAAAGTAAAATACACTGGAAAAAAAGCTGCCTCATGCAGGAACCTTTATATTCATCCCAAAAACGTTTATTTTTGTCAGACTTAAGTTCCTGACCCCAAGGTCAGGAAAAGTGTCCTTTATTTCTTTCCTCTCAAGGTGTCTGTCAGCTTGTCTAGGTAGGTATGCACTACACATATGCACACACAGAGAAACTTATGCTCGTGTGCATGATGGACATTTCCAGGTTCACCTTAAAAATACCTTGTAGTTACAATGCTAAGAAAAAGACTATTATTCTAATGTTCCCACAGGGTGATTTTAGCAAGACTATGAAACAGCTGTAATTAGCTGGAGCTTAAAATAAGCAAATGGAGGAAGAAAATTTGCACTGCAGTTTCGTTTGATGCACAGAATGAGCCCAGACAGCTACAGCATCCTGATTTTTAGAAGAGTAATACTGATTTTCCAGGGAACAAAAATACTCTGTTCAACTTTCTTCATTGTCATTTAGATCCTACTCTCCCACCAGTCAAGTTAAATTGAAAAGGAAGATGGTTGAAGAGACTAAGTGGAAAGAATACTGCTGGAGCAAATGGTGCAACTCAAATTCTCATTCTTTCCCCACATTTTAATTGGAGATATGCATATCTTTTCAAAATAAAAAGTCATCTTTCTAGAGCACCTGATTGCTTTCTCCTAAGTCACATGACTTTTTTTTCTGCCTGCTTTCACCTACCTTTCTTGTATCAAACATAAATGTGATTCCATCTCTTTGTCTGGCACAGAGAGCTCCTACTAATACTTCATCAAATACTACAAAAGCCAAAACACATTTTCCATATTATTGTTGTATCCTCAGTAACAGATAAAGTACAATGTTGTTACACAGACTATCAATCAGATCATTCTATTCTTGCTGCCGGGGCATTGGAAACTTTGGAATATATGTGTTTTGCTGAATAAGGACAATAATGGTGCTGCTAGTACTGAGGTGATTCTAAAAGGTGGTGACAGATTGTGGCTAGTGAATGAAAATTTCTAGGATACAAGAGGCCGTGTAACAGAGACTTTATGTAAAATGAAAAGTAAGTACCATGTGGAAAATCCCTGGGTTCCTGCCCATTTCAGTTGCTGCCTTCTGTAAGACAAAAATCACTTCAACAAATGACAAAAGTCAACAACATTCACTGTATACTTTCAGTTTCATGGAAAACAGAGGTGATGCAATATGATCTTCCCCCACTTTGTAAAATCGTTGTGTTGCCTTACTAACCATCACTATATGTAAGGACATTAGCTAGTAATGATTACAAGAACTCCCCAGGGTATCTGATAATTTGTCTGGAAAGGGGTCACTTTACATACCAGTGAGACCTCTTTTTGATGTTTTTGGAATATCTGCACAGTGAGAGAGTTTCAGATGACTGTTTCAGGTGAGGTACAAATTCAGCTGCTCATCAGAAAAGTAAAAAAGGCTTTCTTATGTCTCCAAGGCCCTGTAGCTGGCCATCAGCTGGGTGGCTGACAACAGGCCAGTACAGGATACAGCCTGCAGCCATAATTTTGGGAAATAGCAGCATTATCCTAAGTGAAGGTGGGTATTATGGGTAATTTCTGCTCTGGGTCAGAGAGACCCACAAGCTAGGTGGGAAACAGAGAGAGGAGAATTCCAAGAGAATGCTTATCAAGGAGGACACCAGGACTGGAACTGTGAACGATCTCCTCAAAGGAAGTTCTGACTCAACCCTTTGCTATGAAGGTACATGTAAATGGAAGTTAATCTACACCAAATGTGGAGAACTGGAGATATTTTTTTTTCTATCAAAAATTTTTGTACTGCTTAAAGCAAAGGTCAGGCATCTTCATGACTGGATTGAAAAGTGCACTTAGAGGCTCTGACAAAGCCCTTTTAGAGCTGAAGATGCAAATGACTCTGCAGTATGGTTGTGTCACATCATCATTCCCAGGTCAGGGCAGGTGACTTTCCCTGAAAGAAACATCTAGCAGAAAACACATGCTTTTGCAGAGTTGTCAGATTTTTGTATATACACATTTTACACATTTTCTATTTTTAATGTCAAACTCCTAATATTTAATTTGTAAGACTGATGTTCAAGAGATGGGAAGCTGTAACTGAGCACTGGTGGCTGAGAGATCAGGCAACAGCAGGGAACACAAGATGTGTCCACAAGCAGTGCTGTTCAGAATCTTAAAAGTGATGATGGAGTGAATGTCAGTCACTTACATGCAAAGCTACAGCCCATTTTCCTTAACATATTCACACCAAAAAAAAAAAAAACAAAAAATACAAACCCACAACACGTGGAAACTTCATACTTTGCAATCTCCAAGTCCAACCTTATTATACAGGGACTGTCACAGTGAATAAATCAGAACTGTGTAAAACCCTGTAGGCTGTTCGCACAACTCAAGGCCACCTGTTCTTGGTTCTGGTGCCTTTCTGTGACTTGCTGTACACACAGCACTCCGAAGGTCAGCAGTGGAAGCCTTGGCAGCGCAGCTGCCCCCAGTTACTTGCAATCACAGTCAGATTTCATTACTGCTCACACAGCGGCCTTGCAGGCCCTCCCTGAATAAATGTTCTCTGCAGACAGCAGCTCCACAGTCTGAGAGAGCACATTTATAAAGCAGCCACTTATTCCACACTTATTTCTATGTATGAATATATAATCAAGGAGAGAAAGACGAGCAGTGGAGCAGTTTAAAAGCTACAGCAAGAATCTTGCTGCCACGGGCAGCAGCAAGGCAGCCTTTCCACTTAGGTTTCTGAATGCTTTGTTGTAAACATATAACGTAGGATAGGGATGGAGCATGCCTCTTAAATGCACTGGCCACAAGCAGGACAAGGATCCACTTAGTTCTTAACAAATGAGCTCCTGTCACTGGAACTAATTCTGCAGCAAAGATAGATTTTTGGACTCTGTTTTCACCAAAGAACTGACACAAGAGAGTGGTTATACCACCCACTATACCTCCAGCAGAAAGAGAATGATTGTGCAACCAACTCAAGTTAAAAACACTTAAAGAAAATGATTTTACATATAATTTTACTCAAACCTGAGTTCAGTTATAATGAAATCTCAACCTGGAGTGACAAAGCAGGGGCCTATGCACACTACCCTTTTTGTTTGCAGAACATCACACTTCATTTGTTTGTGCTGGCTCGTATATTGTGATGTGCATCCAGACTCCACCAGCTCTTTGTGGAGCTCCAAGACGGGAGCACCACGTAGAAGTTCCTGGTGAAAGAAGACATTACTTTCTTCATGAGCAGCTGAGCTTATCTGTCACCTGAAACAGACAGCTGAAACTCTCTGTGGAGGGAGTCTGAAGCCATCAAAAAGAGATCTCAGAGGTGTGCTAATTAAAGTGGTCTTCTCCAGCTGAAAAGTTTAGCACGTAGGGGACCTAAAGAGGAAGGTTTGATCAATAAAATAGCTACAACAGGTAAAGTTTGGTAATGTAGAAGTCAAAACTAGGAGTACATTTATACCTAACCTAAGAATTCCACAGTAAATGTTAAAGATTTAAGAACTGTTGGCATAGGCTCCAGTAGTGAATGCCCTTACTGCCTTGCCAAAATACCTTACCAGGCTTTTTCTTGCTCAGACTGATTTGATGTGAATGCTGGGCTCCCATACATATGTTAGGGGCTTTATTGGCACTGTAAAGCTGGCAAGTGGATCCAGTCAGATTCATAAGCACTATCTTTCTGACTCCAGAGCATCTGGATACTGTGGGCAGACTGTTCAAAGAACATGTAAACTACTTATGCATCAAACAGAAGCAAGATCTGTGCCAGTTTAGCATGTGGTTTTTGAAATGCAAATTAAAAGGTTGAAGATGGGCTTCTGAAGCATCCTGGTGAATGCAAAGATACCTGAGAGACCTCTTTGTCAAGCAATCCAAACACTGTCATTCTAGCAACCAGTTTATGTAGTCCCAAAGGGTGCATAGGGCATGTTCTAGATCCTTCCCCATCTATTCCATAACTGTTTGGCTTTTTTACCAGCAGAAAGTTTTAACACATTGCTGGTGCCATTCATTATTGAAGTCTTCAGAGAAGACATATTGGTAAAGAACTTCTCCACCCTACTGCTGTTCTGCATTACTACCCATGTCTTTCTACCTTGGACAGGTCTCTTTATTCACTTGTGGTTTAGCTTTTAATGGCTGACCTACTCAACCTCACCCACAATTTTACATTTGACTCCATTATCTGGTGCTTCACATCTTAAAGTAGGTAAGACCTTCTGTGTTGATTTGTTGAGAAAATACACTACCAGTTTACTTTTTCTCTATATTCTCTAACCCCTAATGTCTCTAATGACCTCTGCTTCTCCATTTGTTATCATATACAGACAAAAGAGCAAGTTTGCACTTGTCTGTATCACATTTATTATCCAGTGAAAATATAACTGCTACTTCTGCTATTCTCCAACCATATAGTAACAGTTCTTACTGAAAAGATTTGTTAAAAAATACACAGTATTGACTTTTTGAGCTCATAACGGCATTTCTATTGAAATTACTGGAAAGTATCTATACCCATTTTTTTGCATTACCCTCTAATTTTGCCCTGCAAGTTCATACCACAGTTCAGTTTTTAAAAGCAAAAAATTCTTTGTGCTAATAAAGGCATGATGCCAAAGCTCATATTTTCCTCCTACTGTATGGAACTGTGAGTATTTCTGTTCTCTTTTTACTTGTATTGCCAGAGAACCCTTTATTATTTAGATATATTTCTCAAATCCTCTTGTCCCTGTCCTTTTCGACCTCTTAAGTGTTTATTTGTTAATCAAGCCTTATTCCTTTCTGAATAGGCTTTCTCCTTGTTCCAAAGTGTCCTTCACAAAGTAGTCAGCCAGCCAGCAGAACTGCAGCCGGCAGGTTTTTTTAACCCCTGTGTTGTTTGTAATATAAATCCTGGACAGTTTTACATCCATTGACTGGAGGAAATTTAAATCTTCCTTCACATGCGAGTCCTGGTGTCCTCAATGTGACTCTAAATACTGAGAAATATCTCCAGTTTATCAAATTTTATCCAAGTTTCTCCTCTTGAGAGAGAATACATTTTGAACAAAAATTTTCTTTATCGTTCAGTGCATTTATTTGGCAGCTGTGAGTACAAATGAATCCTGTCTTTATCATATAACCCAAGATTATTTCCCATGGTCAGCTTTTCTGTAACAGCCATGCTGCTCTCCAGTGACAACCCTCAAAGCTCCACCTCTTGATTCACAAACTGCTTGACCACCAAAATTAAGGTATCTTTAATAGGCAATCAACTTTGTCCTGAAAGATTTTCATTGCAAATCACTGTCTTGCAATGATCAGCAGTGTGCTTTAATGTGAGGGGTACCATGAAATAAGAGGAATGACTCAGCCATCAGATTTAGGTACTCCTATGTTCTCTAGGCCGTTTGCTGGAGCTTTTCAGTTCTAATAATGTACGACAGATCAGGCATTTTGTTGTCAGAAAGAGAATGCATAAGGTGTTGCTTTTTTTACTCTCTGTACTGACTTCAAACCTGAAAATTACTGGTTTTAGAGCTTTATAAATACTTCAGCTTTTCAACACCCAAACTGAATTTTTTCCCCTCTTTGTAAAAGATAAAATTTTAAATAAAATCATTAATTGTGGTTATTATTTGTGACATGGCTGGATAAAATATTTCCAAAACTGTATTGAAATATTTGCTAAAGAAATTATGTTAGTTATATATGGCTCAAAACAATGATTTAGATTATTGACCAAAGCTTTATACTTTCTGTTTGCAAATTTTTATGAGAATATCACCCTACAAAATTTCTGTTAGCCTTAGTTCATATACTTTCCGCACCTATTGCTTTGTTTCTAAAATCATGAATACATGAGATAAACAAGGGGTAAGGAAACACTCAATTTTAATTAAATATAAAATGTCGTTCTCAGCCAGTCATCTCGGAAACTCTTGGTGAAATGAATTAAAAATATCTTTTAACTCTGCAGTGATATTTAACTTTACTCAATGATTCCCAATACAGCAGCATCTACATACTCTTCCCTTTGTAATGCAGGCAGCACAGGTAAGTTATGAATTAATCATTAATAGTATGAGTTCATTGTTTTCCCTACTGAAAAAAAGGTCTCTATAAACGGCATGTAAAAGGTTACTGAATCTGGTTCTTCACTACTTGCATTTGTGAAGCTGTTCAAAGTCTGAAACCAAGCCTAGTAACATTTAGCATTCCCTTTGTGCTCTCTGAGCAGTTGATTCCACGACACAAAGATTTGGTAACTTGGGTTGTACGAGATAGGGACAAGTTAAAAAGGAATTTTCTTCTCTGCTGAGGGTGAAGAGAAGGGAGAGCCCATAAGTTAAAAGCCAGAGTTCTCAGAAAGATTTGTGGTTAATGGCTGCCAAATAGTACCCTATATATTACTCCATATGCAGTTTTGGCAACTGGGCTGTAACTAATTCTAAAAGCAAATGGAAAATGAAAATTGAAATTGAAAAAAGAAATCTTTATCAAACATCAGATAATCTTTTTCTCAAAGGAAAGGTCTATTACTGTGAGCATCAACCCTGCTTTCTCCCTGTTTTTCTATCAGGCAAAAATCCCAGTCAGTGTCAGCCTAACTGTTTGCAGTTCTCCTCCCATTCCCTCATGACCAGGCCTGCTGTGCAGTACTGGAGCTGAAGGTAATCAGTTTAGCACATGAATATGATTTGATTATTTTTGTTTTACATAGGCTATAAACCTGTCCAATCTGTTTTAAAAATCTTTTCAGTGTTCAATTCACTTAGCTTTTGCTGATTGAATTCCCTGCCTGAAATATATTAAGCAACTGGGGTTAAAAGAGGGTAGTCATTTTTATTTTTTCGCTTTTAAATGCAAAGTTCTCCTACTTTCCAGAAATAATTCTTCATTAGAAATACAAGGATTTGGTACAGAGGTTCCCATTAGCATGGTATCTGAGATTTTCAATCATGTACCAACCTAATATTACTTTAGTGGATTTTGTATGTGATGTTATCCTTCTTTGCAGCTCAGTCATGGTCTCCTGCTGGCTGGCACTGGTGAGCAGGCTACAGGCAGCAGCTGCTGGTTTGACAGCCAGTTCTGTTCAAGGAGATGGCAACTGCCAGGCAATGCATGTCCAACAAAACAAGCTAAATTTGTCAGGGGATCCCTAAACAAGACCCTGCTACGTTGAAAAGAGTCAGTTTCTAAATAAACTCTAAAAGGTTTCTAGCAGCCAGGACGCAAGT
This sequence comes from Petroica traversi, assembly GCA_025920805.1. Lineage (NCBI taxonomy): Eukaryota > Metazoa > Chordata > Aves > Passeriformes > Petroicidae > Petroica > Petroica traversi. Next base: position 8,742,979 of record JAHLSL010000009.1, on the reverse strand, counting down.
GGAAGTAGTCTTCCTTTGGAAGTTTACATAATCATTTAATTTAGTCTTCCCGTGGTGTTTCCCAGCTACTGCTTTATTTCTTTGATCATAATCTGCTAGGACAAATGTCAGGAAATATGAGTCTACCAAGTGATGTGAATCTTGTTCCCTATTGGAGATGTGACTATGAACATTATCTTCATGATATTTTCTTTCTCATGTATTTGTTTCTGCTCAGTGTTTTTCCAGTCTTTGATGATGGAGAAAAGTAATGACTTTCAAGCTTAAAAACAAAGTTATATTATTCTGACGCTGGTGCTTGCATTTCAGGGTGGAAAAAGCCATAGTAGCATGGATATAGCCTGTAAGGTTTAATACAATGTGGTATTTTTAACAAACTATGGCTTGTTTTGTACTTGCTGCAGTTCCATAATGGCATGCATGATGAAACCTACTTGTATGCTTCTGTCTCACAGCAGTCAAACCTGGCCATTTCTTGCCTTTCAGTAGCTTTACAGCCTTATAAGCTTTATGAATTAGACTGAATTAAAAAAAAAAAAAGTCTTCAAAGCAATAAATATATGCCATCAATTACACAAAAATATATACACATCTATAAAACAATAAGCATCCATAATGTAATAAAGACTATAAATACAAAAATTACCATCAAATAATATCTGGATATCAATTCTTTCCTGGTTATTTTAAACTTTGCATTTACTAATTTAAAAATAGAAAGAAAAAGAAAGGAATTAAGAAGCACTCAGTCAGTGTGAAAGCATATATTTTATATCCATTTGACATCTGATGTGATTACAATGCATAGTTGAGGTCCTTACATTAAAGGGAAAATAATGGTAGAATGTAGAAGACAGTGAAACAAACAAGAAAATGTTTTGCTACTGCTAATATTTTGGTGTCTATTAGGTAAGGAGTTCTTCTTTTGTCAGTGAAGTCCTAGCTTGCTTTTAATTAATGTTGCATTACTCTTTTTAATAATAGCATCTATTTAAGATATCATTAATAACAACATCTATTGAAGACACTAAGTCTTAGCATTAATTTAATGGGAGCATTAAATAGCATCTATTATATATTCCCAGTTAAATTAGCATGATGGTTTTTTAATGGATGTTTTAATAGACAATATTAACCAGAATATTATAAAATTACAACAGAACTCAATGGGTTCTTTGGGTTCCTGTTGTAATACTCTGTGAAGCCACTGATTCTAAAAAATAACAGTGGATGTATTTTTAATTTAATTTAATGGCAATTGGCAAGAGCTACAACATGCTTTTATATGGCACAAGTAAAGACACATATTCAGTGAATTAAGATGTGGCTGATCTAAAACCTGTCTTAAATTTTGATCCTGTGGGTCAAATTCTTTAGAAAAGGTTTCTTTATAAACATCTGTATACAAAGAGGCATAGTTATACTTTTTATTATTACCTGAATTGTGTTGAATTTCTTGCAGAAATCATCTTTGAAAATAACTGGGAGTCAACATTTCTCCAGAGAAAGAAACATTCTTTTGATAAATTCCTATTTCCCATATTTTTTAAAAAACCTCATTTTCTCCTGTTCGTTTGTGAAACTACACAGTGGGTGTGAAGAATAAGTCTCAATTCCAACTTCTACACCACTTTCAAAGTGCAAAGCTGTAAAACTCAATAGCTCACAGATCTGCCTATTAAGCTCTCATTTCGGTCAGCAAACATTTAGTACACAGGCAGCAGAATTTGAACCTTCTTCTTATTGATTTTCTGTTTGTGAGCCACATTCCTGAAAGTATATATTTTATCCATGGTAAACATTATTGTTCACATCAATGAAGAAGGTCATTGGTCATTATCTTTTCATTTCAGCAGCAATTATGATCAATTCTCCTTTTTTTGTACTGATCTTCATTCTGCTCTGGGAATGTGGTAGATGCCTCTCATGCACTGAAAAACTTTAGAGAAAAGTGGCTTGTATAACCATTTAGCTGACATTTTGAATATGACATTAACTCTTACATTCGGGTGAATCTTTTTCTGGAAATCTCTGAGTCCTATACAACAAACCCTCCACGAGTTATTGTATAGCACCTCAGAGTTAGCCAAGAACTTTTAGTTAAATTTCTTGACTCACCAGTATTCTCTTTGAAATCCTAATGGTCTTACTCAAATCCAAACCTCTCATTTCATGCAACAGACAAAGCTGGCAGACCTAATAGAAATTTCCCATTGGACTTGCTTGAGGATATGAATTCAGTGCTCACTAAAAGACTAAGCAAATCCCTTTCCATCCCCCAGAAAGACTTGTCAGGAAGTGCAAGTGAAAATCTTTACTTTTTAGGTAGCTGTCCTGCTACCTGTCTATATCCATCTGGCACTTTGAGATAAGGTCATGCACAAATGGTGTTTCCAGGTTATCTGTGTGCATTTAGAAAATACACGCAATCAGTAAGCAAGGAACACAACTAGGAATGTATAGTGCAAGTGGCAAAGCAAACATACAGGTCGAGAAAACAAAGGGTTTTGTCATGCTTTCTAAACACTCAACCTTTTAAAGGCGTCTTAAACTAATGTGTCCAAAATAATCTTTTGATATATGGGAGGAATATTTTTCCTGTAACAGTGAACTTTACACTGCATTCTCTAATGTTGTGCAGAGAAGATTCTGTTGAAAGAACTTGCCCAGAGGTTCTTTCAAGGAAAGAAGATGCTTTTATTTATAATCTCCAGAATTCCCAAAATGCAATGGGGTACAAAGACATTTGAAAGTGGATTTTATAATAATATGGGAAAAATATGTGAATTCCTGCTGTGCTGAGCTGGTTTGATTATACTGTAAAGCCCTTAAAAACTGAGTTTAACATATCTTGTGGGAGAAAAGGAAACCTAAAATAGGCCTTCATAACAGGCCTATATGAGTTAGCAAGAAGCTGGTTACTACATGTGCCAGTTTTCCTTGCTTTTTCTTCTAGTTTAGACGAAAATAGCTCATACTTGTAAATCCAGGGAGGGAATGAAGTAAACTCAGGAGTTCAATACTTCATAAGGATGTCAAACTTCTAAATTTCCATTTACCAGCCTTTTCCCTTAAGAAAAGAAAAACTGCTTCAGGCAAGTTCTGCTGCTGCTATTATCTGGGCACAAGTATCTCCTCTTATTTTCTAGCCTTTGGACCAGGGAATGGAGGGCTGGGCTGTTATTAGGCTGGGCATCAAGGGGGAATGGGAAACCTCAGGTCCCTCCCCACATTTCCTGCCTTTATCTCTGGACAAGACAGAACATCTCTGCAGTGCCAGAGAGAGTGGCAGCCCAGGACCTCACAGGAGTGCCAGCTGGCAAGAAAAAATTCTGTTTAGCAAGGCTTTTGATATTCACTTACTAGAAAGGAATGGGTCTATTGAAACCAAGTGTGTTCCTGGAACTGCCACATGGCTGAGGACAGGAAGTGGAGCATGAGGGACAAGGATCCAGTGTCTCCTCTGCATAACATGGAAGAAGCTAAACCCCTCCTATTTAAAACTTCATTAAACAAAAAACATTGTTTGCATAGGGGATGCTGACTTCTTGGCTTGCTGAGAAGGATACTTGCCTGAAATGCAGATGACCCAGATCCAATTTTCTGTTCCAATTCCAGTTCCAAATTGGATGGAACAGGGACTTGAACTTGCAGCTTCAATTCCCAAGAGAGTGCCACTAACTTAAAATGTAGTAGCTAGAAAAGCTCACGGGATTTTTTAATTTTAATTTTGTTACAGGGATTTAGAATTGGAGCCCATAATTGCTTTCAGCTGTAGTTTCATTGAAAAAAATACATTCCTATAGAATTTGATTAAAACATATCAGCATTTTCTGCCAACATCAATGAATCAAGAATATTTTGGGGGAGCTACACTAAAGAAAAATTATTTCAGAGAAGGAAAATGGGAAGGGTAAAAGGAGAATTGTAGGGGATTATAGATAAAGGTAGATAAGGCAAAATAAAATCCTATTTGGGAAGGAATAAAAACTTCCCTTTTAAAAATATCTCTAAACATTCTTGGTTGAATATCTGTCCTGCTTACGAGGCCAACAGACTTTCTGCTCACCAGTGAACACTTGATCAGACAAGGAGTGTTTAATTCACTGAGTACCAAAGACAGGTGCTTCTGGAAAACTGCATTTACAGCTGGCAGTCCATCAGAGGCCAGTTTAGGATCAAGACCTTTGATGTCTATTGTAGACAGCAAAGCTCTTTCTTCTAGCTTTTTCCTCATCTTTTTATTATTACATTTTCTGGAGTATATTTCTATAAGCACCTTTTTGTTTTCTATACTGCCTTCAGGCAGACCAGGATTCCTTTTAACTGCACTGAGATTGTTTTGTCCAGAAGTTTCAAAATCATTCATTAAGGAGACATACCTCCTGCTTTGATCCTTTCAGTATAAATGTGCTGATGCATTTTCTTTCCTCAGAAGAAGGGATTTAATCTTTCGAGCAAATAATCTTCATCGAGGGAAGAATTTTGCATTCCAGTATTCTCAAAGTGAAAGAGGTTAAATTTGTTAATGAGCTAATATAATTTGGTTACATTGAAGGAAGGACAATACTGAAAAACAGTAAGAGCTGTTTTCATCTCTCCCATATTATTCAGATACAAAACAGTCTAAATGTCTAATCTTGCCTGTTTTCCAGCTCAACTCCTAGGTAAGTTGCGGCAAAGTGAAACAATGGAAATTGCAAACATTAGGCAAATGTTTAAGAACCATTACAGATATATGCAAACCCATGAAATTGAAAACATCTATAGTCCTGTCACCTGTATTTTAAAGATTCTGTGCAGACTCCTTAGAAGTTCTAGACCAAATTAATGTGATGAGAATCCAAACAGTTAGGGACACAAGAACAGGTTACTAAATTGGTGAAGAAAACCACAAACCAGGAAAAGCACTGGAGTTCTAAACCACCAGAAAGCAGTCACATTTATTGAGATATAACAGGAAAGGCATAGAAGAAAATCTTACAGATTTTTTTCTTGAAAGAAACATAAAAATTTTCCTTCTGGTGTTCAACTGAGCTGAAAAATTAATCTTTATAATAAAGCAATACTGCCACTTCAGCATATGCCAAAATATATGGCCCATTCATGCCAAATGACTTTCTGATAATGATTTAAGTTCAACTAACCTCAAATCTTGTGTACTGGTATAGTGACTAGACTGATGAGGATTTGAGAATCTTTAGTATAGCAACTATTAAAAACAAACAAACAATCAAAATTCTAAAAGACTGGCTTGAAAATGAAATTTAGAAAAATACATTAATTTGGGGATTACACTTTCTCTGTGTTATTTGACACTTGGGTGCTGGGTTTTTTTCAAGCTCTACTGCATAATATTTTTAAGCTAGCTGCAAATGTAAAAAAAAACTAGTCTGAAATGTTCACAAAATCCTGAGGCTCAGAGTAGACCTGGAAAGAGTGCTCAATGCCAAGAGAAAATAAGTTGTCTGAAGCAGAATTTCAGAATTTTCGTTTCCGTTTGTTGTTTTACTATGGGCAAATTACTGTACCAATGTCTACTGATTCTGTAAAACTGTGCCTTTAAAGTATTGTAATATTAATACCAATTAATGAAATATGGTATATTAATTCAGAATCAAGTTTAAACTGCATGACTCATGTCATGTTGCATCATTCCACATAATTTGTTTACAAAAAAACTTGTTTCCTGCAATGATGGCCTGTTTTGGGGGGCAGTCATTATTAAACTGGCTCACAAATTTTGACTGTGAAAAGGAACACATCTGCATTCTGTAAATATATATCCAATTATCTGAATTCCAGTTACGTTATGTTGATTCTGCTGCTTCTTTTTCTGACTGGAAAGAGAAAGATCTGCTCTTAAATAAGCAGATGGGCTTTCAAACTACAAGCTTGAATGAATCATTGAAAAAACAAAAATGGTAGAAATTGTGGTGGAATCAGAAACAAGTTCATGCAGAACAGACATCAGAAACTACGGGTGCCAATGCAGAACAATTATGCTAAATGTGTTCTAGTGCTATAACATCACTGGCATTTTAATAATAGGAAACATCTGAGAGTTTGTTTTATAAGCAGGATGCTATGTGGTTCTAGTCCAAGTGGGAGTTACTGAGAGGTGCTAGGACAGGTTTCACACAAATCAGTTCTTAAAACTTTAAAAAATCTATCCTGATTGGTATTCCTGTTAAATCTGTTGTGGCACATACAGTCTGAAGGGGTCACAGCCCTAATGTGAACGTGATCTTTTAGTCAAGCCCCTGGGTAATGGGGTGGGGTTAGGCTCACTTTCTCAAGCCCAGATGCAGGAGTACAGTTTGTGACCTGGAGCCCTACTTACACCAAACAGAACCTTGACAAAAACTGTGTTCGTCAGGGCATCCTAGCACAGACACATCTATAATATGGTAATCTGAATTTACAGAGTCTTCAGCGTCCCCCTCCACGCCCCTACCATCTTGTATTTCCAGGACAGTTCCGCTGGGAATCTGTCATTTGCAGATTGGCTATCTTTCCTCAATTAAGCAGAGACTAAGCATCAATAAAAGCACCTTGGATCTCGGTTCTTAGGTAAATTTGACACTGTGTAAAACTATGGCTCTGTTTCCCACTGCAGAATGACCTTTCTTTGAGCACACATCTCTATTTTTGGGACATAGGTTTCAAATCTGCCTTAGTTTTAACAGCAAGCTTGTTCTGCCAAGATAAGGGCCAACCTGAATCCTTGAGATGTGAAAACAAGTAAAACCACTTTTAGAAATATGAAGCTTTTTGCTGTTACAAGCAGTGGTTTTGTGCCCATCTACATTTGAGCTTCTTTGGATTTTTAAAAAAAGCAGTAAGTTTTATTTAAAGCAAATTATAATAATAAAGACTTAAACATTTTGTTATATTTTTACTATAAGGATTGGGTTAAAGCTGAATAATGCATTAACAGGTATCTGTCAAGGGATACCAAAAATATAGAGGCAATTTGTAGAGAGAAACCTGAGATTCAGCAGCTTTGGAGTAGCCATATGCTCAATAAATTCAGCAGCTTCTCAGTAGCCTGGCTGACATTAAATTAGGCTGCTAGAATAGGATGTTCAATGAAAGGGCCAGTATTCCTGGGGACAATGCTCTCACGTGAATATATAAAGAATCAGAAGAAAATTACGGTGTTTACCTAAAAGGATTAATTTTGAGTAGATAGGATAGTCAAAGATCAAACTAGCTTCACTCTCCTAAATTAGTTCTACTGGAGAAATGTGGGTCCTATTAAATCCTCCTTGAGACCAGTAAAATGTCCAAATGGAAAACAATAAGAACATGTCCCAAAACTGCCAGCCATTGAGTAAGCAATGGATTTTGAGGACTTTCATAATGGTAAATTTAGGCTAAATAATTCAATCAGTATACAGTGAGTCAGACATAGAAAATCTAGTTCAAATTTAAATATTACATACAGGGTTAGAGAAGGAAAAAGTAGGGGAAGAACTTCAGAGAACTTTGAGTAATATGATCCAGCTAAATACAATCAAGACATGGAAATGAAAATAATTTTTAAAAGGCAAACAGAACCCCTTTACTCCCATAGCCAAACAGTAGGAAGAATAAAGGCTAGAAAATATCAGAATGACCTTCATTTAAGTCATTAAATCTACATTTAGATACTAATAGAAAATAGATGTGTTCAGTTTTGATCATAGACATCCTCAGACTTCAGATTACCTGTGTTCTTTCACCAAGAGCTCCATTTTAGAAATTCTAAGTCACAAAAGTCCCATATTTCTGTTATATCTATGGAGAGATCTTGGTACACCATTATAAGCTTAACTGTATGTTAGTGCAATTTATTACATGATTCAAATCAGAATGTACTTTTGGAAACCTTCCCAAAAGTTTACATTAGTGGATTCTTACTCTTCTACTTTAGGACTATAACATTATACAATGCATTAGAGGCTGAAGGCATAGAGCAAAGAAAATGTTTAATTACAGTTCCTGTGTGGAAGCTATAAATATATGGCAATGATAAAGAAGACAAGATAAGAAATCACAAATGAAAAAAAAAAATGGTGATGAGAAAATCACCTTAGAAATGACATCCTGAGGCAGAGGATATTGATGATGAATAGTAATAATATTCGATCTCAGATAGTGCTGATGGTTCCAGCAAGAGCTGCAGAGATTATCTTTGTATTAGTCACTTTTCTGGGGCTTATTAGGAGAATTTTAGTTCAGTCGACTCTCCAGTTCTGGCTCAAGTGTTATGACCTGAAGGCAAAGATTACTCTGCTATACTTTCTATCATGAAAAAATGCATTAGATATATTTTTTAATTAGAAGAATAAACATACATAATTTTCTGCAGCAAAAGTATTATAGGAGGAATTGTTACTGAAACTGTATTAAAAATGTAGTTCTTACTGTGAAAGTGAAAGACTTTTGCATATTTTAAGGTTGCTTCAGGGTATTCCAGCAACCCCTTGAAGTTAAAAAGAATAATATCAGAAAGAGCCTTTTTCATCTTTTTCCAGAGAGTACAAACCCCAGTTCCAAAACAAACTTTAAACTCACACTCCATGCCAAGAGAAGTCTCTTAATTTCTATACTAGCTTTACTACTACAGTAGTAGTCTCACTATAAAATTTACTATGTCCTTTACTGCTGTAGTATATAACTTTAATACTATACTATTACAGCTATAGTATCTTTGCTAATTTATTTATGTTTTATTTTAATTTATACACTATTTCTAATTTATTTTAGAAAATTCACTGATTTATTTTACTTTTATATTAATTAATTTAATTTTTAATACTGCTATACTAGCTTTACTACTTGATACTAACTTTATTACTACTACACAGGCTTTCCTACTGCTGTAATCAAGGTAAGTATACAAGTTATCATAAAGCTCCTAACACTTAATTGTAGAAAATGTTAAGTAGCATTCTCCCATGAATCCGTGCATCACACAATGCAAATTGGAAAGGATGCTTCCAGTGTATAATGAGAAGGCAGAAAAAGTAAGCAAGGAAAAAGTCCTGAGATACGTACTCCAAGGCTGGATTATGAATGAACATGAAAAGCCTCAGTAGAAACCTAGAGCTACATCAGGTGTTGTGTAAGTATACCTTATATACTTTGCAAAGGTGATTCATGGACTAAGTCTGTTTTTGGAAGCAGCACCTTGGTGCACACTCCAGCTGTATCCACATTGCTGCAGTCTGTAGATTGTGTCCGATTGTTTCCCCTCACTACAAACTCTTAGTGTTTACAGATACTTGTAGACCATTATTTTGCATTTATTAGCCCTCAATTTCCGTTTCAAACACATGCTGTAACTGTCCCAAACACAGGGGTAGCTCTCTGCTTGCCAAAGCCCATAGAGCACCACAACAACATAAATCTGCTCTGCAGATATCCTGCAAGTGAGTGGTCATTCATTTCTACTCTTCCACCAGAAGAAAATAAAATCTCTTAAGCAAATCCTAAGCTCCTACCAGGATAGACTGGGCCATAGCTGCATCTGAGTTCAGTCTGTCCTTTGCTGTCTGGAAACTTTGAACAAATGAGAAATTAATTTCTGATAGTGGAAAAAGATCCACCTCCAGGCCTGGAACACCTGAAATCAGACTTGCAGGATGACAGTGAATTTCAGGACAAGAATAAATGCATTTGCCAAGTGTTTGGTATACCTCTCTGAAACTCCAGATCTTAGAAGGATGTCATTATCCCTTCACGCTTAGTCACTCCTGATCATTAGCTTGAGCTAGGAGAATCTACTGTCAAGACCATGAAATTACTCACAGACCTCATGTATGTCATCCATAATGGAATGGTTTCAGAAGAAGCCCTGTACTCCTCCAGGTATTACACAGCTTCCCCAAATCTTCAGAGTGATAAATGGTGTTTCTATGAACACCACCCTAGGAGAGACACAGCTGTCTAACAGGAGGGATGGTTGTGGCCCCTCACAGGTTGGTTCATGGACTCCCTGACACCAGATTCATGAAGGAGCTCTGCAAAGTGGCTGATTCTGACCTAGGATGGACATGCACATCTCAATATACAGCTGTGATTCTGAATCATGAGCATGAATCAGCAGAATGTTGTTGCAGCAAAAGTGGACAACTACATCCTTGGCCGTGTCAGCAAGAGAAGACCCGGGAGGTGAAGGCAAGAAATCTATCCCTTCATTCAATACTTTTAAAACCACATCTGGTGCATTATGAGGAGGTCTGGAGGGCCACCTACATGACTTGAAAACTTCATCCTTCAAGGCACTCAGAACTTGACTGAAACAAAGCCCTGAGGAAGCTGTTCTATCAGGATCTGCTCTGAGCATGTGGTTAGAACAGACCCCCCCCCTAAATGTCTCTCATAACCTCAGTTAACTTTATGGATACATGACTGCATGTCATTAGCAGCAAACCTTCATGACTATGAAATTTAGCATGCAGAGGCATCAAATCTTTTTCCTCACATAATTCTCTAATCAGGACCAGAAATAGGAACAGAACATCAAATGGATCCTCTGTAGGCTACAAATACAGTTCTTTGTAGTATGGCAGTACAACCTTCTTTCTGGAGGTCCTTCCAGAGGGGTACATAGATTTCTAAGATCCTGCAAGGTCTGTGGAGGTCTGCGCAGACATCAGATATGATATGATAGCATATTTAGTGATGTGAGACAAAACATGCCAAAAGCATCAGCCAGTCTCTGTACTCATGCTGAGATGTCTTTTCTAGGACAGCCCCTGAATGTGTTCACCAACACATAAGCAGTACAGAAATTCAGTGGACTATGTATCACGGGAAAAAACTGGGAGTGTAAAAACACCACAATTCTGAAATACTCCAAATAGGCTTGGTCAGAGAATTTTTCATATTCTGATCATCACTGCTTACAACAGTGTGAGGTTGCCCAGCTTCAGACACAGGTGAATCTATTGCCACTGTGACTCCTACAATCTATCACATCTCAGCCTGCAGAGTAAACTGTGTCACAGTAAATGAGACATTAGATTGTAATTAAACTGGCAATTAAACTGTAAATAACTTTGGCAAATAACCTTTTTTCCTCAAAAGAACACCATCAAGGATTTTTTAGAAGTGACTGCAGGAAAAAAAAATCAAATAAGTTCTATTTAGATAAGAGTAGAAGGAAAAGAAAACGAATATAATTCTTCTAGAAAAAGTAAAATGTAAACATTTTTATAAACTCCTGTATGATGGAAATGGCATGACCAGTTTCCTTAAAAAACACCCAATTAAGTCAGAGATAAAGCTCAATAATTTTCAGAGGAAAATTTTCAGAGGTAGCTAATAAAAAAAAAATTAAGAAAAGAAAAAAAAAAAGAGGTAGCTAAAAACAAACCCCTTAGCATTGAACAGGTCTTTTTAAACTTAGGATGAATCGCCAATGATCTAAAAGATCCCTGAGGTGATTCTGCAGATACCTTTGTATTTATGAGGGAATACTGATGACAATGCCTTTCTGTGATTATGGTGGGAAAGTGTGGGCCATGGATTCCAGCAGAAGGAAGAAAGTCAGGCATGAGGGAGTCCACTCTAAGTCCCAGAATAACTTAATCTAGGCTCTCATCTTCAGAAAGAACATTTTAATTTAGAATTCCAACATCAAAGACCATATGAAATCACCATTTCTTTGAAAATCCACACTTAAGGACAAGGAGATATTAGCCAAAATCCTTAAACTAATTAGTACCAAACACTCCTTTGGGCTGAACTTCTCCCTAGGATCAAATTACTGAGCTTAAGCTAGCAAGCTCTTAGTCCTATCTCAGTGTGGGCAAAGATGAGCTCCTGGCGATGAGAACCTTTATTATCCCCATCCTAAATTGCTTTTTAGTCTGTTTTTATTCTTTTATTTTCCTGATTTGTTTTGGATTTTGTTTTTGGTTTTGTTTTTTCCAGGAAGCAACATTCCTTAGTAGCTACTTCTGTTAACATACAAACAAGAATGAAGAAGCAAACCAATTACTTAATGACCTTTCCATTCCTCAGCAGGAGCCACTTTTTTACTGTACCTCATCATCTGTCATAATCCTGACTGCAGACTTCACCTCCATCCCCAAGAGAAAAGGACCAATCCTGGCTCTTGCAGAAATGCATCAAACATCAGGCTGAACAGGACGAATGTGACTGTTCAGACCATTTCACTGAGGACTGGCAATGTTATCCCAAAATATATTCTGAGATGAACAGGAAGGATTGAGAAGGAAGGTAAAAGGACTGCCAAAGAAAGAGGCCAAAAGCAAAAAGCCTAGGAAGGTGATAGGGGATTCCCAATACAGATTGATGAGCAGCTAGGGAAGATGACCTTGCCCCAGAGTAAGAAGGAACTAAAGAATAAAGAAGAAACTATGTCCCCAGAGTGCAACTGGAGTCTCTGTTACCTAAAACTTTGTATTTAAATTCAGCACTTGAATTAAAATTATTCATTGGTACATTTTCTTCTTTAGGACTCTGAGACAGTTTGATTTATGGAAGATAAGAGTCATGAAAACTGTGCTTTTAAGACAGCAGGTTTTACCACAGACTTATACCTAACTGTGAAGAGAATTAGGCTCACTGGGTAGGATTTATTTTTCTTTCTCTAAATTTTTTAAAAAGCAAGAAAGGCCTTCTTTTCACTAAAATATTGTAATGACTGAAATTTCGGCTTTGACATGAGTAAATATCTATCAGGGTTTGCAGAAGAGACATTGCTATTGACCTTATCATCTTAACAACACAGTTGGAGAGCTCTATTTCCTTCTAATTTATACTTGTGCAATTTGAAGGCTATGGCATATGCTCTAGAAAAAGCAGTAAGGTAAACAAAACAATTCTTTTAGTTTGTAAGCAAAATGGTGTTTCTGACAGACAGAACTGCCACAGTAAATGCTAGTTTACCATATTGTACTGTGGCCAAAACATTGTTATGAAGAAAGCAAAATAAAAAAAACCTTTTCTACTAATTATATTAATGACATATAATTTTCAGTTCATTTAACTATGTGGTTTGCAAGCTTTTAAGCTCAATAAAAGTCTAAACATCAGAATTTTACGACTGCATTTTTTTAAGAGAAGTAAATACATTTTTGAAACAGAAAAATTATTATGAAATAGTGATTACTGTAAAAAAATAATACTGACACTTCTTGATTTGGCATTTTAAATACAAATACTAGGGCAATTTTACTGTGCCTTTGAATGAAATGACAATATGAGCTAAATGAAAACAAACTCCCTTGAGAATTATTTACCATGCTACTAATCTTCAGAAGTATTTTCTAAAATTTAAAATACATTCACTAGTTCTTTGGTAACTCTATCCCATTTTAATTTCCCTGGAAGTTCTTGGCCTACTCTGCATAGTTAGATGGCAGAATTTACCATGCCTTATGGCTGGGTTGGCTTCCTGGAGCATTTTTGCTGTATGTCTGCTGCATGGTGAAGGTTTCGTGAGATAACCTTCTAAGAGATAAGAAATCTAGGAAGCCATAAGATTTTACCTCTATTTCAGTGCTATAGTCTGATACTTACATTATTTACTCTAACTCCACTCTCAGGTCGGTGTAAATATAAGCATATTTTACACTTAAAAGGCAATTCATTTGAGTGTCTCCACACGGAGTTTTGCTTAATTTGTATTGGAGTTATGGAATGTGCTCTCTTATGTGCATTGTGATAATCATTCAAACTCATTTGAAAAGACATTGTTTAAAGTTTGACCCCTCCTCAGAAGTAACACTGACTGCCATTACAGAGATCTTCCACCTGCTTTGCAAGGTCACTCCTCAAAATTAAAGTAGAAATCCCATTTCACATTCTTTTTATTACATAGCCATCCATGTGATGCATATGCTAACTGTGGATTAGAAATTTTACATGGAGGAAACCATAAGAAAAAGAGATTCATAATATTTGGGTGTTCTGGAAGCTAAGAGTTCAGTAGTTTGTCATTTTGTATAGTAGATTCTGTCTGAAAAGAGAACTGGGACTTAAGTACAGCTCATCTTACCTGCATTGAAAACATTTTTTTTCTGGAGTACCACCCTGAGCACCACTTTGGCGAAAACTGATCTTCAAAGTGGGGAGGGGGATTAGGGATGCAGATCTGAGAACCCAAAAGAGAATCCCTGAACTAGGGGCACCATCTACAGGGGAACAGACTGACACTGACTCAGATCAGTTCTTGCATTACATAGCTGACATAGCATATGCAAGTTGGTTTGGCTACACTTGAACACCCCCTCAGAGTACTTCTGTTTTCATTTTCATTGCTGCTGCCACAGTGTCCAGGAGTGCTGGGCACGAAGCAGGAGCTCTCAGTGTCAGCTGCTATACAAATGCAGATTAAAAGAGACCATCTCTGCCTAAACAATTTAGAAGCAGCAGCAGATGTGCACAGATCAAACAGAAGAAAACAATGAAATCAGATGACAAACTGAGACAAACATCAGTGAGTGGACTAACAAGTTCTTTGATTTTACCCTTTGATTTTTAGCTATAATTAAAACCACAAAACCCCAACATTTGTTCTCCACTCTCTCTACCCAAATAGTAATCACATAAATTGTTAGAAAAACCATATCCAAAGATTATTTACTTCATGTAAAACTTCTATTAGTTTTGTATAGCTGAATAGTTACTCCAGTATTTATTAATTTTACTGAAGGTCAATTCTCACTTAGGGGACGTAGCTCTCTCTTTCTCTGCTTTCATGTCTTTCATTCTAAGTGCATCATCACCCCTCAGTAAGTATTATGTAAACTTTACTGAAACCAAGAGTGTGACAACACAGCACCAAAATGGGTTTCCAAGTGTTTAATTTTCAGCTATACAGACCAGCCCTTGGATTCTCAGTCACCTGGAAAAAATACCAACACAATCAAGAACAGACATTTAATACTCTAAGAGAAGTTTCAGAAACATGTTCTGGAATCAGAACTTAATTTGAAAAACTGTTCCATTTGCCTAAGCAAAACCCAATTCCTTTATCTTCCCACAAAGCGACATATCTAAAAACGAAAAACTTGAGGATGGAAAAGACCAAATAAAAGCACAAATAGGAGTAAATTACATAACAATGAAAAACAAAATACAAGTATTTTTCTGTCAAAGACAGGGATCTGTAATCTTGTGAAGCACCAAGACAGTGAATCACATCAGTCACAGTTCAGTCAGTTTACATACCTAGACTCTATCTGTTAACTAAATTAACATGACACCAGTTTTATTTACTTATTTACCTGCCAGTGATTTGCTCTCATTATTTACCTGACTTCCCATCTTGTACCTCTATTTGTGGCAGTTGCGATACTTGGTCACACAAAGGGTGACCTACAAAAGGGAAAAAGTCAGAGCCCTGATTGCTCTTTTTAATGTGTAACAACTGCTGTTGCTCCTGAGTTACCCTCAGTTCAGTGACTGCCATTCCAGTATCTGCTCTTTATATGCCATAAAACTTGCCAAGATAGGCCTGAGAATATTGGTTTCATTGGCTTTGGCTCTGACTTCCTCCTTCTTTATGGATCAGGCAGGAGTCTTTCATTTTCAAAATCTAGTTTTTATGGCTCATATTGCTTTCTAATCTTGAGGTTTTATCATGAAATCACAATATACAGAAAGTAAAAAATAAAAATGACAAACACAGAATAATTTCTGGTCTTGCTGTTTATTCAATCTTTTTCCAGATGCTCCTGTACTTCTGTCTCAGTCAAAATCCAAAACAGAAAGAGGGCATATGAAGAATATAATGGAGTCTAGTTCTTGTATGTAGTAGGATTCCTGATGGAACTTCTGAATGGCTGGCACTATTTAAAAATTCTCTTCTGATGCACTAAAACACATTAAAAATGTTTAAATGACAAACAAAACAACAAAACATATATATTGGTATATAATTTCTTCTTGATTTGTATGTTTCTTCTTTTTTCTCATAATAGGATACCTTCTTCTTCCCTAAACACAACTGTGGAAAAGTTAGCAATAATAAATAACAGAGATCTATGTTTCATGATTTTAGAGGCTAGCATTTGGCTAGCACTACAAGAATTCATCAAATGGCTCCTCAGCTCTTCTGGAGTATCCTTGTCCATTCAGTACGTCATTCTTCAAGCCTCAGAGCTTCCTTTGGTATAATTAACATAATGACTGGATAGAAACTACCCATTTCCTTAAAAATGCAGTTGTGAAATAAAACTTGCAAGACTGAAAACCTCCTTCTGTATGAATAAACGTCTGAACCTGAAAGGAACTGAAGGAAGCAACTTTTGCAGCAATTCTTTCATTGCAAACAACCAAGGTCAGAAAAATAACAGGCAAAAAAACTGCCAGCCTCTATGACAGCTGGGTTGAAGGGGTGTGTGTGTGTTGTTTGTTTGTTTTTTAAACATAGCACAACAATTATGTATGGACTGCTAGAGTCAGAGAGTGCAGAAGTGATGGTATACTCTTGGGGGCTACCACTGGATAGCATTTCTGTTCCTTACTGTCTGCACACTAAGGAAGGGCCATTGGGCTCCAGTGATGTTTCTTGTCTTTGCTCAAATACTAAGACAGCATATGATGTGTCATGCCTTGTGAATGTCAGACTCCCACAGACTTCTGGCTGTGTGGCTGTTAGGAACTCAGCATCAAGTCCTCATAATTACTAGCACTGAAATGTGTGGGTTTTTTAACTGACCAGATAAATGATCCTAGAGAAAATAACCCTTGATATCTATTGTATTTGGATAGAGAAAACAGCAGCCCTCTTAAGTCATAGTGAGTAATCTGAGCACAGGTGACCACTTTTGCATATGCAGTTTAAATTATGGTTGTTCCTCCTTTCTGTAGCTCAGTAAAAGCATTACAACATAATTTCTTTCCCATTTACTTTCCTTCTCTCCTCTCATGATCTAATGTGCTCCTACAACAAAAATTGATATTCTGTCTAGCAGAACAAACGTGATCAGAAAAACTGAACTGGAAAAGGACTGTGAACTTTAGTGTTAAATCCTAGCACAAAGTATGGATGGGGAACGGCAGAATACAGTTCTGTTGAAAGCACAATAAGTCACCTACGAGATGTGCCTGGGGGCTGCGTGACTTTCTCAGTTACCTGCTGACGGTGGCATAAAGGCTCCTCTCTTTGCCAACAACTGCTATCTGCCATATTAAGATGTACTTTAGATAACTTTCACTCTCGTGTGCTAACTGAAACCAACCAAATGGTTGTGAGATAGATCACTACTTTCTCAAGTTTTCTTAGAACGAGTGTAATCCAGCAGGATCGTGTACAGTAGTGCATCAAACTTGGGCTCCAACCTGTATGTTCAGTACATTGTGACAAATCAAAGGTTATGGGAAACTCCTACGTAAATACCACCCTGTTATGTTTACAATTTTGCAGGTGAAATTGCTTTGCTCCTCTTTGAGGAATATTGCTTGTTATCCTCTTTGAGAGTATAAATGCGGCAATAATATATGCCGAGGAACAAAGAACTTTAGTCTGTTGTGTTTTTAAAAGCTAAGCTTACATCTAAATCTATTTCCATTTCCCTCTGGACCCTGAGCAACTTTTTATGTTATATTAAACATTAGACAAATAGGGTAGATCTAATTAAAAGTTGAAGAAATGTGCTTCCCTTAATTGAATTTGTTACAGTTACATTTTGCAGACCAACGTTAATCAAAGCTCCAGTTCAGAGTGGATGGAT
Organism: Petroica traversi; assembly: GCA_025920805.1. Classification (NCBI taxonomy): domain Eukaryota; kingdom Metazoa; phylum Chordata; class Aves; order Passeriformes; family Petroicidae; genus Petroica; species Petroica traversi. Next base: position 8,725,277 of record JAHLSL010000009.1, on the reverse strand, counting down.
CAAGGGAATTAGGTTAACCCTTGCACGTCCTTACCTGAACACGCGACAGTCTGCTCTCGCCTAAGCCACAGCGCCAATTACAGCTCACGGCTGGGTCGCGGGCTGCCCGTGGGGCAGCGGGAGGGCAGCGCACCCCGGCTCGCTATCAGTACCAACCACACCTGCCGGGGGTCGCCGCC